>CM053595.1:138886404-138975534 GCA_028646575.1 Pseudocheirus occidentalis
TAATGTTCTCTGGGTAGATTGTAGGTTTGTGTTATAATAATTGGTGAGCATGGTAATAATTCTTTTATCTTTCCACGCAAGAAGCGTAGTATTATTCTTTCTGTATGCAACTGTTTTAGTGCTTGAGAGGGGACATCCGAGTGATATGCTAGAATTCCGATGTCCCCTGAGAGGGGACAGCGGAGTGCAAAGGGTTAAACATTTTCACATTAGTCATGATGGAAAGAAGAATTAGAACTAATGGGGGGAACCACAAGAAAGAGAAATAAAACATAATAAAGGAAAGGAGAACAAAAAAGAATGCTTCCACATGCATTCAAACTCCGAAGTTCTTTCTCTGGATTGGATAGCATTTTCCATCATGAGTCCTTTGGAGTTGTCTTAGGATCCTTGCATTACTGAGAAGAGCTAAGTCTATCAAAGTCAGTCATCTCACAATGCGGCTGTTACTATGTACAATGTTGTCTTGGTTCTGCTCACTTCACTCAGAATCAGTTCGTCTAAGTCTTTTCAAATTTTTCTGAAATCTTTTCATAATTTCTTATAGCACAATAGTATTCTGTTATATTCATATATCACAACTTGTTCAACTATTCCCCAATTTATGGACATCCCCTCAATTTCTAATTTTTTGCTGCCATAAAAAGAGCTTCTATATGGGAAGGTAGGTAGTACAGTAAATAGAGCACCATCCCTGGAGTCAGGAGGACCGAAGTTCAAATCTGGCCTCAGACACTTAACACTTACTAGCTATATGACCTTGGGCAAGTCACTTAATCCAAATTGCCCTGCCTTCCCCCCTCCAAAAAAAAAAGACAAAGTTTCTATAAATATTTTTGTACATATAGGTTCTTTTTTTTTTTTAATCTCTTTGGGATACAGATCTAATACTGGTACTACTGGTTATATATGTACGTTTTTATAGCCTTTTAGGCACAGTTCCAAATTGCTCTCCAGAATTGTTAGATCATTTCACTAGTCCATCAGCAGTGCCTTAGTATCCTAATTTTTTCACATCCCCTCCAGCATCTGTCATTTTCCCTTTCTGTCATATTAATCAATCTGATGGGTATGAGGTGGTACTTCAGAGTTGTTTTAATTTGCATTTCTCTACTCAGTAGCGATTTAGAGTATTTTTTAATATGGCTTTAATTGCCTTTTATTTCTTCGTCTGAAAACTGTTTACATATCCTTTGACCATTTATCAATTAGTGAATGATTCATTTTTATTAATTTAGCTCAGTTCTCTATATATTTGAGAAATGAAGCCTTTATCAGAAAAATTTGTTAGAAGCATTTTCCCCCAGTTTCCTGCTTTCCTTCTAATCTTGGCTGCATTGGTTTTGTTTGTGCAAAAACTTATTAATTTGATGTAATCACAATTATGCATTTTATGTCTTGTAATGAATGCATCTCTTGTCTGCTCGTAAATTCTTCCCTTATCCATAAATCTAACAGGTAAAATATTTTGTGTTCCCCTGATTTGCTTATGATAATCACCCTTTATGTCTAAGTAACGTAACCTTTTCAATCTGTCTTGGTATATGGTGTGAATTGTTAGTCTGTACCTAGTTTCTGCCCAGTTGTTTACTGTATGCTGATGATCTTAGCTGATATGTTAGTTTTGCTGAAACAGGCTGTGGGGAAGGGATGTATTTGAAGATGAAGAAACATAAAAATTAAAAAAATATCAGTAAGCAATTTTCTTAACAGTTTAGCATAACCAAATGGTTTTGCAAATCCAGCATTTCTTCTCCATTGTCCCCTCACTTCTCCAAGTGGTGGAGTTACGGTACGTGTTCTCAACCCTTCCTGGGTTAGGCTTGGTCATTACAACATATTCTGTTTTCATCTGACTGTTTGCTACATTTATATAGTTGTAGTTGTGTATGTGGTTTTCCTGGTTATTATTATTTCACTTGTATTACTTCATATAAATCTTCCCATGCTTCTAATGGAATTCTTTACATTTGTCATTTCTCACAGCTCAGTAATATCCCATGACATTCATATACCACATCCTGTTTACCAATCACTGGTACCCACTATTTTGCCAGTTCTTTACTACCACAAAAAGCAGTATTAATGGATACTTTCATATATATGAGATTTTATGTTTTTGATTTCTTCATTATATATGCCTAGCAGTGGGATCTCTGAGTCAAAAGTATATTGACATTTTCAGTCACTTTTTTTGGTTTTGACATAGTTCCAAATTTCTTTCCACAATGGACATGGATCATTGCTCCACACTATATTAGTATGCTGGTTTCCCAAAACCCCTCCAATATTAACTGTTTTATAGCTGTTGCAATCCATGCCACGTAAGGTGAAACCCAAGAGTTGTTTTATTTTTCACTTTTATTAGCGACTTGGAGGAATCTTACATATCATTTGTAATTTGTATGGTTTCATGTATTTTGTAATTTGTTAAGTCTAAAATTTATGTTCTGTCACTGATATCCAATTTTATTAAGTCATATTGATCCATTCATTCAGAGAAACAAGGAATGGAGATTTTTCTATATGTTATTAAATTTTTCTTGATGGTGGGGGAGGTCCAGACTTGTATTTTTATTGATATAGGTGAATGCAGCTCCTAATGAAGGAACTCCTTTAACCAATACAGATCAGCCACTTCAGTGCATTTAACAAATCCTAGTTGTTCAGGACACTGAGAAATTAAATGACATGCCTAGGGTTGCAAGAACGAGTTTGGGTAAGAGGCAGGACTTGAATCCAGGTTATCCTGACTCAGGGACCAACTCTAGATCCACTGCCTTACTAGCTCTTAGTAATTATGGAAGTTAAACATTTCTTCTGTGTTCGCTTTATAAACTTAACCTATATCAAGGGATCATTTTAACCACCATTGTGACTCATAGAAAGAGAGAGAGAGAGAATAGTTGACTATTGGTGAAAGCCAAGAGTATTCACTTCCCATTGTTTTCATATATTGCCAGTAGAATTGTAATGATTACCAGTGGTCATAGGATTGGCTTTTCCTCTGTTAGTCAAAAAACCTACTGCTGAATCATTAGCCTTATCTAAGATAGATTTTTGATAGATGATATAATCAGAGATAAAAACAGAAAACTTTAACCTTGAATCAGTCTTTTATGGGCTCATGGAGCATAGGATCATATATTTAGAGCTTGAAAGGGTCTTAGAAACCATTTAGTTCAGCCCTTTGAATTTATAGATGAGGAAACAAAATAATAGAGAGATGAAGTGCAGGTCATATAAACATTGAGTAGTAGAACTGGGATCTAAGCCCATTTTCTCTTTTCTCTAAATCTAGCATTTTTTCTATTTTACTATGCTAAATCCCTAAGGATTCTAGAGTCCAGCACCATTATTTTGGAGTTGTAGGAAGTAAGGTTCAGAAATTAAGTGATTTGCCCAGGGCCGCACAGGTAATTCAAGGAATAGGTTTGGGTTTCCTGACTGTAGCATATAATAGGGTGGCATGTACAGCACACTTAACACTTCACAATGCTGCTTCTCATGCCTTCTAGTCCAGTGTTTTCTCTTGTATTCCCATCTTTCTTATGGAATCCTTATCTTTAATTGAAGCATGATTGTTTTATTGATGCCCTTTGTCTTTATATTATAGTCACTTCCCATCCAAACTGAGCTCTCTCTTGTGACAAAAAAAATAAGACAAAACATCCAACATGCATATTGTGTCTGACAGTATATGCAATATTGGGTCCCAGTATTCCCCCCTCCTCTGCCAGGAAGGAGAAGGTATAATTCATTATTTCTTCTGTGAGACTTCAGTTGGTTTTTTTCCATTACTCACACTTCATCTTTTAGTCATCTTTTCCCTCACATTATAATATTTGATATTCTTTTCCTTCTGCTTACTTTGCTCTACATCACTTCATGTGAATCATTTACCACATTTTTCATATTTGTCATTTCTTAGTGCACAAAAATGTACAAAAATGTGGCATTTTATTTATTTTTCAGCCATTCTTCAATAGAAAGACATTGCTCCCACCAAGAGTGTTGCTACGAATATTTTGTTAAGTACTAGATCTTATTTCTGTCTTTCACTTCCTTGAGGTATATATCCAGTAGTAGGAGTGCTTGCTATTCCAAGTAGAATGAACAATTTAGTCACTTTTCTTGAAGAATTCCAAATTGAAATACAGGAATATTGGACGGCCTTTCAGCTTCATCAGCAGTATATTATTGTGCCTAAGACAGGGTTACATCACCTAGATGATAATTGCCATCATGTTCTCAGAGGGCAGTTATCCTGAGGTTGTTAATGTTATCCCAACTAGTCAGCTCTCTTACTTACTTGAAGAATTTAGAAGAGGAACGGTCGGTAGGGGGATAACACTGCTGAGTCTTTTGGATGCCAGTGATATACCACCTTCTTGCTGAAGTACAGCAGTCAGAATAGGATTTAGTTATATGTGAATGATGTTGAGACTAATGTTTTATTAGATAAATATTAAACTAGCATTCAAAGCCATCTGTAACCTGTTTCACTTCCACCTTTTCAGCCTTTTCCCACTCTAATTTTTATCATTTAGCCCACGTTCCAGCTAAACTGGATTATTCTCCACCTCCTATTTTCATCCTTTTTCTTCTTTAATCCTCTTGTCTTTCTTCCCTGTAACTTCCATTCCTAGAAATAGGAATAGCCTTTCATAACTTTTTCTTATCATAGTGGGGTGTGTGTGTGTGTGTGTGTGTGTGTGTGTGTGTGTGTGTGTGTGTGTGTGTGTGTGTGAGAGAGAGAGAGAGAGAGAGAGAAACAGAGAGGGAGACAGAGAAAGATAGAGAGAGAGAGAGAGAGAGAGAGAGAGAGAGAGAGAGAGAGAGAGAGAGTGCTAAGTACAGTGCCTGGCACCCAATAGGTGCTTAGCAAATAACAGTTAATTTCACTTCCACCCCTAATGTTGTGAACTCTTTTGAGTGCAAGGTTTCTGTGTCTCTGTATTTTTAAGTTCCTATAACCCAGCACTGATTCTTCCAAGTAGTAGATAATAGTGCTGAGTTGAGTTAAATTAGTTGAATTAAGGATAAAACTAGGGATTCAGTAGGCTTTTTTTTTTTAATCTGTCTGAATTATTTGGTGTATAGGAGCCATACACATTTGGTGTATCTAGAGCTGGAATGAAACTCTGAAGTCATCTCATATGGGGCTTCTTAAACTCTTTCCACTCGTGACCTCTTCAGCACTCCTTAAACTGGGTTGTGACCCACAGTTTAAGAAGCACTAGTACAATCTCCTCATTATACAGATGAAACTGAGGCTCAGAAAAGCTGAATGGTTTGCCCAAGGTCACATGGCAAGGTAGTGTTGATGTAGAGAGCAGAGATTCAAACTAAGGTCCTTTCACTCCAAATTCAGTTGTTTTTCAATTCTTGTTTACTTTTTAAAGAACGCCCTGCAGAGTAACTTCATTATGGTTTCCCTAAAGCCCAGGTAAAAGTACATAAATTCTTTTTCTACATAACAAAAACAATCTTGCAACTAATGTTTTTCCCCCTAGTTCCTTTAGGAAGCTTTGACTAAGAGTTCATCCTCCTCTGATTAAAAAAAAAAATGTTCACCCTGTACAGATAAGGCTTTCTTTCTCCCAAGAGTTTACAGTAACAACAAATACAGAAGTATGTGTTTAAGTTAATAAACTACCAGAAATGCCAGACAGTGTAATTTTGACTGGGCCAAAAGTACAGTGAAATCAGATATAAATGAGAATACTAGGAGCAAAGAGAGGAGAATTAGATCATTAATAACATTTATATGTACACTCAGAATATAATTAGAGGCATGGGTATAGTCTCAGTGACATTAAGGTGTAAGATTTTTCACTTCGAGTTTTATTTCATTTTCCTTTACCCTTAGAATTGCTACTTTAGTTTTTTTCAGGGTAAGATACACCTTTTCCACTTGACTTCTAATCCCAGCTCTGCTGCTAGTTTGTTTGCTATTGGCAGTGTATTTAATTACCATTAATTGTTTCATTGTCCGCCTGATGGACACACTGAAATGTATAGCACATACACAGTATTGAGTGACTTTCATGTGGTCCTATGGTCCTGTCCACATCTAAAAATCTATGATCTTGGGTTCTAGTCCAGCCCTGCCTTGCTTTGAGAAATATTTCAAGAGAAGGAAAACGGACTTAGAAGATATTTTAAATTCTCCTGCCACTACGTGTTGATCAAAATATCATTTTAGAGAAGTCAAGAAGGATGAAGACTGATAAAAGACCATTAGGCTTGGCAATTAAGATAAAAACTAAATCACCATTTTATGGCCAAGTTTCTGTTCTTACATTTCTGGCCCCCAGAGTCCCAAACATTTTCCAGATCCTTTGCTGAATGACTTCACTGGGTAAAGGAAACCATACATTTGTACTATGATGGTGGACTTTTCCAAGACCATTGCTCTCTCAGTCTCTTTTCAAGTCTGACTACATCTTCCATTATCTTAAGTCATCATTAACCATATGTTGCTTTGGGGCGGCTAGGTGGCGCAGTGAGTAGAGCACCGGCCCTGGAGTCAGGAGTACCTGAGTTCAAATCCGGCCTCAGGCACTTAACACAAAAACTAGCCTTGTGACCTTGGGCAAGTCACTTAACCCCAACTGCCCTCCAAAAAGCAAAAACAAACAAACAAAAAACCAATAAAATACGTTGCTTTGTTTAACTAGAGGCTTGTGAAATAATTGCATAGAATTCAAAGGATTAGCATGAATTTGCATCCCAAAGTTAACAATTAGAACTTTAGTAAAAGTCTTGTCAGCATCTTATCGCAGCCTCTTTGTCTCCTGTACTCCCCATGCCCTCTTTTCAAATCGTTATAAGATTACTGCAAATGCAAAAAATCCTCCAACACCCTAACATTCTATATGTTGAGAGGCTTATATTTGAACACATATTGATCAGTCATCTAGTAGGTTACAAATCTTCCAGAATAAGATTTGGTTTACTGTTGCCAATTAAAGATTTAATGGTCAAGATGTTGCCCTAATCAGGAGTGGCACGTGTCTGCAATGAAGTTTAGCCCCAAGAATATCCAAAGAGATTTACTTACCTTTTGCCTTAGCTGGGTAGATTGTTGGTGGTGAATATGCGACACAATACAACTTGAATTTAATGGGCTGTAACTTATTTTATAATACAATAGCAAATTGTATATGCTTTATTTTGGCCAGTTTAAAAGTAATAACCATAAGACAAAGGTTTTAGTTTTCTGGTCTCATCAAATAAGTTACCTGACACCTTCAAAATGTGATTGTTTTTAAATGACTAATTTTCTAGGTGAATGGAAGAGAACCAGATGATGAAAATCTCAATAAATCTGAAATAAGTCAAGTGTTTGAGATTGCACTTAAACGGAACTTGCCTGTGAATTTTGAGGTAAGCCTATTAATAAGCAAGAATGAAGTTCATACTAAGAAATACTCAAGGTGTTCATTTTGGAGAAAGTGAGGATAAACTATGCAGTTTTTTATAGTTTGAAACCCTTGATTTAACCTTGGAGTTATTTCTCTAGGACAGTGGTTCTCAACCTGTGGGTTGTAACCCCTTTGGGGGTCGAACAACCCTTTTACAGGGGTCACAGGGGTGGGTAGCCTAAGACCATCGGAAAACACATATTTCCAATGGTCTTAGGAAGACAGACATCGCTGCTTTATCCGTCTCCAGGCAGGTCCACCCACATGTGGATATGCCCACACATGAGTATTAAAGGGTCGGGGCATTAGGAAGGTTGCGAACCACTGCTCTAGGCAGTCTTTGAGAGGTTTCCCAAGATCCTTTTGAGAAATTATCTTTTAAAAAGCTACTTATATACTGCTTTTAAGAAGTATATCTTACCTTTCCAGTTACATATGCTTAAAACAAATCCCACTGCAAGAAATCCAAAATAGAAAGCAAGTATCGTACTTGGATTACCTAAAAAGACAGTAAATCAGATTAATTTGGGAAGGTAAAGAGAAAAGGGTTTTTATTTTCCTAAGGTACTTTAATTATTTGCAAATTCTTATTTGGTTTTAACTTGCATATATGAAAAAATGTACAAAGAATACTTTTCCCAATTTGTCTACTAGTCTCAAAAACAGTTCCAGAGTTTCATTTTTTAGAAATTGTAGCTGGATACTTCCACATTTTCTCCTGTTTTGCCTTTAAGACTGAAATAAGCTAATGCAGATTTTCAAAAGAATTCTCAACTTTGGTCTAATACTGTAACATCAGGTCAAAAAAATACCATTTTGCTTAACACTTACTCGCTGTGTGACCTTGGGCAAGTCACTTAACCCCAATTGTCCCGCCTTCCCCTCTCCAAAAAGCAAAAAGAAAAATAAGTACCATTTTAGAGAAATGCTTGTTATTTCAGTTAAGGAAAGGTATAGTTTCTTAATGAATGTATTTTTCCCCCTTAAACAGGATAGCTATAATTCACTCTCTTGTAAAATACTTAGGTCTTAACTATTAAAATGTAGCATTTTTATAGGCAGACTTAATTTGGTATTTCACCTGTGAATGAATATAGCCCTAATCCTAATCCTACTTCTAACTCTGAGGGTAAACCTATTTTATTTACATTTGTGAAAATATAGGAGCTCCCTCTGGTGGTTAATACATCTTTTAAATAAACCCTTTTTTAAACCCTCAAACCCTTTTTTTAAAATTCAAAACTATACTATTATGAGTGTTTCCATGTAATTATTTTAAAATTTCCATACTCTATCATAAAAGCCCTGATACTCTGTCATGTTTCTAGTAACAACTTTTGCAGTTTTTTCCCTGACTAAATTAATTTTTTGATGCAGATGTGGGCTAAATTAGAAAATAGGGCTAAATAAAATATTTTGGTAGAAAAGACTAGAGAGAATTACATTATCTGGTATTTCAATTAAACTAATAGAGTTTAAATGTTCATGATACATTTGCACATGCAGATAGAAATGTGATGCTTTTGTGTGGTGGGATCACTAGTGAGCCATTAGCACAGTGTTATGTGTTCGTACCAGTCAGCAATAGAGATTTTTTAAAAGTAAATGTAAAGTAAAAGTAAACAGTAATAAAAATCAAAACGATAAAACTGCATCTGATATTTGAGCAAAAAAGTTGATTATATATTAAGCATTGCTGGAAAATATTCCTGAGATGTACAAATGGAGCCATGAATTTATAGCAGCAGAATTATGGAGCTAGACGGGACTTTGGAGATTGAGCCTGCCACTCCTTTATGTTATAGAGGTGAAAATGGAGGTCTTAAGAGGAGAATGAATTTTCCTAAACTCATGTAATTACAACATGACAGAGCTGGAATACAAACCCAAGTCTTTTGATTCTGAAGACAATATGAGTCTTTTTATGCCACTCAATTTTGATCATTTTGGGGGTAACATGATAAGTTTGAGATAGTATTCCCCATAAGACCTTAGGTACCTAGAAATAGGATGAAGACAAAATACAAAAACACATGCAAAAATGTATCAGAAATTCAAAGAAGTTAATGATGAATTGCTTCCTCAAATGATGTGTTGTAATTATTCAAACATGATTTTTATTACAAGTAATCGTGTTAATTAATAACGTATGCATTATGTTGTATCTTTCTATACATGTGCCATATTTGCAAAACATAACCATACTGAGAAGGAATTAAATGTCTAGTGTCCTCTCCAGCCACAGCTGCTTTGGCTCTTAGCCTTGTTGTGAAGTCATTTGTTTGTCTTCAGTCTCTCTCCTGTGGCTATCAAAACCTACTTTTGCGAAACAGTGATATTACATATTTGACCCTCATTGTGTTTGGGGTCAGTTGATGTGTTCCCTTTAAGATCAGAGGTAGTTGTGTTATAAAATGTGGTGGAGTGGGAAGTTATTGCTTGGATTTTAGTTCTGTCTCTGCTAGGAACCTGCTTTGTGACTTGGGAATTGCCAAGAATGCTATTATCTTTTAGTACTGCATTCTAGCTTATAGAACCCTAGAGGGGCTAGAAGGGACCTTAGATACCGTCATGTCCAACCCCTCATTACACAGATGAATACACCATGGTTTCAAAATGTTAAAGTGACTTGCCCAAGGGAGTGACCAATGGTCTTCTGGTTCCACATCCAGTGTTGTTTCTGTTGTGCTACAATTCTGCTCCACTGTGTCACTTCTTGGGTTCAGTTGTTTTGTATGCAAAATGAGGGAAGTCTCCCCTGCTGCTGCATGCCAGTTTGTAGAGTGAGACCTTTTTCTTGAGATCTTTTAAGGATGCAAGTGTGAAGGGGCACAAAATAGGGGGAAACAAAAGAACACCTTTGAAAGATCAATGAGAAAAATTATATGTGTGTATATACATTTCCTTGAGATACCATATATCTCATTTAGAAGTTCTGTCCTTTAACCCCCATTCTGTATTTCTTGTTAATGAACTTTGCTGTAACCAGTGTCCCCTACCATTTTTAATAAGTGTTTATCACGCTTTCACTCAGTTTTTCCCTCTGAAACAGGTCACCAGGGAGAGTGGCCCACCTCACATGAAGAGTTTTGTGACAAAGGTATCAGTTGGTGAATTCATGGGTGAAGGTGAAGGAAAAAGCAAGAAGATTTCAAAGAAAAATGCTGCTATAGCTGTCCTTGAAGAACTAAAGAAATTACCCCCACTTCCAACAGTTGAAAAAATGAAGCCACGAATAAAAAAGAAAACAAAATCAATAGTTAAGGTCAGAACACTTTCTTTTTTTTGTCACTTCTGGTTTTATTGATTTATTTTGTTGTTACATTACATACATTTGCAGATTAAGGGCTCTTGTGATGAAATTAAACAGTTAAGTTAAACTATAATAATACAGTGATTCATCTGAAAGTATAAATAATACAATACAGTATGAATAAATAATACAGTTAAATTCATCTGAAAGTGCATGCAACATTTCACATCTGTAGTACCCCCTTCTCTATTTAAAAAAATTAACAAATCTGTGATCTCTCCTTCTTATACTTCACTCCATTAAAAAAATTCTTTCAACAAATATCCATAGATAAGCAAAGCAATTTTCCCCAATGGCTTTATACAAAAATATATCTAGCTTATTCTGTGTCTCAAATTCATCATCTCTCTGTCATGGAGACCACGTTTCATCATAACTACTTTGGTCTCATGAATGGCCATTGTATTGGCGATGGTTCTTACAGCTTTCAAAGTTGCTTGTTTTTACAGTGGTGTCTGTATTAATTGTGCTCCCTGTTCTGTTTATTTCATTCTTTATCAATTTGTAAAATTCCTCAGCATTGTTCATTTTCACAGTATTGATGTTAGAGTTTAAATTGTTCTTTTGGTTCTGCTCACTTCACTCTGCATTAGTTCATGTACCACAACTTTTTCAAAATGCTTTCTAGTGAAGAAGACTTTTAATACTGCTTGACTTAATTTTTTAAATATCATTTTAAAAATCTTTTCACATCACATTCATTTCTAAATCTATCCCTTCCAACTCTTCTGTGTAGCAAGCTATCCTTTGTAACAAAGCATAAAAAGAAAGAGGAGTAAAAAGCAAATGAATGAAACTAACCAACAGTTTTCAACCAAAACTGAAGTCGTATGGCTTCAGTTTTACCACACGTTGAATTGTACCAAACTCACTGCTACCAGTTCATAGGCATCTTCAGATACTTCTCTGTAGTTACTATTCCTGACATAATTATGCCTGTTTGCAGTATATGCAGTATAAGAGGATGGGAGGGGCAGCTAGGTGGCACAGTGAATAGAGCACTGGTCCTGGAGTCAGGAGGAGGACCTGAGTTCAAATGTGATCCCAGACACATAACACTTACTAGCCGTGTGACCTTGGGCAAGTCACTTAACCCCAATTGCCCTGCTCTCCCCCCTCCAAAAATCAAAACAACAAAACAAAAGAGGATGGGAGGTACATTTTCTCAACTCTTCTGGGGGCAAGCTTGGTTATTATAATATTCAGCATTCAGTTTGACTGTTCATTCGATTTACATTATTGTAATTGTGCATTTTTTTCTCAATTATGCTTACTGCAGTCTTCACTTCATTTAAATCTTTTCTTGCTTGAGTTCTTCATATTTGTTGTTTCCTAGAGTGTAATAATTTTTCATTACATTCATGTACTACTATTTCTTTAGGCATTCCCTGAAAGTACCTTTGTTTTAAATTCTTTGCTGCAACAAAAAAAAAGATGTTGTAAATTATGTTCTTAGCATATAGGACCTTTCTTTCTGTTTTTAACCATCTTGTTCCTACTGACTTTTTTAAAAAAGTTTTTTATATCCCCCACATTTTTAATTATATCCCTTTGATATTTCCTTTCAGAAAGCTATCCCATATTCCCCGTTTAAAACGGGGAAAACCCCTAAGTCAGCAAGTTAGCCAACACGTCAGGAAGAAAGCTGACATCATATGCACTTAGTGTTCCATGCCCATAATCCCTTACCTGATAGTTTTGTTGTTGTTCTGTCTTTATGTTATCATAGTCATTATATGTATATGTATATAATATTCCTGGTTCCACTTTGCCTTATAAGATCACAAATGTAGATCTCGAAAGAGACCTTAATAGTCTCTATTCCAGTCCTTTCATTTTTACAGATAAGGAAATAGGCTGAGGGGTTATGACTTCCCCACGGTCACACAGTGCCAGAAATCAGACCTGGGTCGTATGACTTCAGTTTTACCACACATTGAATTGTACTAAACTCACTGCTACCAGTTCATAGACATCTTCAGATACTTCTCTGTAGTTACTATTCCTGACATTTCTTACAACACATATTCCATTATATTCATTTGCCACAACTTGTTTAGCCATTCCTTCATCAACAAAACTAGTTGATTTTTTTAAATTTTAGAATTGGAGGAAACTTCGAAGATAATGTAGTTCAATCTCTGTCAGAAGTCTGAATCCCCTCTAATATTTGCAGGATCCAAAAAATTTCAGAATAGCTGATCCAGCCTCCCTGGGTCTCTGTTTTGTGAATTATAAAATATAAAAGTAGCAATGAATGTGAGGGTTGCTAAGGCCTATTTCAGCTCTAAATCTATGTACCTATGATTTCAAACAATCCACAACACTCATTAAGCATCTACTACGTGCCAAGCACTGGAATTAGAAAGACAAAAAACAAAATAGTCTCTGCTCTTCCCGTCAGGGAAAAACACACACACACACACACATTATGTAAACAAAATAAATAAAAACTAATAGGCAGAGGTATTAGCAGCAGGAAGAAACAACAGAGGCATTATGTAGAAGGTGGGGTTTGACTTATACTACGGAGTAAGTTAGGAAGTCAGAGCAGAGATGAGGAGGAAGACTATACCAAGAATGGGGAACGACCATTGTAAAGGCACAGCGCCAGAAGATGAAGAATTTGCATGTGGAGCATCAACAAGAGCAGCTCAGGGGACTATGGAATGTGAGAAAGGAGGGTAATATTTCATATACAAAGTGTCAGTTTTAATAACTTAAAACTGCCATTAGACTTTTGGGTCATCTTGTATACTAAGCCTGGAAAGGTAAGGTAGGTTATGAGAAGTTTTAAATGACAGTGATTTGTATTTTATCCTAAAAGTAGCAAAGCCATTGGAGTTCATTGAGTTTAGAAATGATAGAGTCAGTTGCACGTTTTAGGATAATTACTTTGGCACAGGTGCCTTGGGTAAATTGGATAGGACAGCTAATGGTTGTCTAGTCTCCCCTGAAACCCTTCAGTGACAGGGCACCTGTTTTTTGATTTTTGCTATTAATAGCAGGTTCTTTCTTAAGCTGAGTTGAAAACTGTTTTCTTATACTTTCTACCCATTTGTTCTGCCCTTGGGAACTAAGCAAATGCTAAATCATGGGACCGCCTCATTATGTGTACTTTAAGAATGTTCAGTAGTTTGCCCTTCTCATCTCTCTTCCCTTCTACTACATTCACAAGAAGAAAACAAAATACAAAACAACCCACCACCAAATAAATGCTACCTTTCTTCTAGAAAGAAGAGTATACTTTCTCCACTTTCCTGAGCTCTTAATAACTGTTGATTCAACCCCTTTCAATTCTTCTCTTAAAAATGTCATCAGTGATTTTTTAAAAAAATCTTATTGATGATGTCTTGTTTTTATGCTTTAATTTCCTAATTTATTGATCCCTTTTCCCAACAAAGAATAAGAAAGATGATTTTCAAAGTCAGCAGCACTAACCATGTCAAGCCAGTTTGACATTATATGTGTGTGCGGTATTCTATACTCATATCCCCTCTCTTCTGCCAAGAAAGTAGTGAGGTGTGCATTATCTTACGTTTCTTTTAAGTCCAAACTTGGTCATTATAATTATACAGCATTCCCTTTTAATTTTTTTGTTCTTATTATTTCTTAAAATCAGTGACTAAATCTAATGCTCTTTTCTCAGTTCTCATCCTCTTTGGCTGTGATTTTGTTCTTTTTTACTATCTCTTCCACCTGAATTCTCTGGCTTGTCATGTTTCTCTGGTTTTCCACTTTGTGAGGAGCAAATTCTTTTCTGGTTCATTATTATCTTCCTCTTGTGCCCTAAGCATGAATGCTCCCAAAGGCTCTATCCTAAGTCCTTTAGTCTCTTCTTTCGGTGAACTTATCTGCTGTCATAGGTTCAATGATCACCTCTGCAGAAGTCACCCCTAATTTATATATTTCTGATTCTGTAACAGAGAGGGCTTCTAAATTTATATATTTCTTGTTTTTGTTTATATATTTGTGATTCCTAGTCTCTCAGAATTTCAGGGCCTCAGTGGGCAGCAAGGTGCCACATAGTACACGACATTGCCTCATCTGTAGAATGGGGATGATAATAACAGCACCTATTTCACAGGGTTATTTCGAGGCTCAGATGAGATAATATGTGTAAAACATTTGGAAACTTTAAAGCACTACATAAATGTCAGCTCTTACCCCTTTTGCTTACTAGATATCTCCATTTGGATATCTGGCCAACCTCAAACTCAACGCAGCTAACTCAGCACCATCTTCTCTTCCTTGCAAACAAAGAAAGAGACATCTAGCCCCTCTTCCTGTGTTCTCTGTTTCTGTCAATGGTGCCATCATCCTTCAAGTCAACCAAGCTCCAAAGCCCTTGAGTTATCTTCAACTTTTCCTTCTTCCTCATCCAGTCAGTTGCCAAAATCTCATCAGTTCTGCCTCCCTAATGTCTTTTGCCTCAGTTCTTTTGTTTCCACTTATTCAAGCCAGCCCCCTAGTTCAGGCCCTCTTTCCTGGATTATTATAGTAACTTTTCATTTGGCTCTCTGCCTCAAATCTCTCTCCTCTCCTGTTAATTCTCCACATATTTGTCAAAGTGCTGCTATTCTCAAAATACAGATCTGATCATATCAATTGAGCAGATTGCAATTTATACCCAGCTGCCAATAATAAAGAAATTCATCTGTGCAAAAAGTCCACTATATAAAACCTAAAGTTTTGGGCTTCATATTGATAAGATGCTCTGTATATGTCTCACACGTCTGTGTTCCTTGTACTCTGATTTATTAAAATTCATTTTTACGTTATAATAACAGCTCACATTTTATTTACTTTATCAGACATTTACCTCCTTGTTCCCTTGTTAACTACTCAGGACAAGTATTATGTTATGCTACATAAAAAGAATTTGAGAGGGGGTAGCTAGGTGGCACAGTGAATAGAGCACCAGCCCTGGTGTCAGGAGGACCCAAGTTCAAATGAGGCCTCAGACACTTAACACTTACTAGCCATGTGACCTTGGGCAAAATTTGAACCTAGGGGTCTTGTCTTTTGGTTTAATTGTTCTCCTTGGAAAACATACTGCCTTTTGGTGAAAGGTGGTGTGTAGGGGCATTCAATGAAATCTTTTGATTGTGCTTTCCTATGGTGATTAGTTATCTGTTTCAAGGTAGTAGTGTTCATTTGTGAGGAGCAAGTTTTTAATCCTTGTTTTCAGAGCTGTAATATTCACAGACCTTTTCAAATTTTTTAATATTTTAAACTAATTTATTAATTTGAAATCAATATTTACTCTGAACCAGAAATTATTTCCACCAATAACATGACAGTCAATTTCCCCAACATTATTTCCTCTTTAGCTACAGACAAGCCCAGAATATGGTCAGGGAATGAATCCTATTAGCCGACTTGCCCAGATTCAGCAGGCCAAAAAAGATAAAGAGCCTGAGTACATGCTTCTCACTGAGCGAGGCCTTCCACGGCGCAGGGAATTCGTTATGCAGGTAGGTGAAGGGAAGGGTTGGACTTGATTACTTTAAGATTACCAATTTTAATACATGAAAAAGTTGTTCGTGAAGAGGTAGGTTTTTTTATTCTTCCTGATGCGTTTCTTTTCTCTTTCATAAAGTATTTAACATGTAGATGACAGCTTGGATTTGTATCTTCTTGTCCCTTCCAGGTTTGCCGGCATTGCCACGAGCCCTTAAAAAGGACTTCTCTTCCATTTTCTCTAGTTTTTGTCTAGAGTTTGTTGCCTGAGGGTTTATCGTCTCCCTGCGTGCCTAGTCCTGCTCCTGAAATTGATAGTCTATAGGAGGGATTCACCAGGCTTAGTGAGATTCTGTCATGTGGGCAGCCTAATGTTACCTTAAGCTTGGAACCTAGACATTCTCTGGGGGAAAACATTCTTTCAAATGTTTGCTCGTTTTTGAAATGCTTTTCTGTAGTGGTACCTTGTCTCCTTGAAAGTCCCAGTGTTGGGACACCTCCTAAAACTCACTGAACGCTCTTTGCTATTCCCTCAGTACGCTTTGCCCCCAAATCATCCTGAGCCTTTTGTCCATATACGGTTTCAGATCTGGTGAAACTGTTGTGTCATTTCTACACAGCAACAGCAGCTAGTCATTGGGACTGTTTTTATACCTAGCCGTTTGGTAGACTCTAAATCCCTTGCTTTTATACCAGGAACAATTTAAGAAGTATGGCTAATAGACCATGAGATGAAATGAGTCATTCTTAAAAGGTTGGAAGGGACTTTAGCACAAACAGTGTGGAAGTTAGTGCTAGAAAGGACCTTTTTTTTTTTACAAGTTTTTTACACCAATTCTTTCATTCTCTGTATTTGATGTGGTCTAGCATTTATGACTTCATAAATGGAGAACCGCTTGGATAAAAATAGAAACCTGTTCAACTTTTTCTGATTATTTGACTCCTCTTAAACCAACCATGGTTTGATTTTTTGCACTAAAAACTTAACTATATGGTTCTGTTGCTTGATTTTGTGCAGGTCAAAGTCGGTGGCCACACTGCTGAAGGAATGGGCACAAATAAGAAGGTGGCAAAGCGCAATGCAGCTGAGAATATGTTAGAGATCCTAGGTTTCAAAGTCCCTCAAGCCCAGCCCCCAAAGCCAGCGCTAAAGACAGAAGAAAAGGTAACCATCCACAGACAGAATCTCCATCTCTAAGGAGACTTATCAGTAGGGACCAACATCAAATAAGGTTCTTGAGAAAGTCATAAAAAATCATATCTTTAAAGAAACATGCTTGAGTGGTTGTTTTAACACCTTGAGCATGAGAATGTAGTTACAAGTAAAATATCTTCCAAGTATCTACAAACTGAAAAATTGCTTATGAATTCTTATCCTTGTTTAGTACTTTAAAGGCAGGGAGCAGTTATTTGAAAGAGATTTTTCTCGGCTTGGTGAAATGGTGGATAATTGTGCTTGAAATTTGTGTGCAGTTTATCCTCTTCTTAACACAGAGGCAGAATGCCAAAGTAGATAAAGAACCGGCCGCAGAGCCAGGAAGACTTCAAGTTCTACCTCACATTCTATTTGTGACACTCGAATCACTTAACCTCGAGTGGTTGTAGGAAATTCTCTAAGACTAAATTGCAGAGAAGATTGTGTCCTGCATTGATAAGGGAGGTTCCCTCTATCAGAGAATGCACAGGTCCAGTACCCATCCCTGTCTCCTAAAGTAAAGTGTGCTTAGGAGACTGGTTAACATGAAGCTTAAATTAATGAGTTGAGCTAGATTTTCCAGAACACACATAGAGTGTGATGTTAGATTTAGAAAAGAAGGCACAGAATTCTGTTTGGTTTTGGTGGAATTTTTTTCTCCTAATGCAGGTTGCCTGGTGCTCAGAAATATCAGGTAAAAATAGTTGTGCTGGAAATTTTCAGTTGTTCACAGGAATGGACAAGCTGCACTTCCTTGTGAAAACCTCTGTGGTTCTTCTCCTTGAAAATTTTTAATGGTTCTATCAGGATAACCCTGAAAACCCTGTGATTATTTAGTTCACTTGTGCTCTGCACAGCTCTGAGAACAGTGCTCACCTACTGCTTTACAGCGGCAGAGGCCCCAAACTGTTTTATTTTAATATACCCCATCTAAATGTTGGGCCTTGTTTTTAAGAATTTCCTGCCAAAACTTGTAAAGATTGATCTGTCATTAATTACCGATGAGGCAGGAGTCCCTTCCATTTGACTGTATTTCAGTCTATATCTTTGACAATTCAGTCAGAGAACATAAATTGTCAGAGCTGGAAGGGCCTCCAAAGGTCTTCTAGTGCACTCGCTTCATTTTATAGATGAGGAAGTTGAGGCCCCAGGAACGGAAATGACCTTGTCCAGTCACATAGTTAAGTATTGATAGCTGAAACTTGGACCTTGATCTCTAGCCTTCCCCTCCAGTGCTGCTTCCACTGCACCACACTCCCTCTGTTCTTTTTGAAACACTATCTTAGGATGGGTATACTAGTCCCAGAGTGTTCTTGGATTTATAAATTAAGCGTCAGTCTAAAATTTTCCTTTGCATTAGTGTGATTTCACATTATTTGATTATCTTTTGGCTCCTTTGGGTTAAGTTGTCCGTTTCTTACAGTTATTTCTTTGAATACCATTATTTAGCATTTCAGGGTTAAGAGAAAACCACTTTATGTATGGCTCTGATGTCTGAGGACATATAAGAAAATGCGAGTTTAATGGCTTTCTATATTTATATGAAGAAATGGAGCATATTTTAAGGGGTGTGTGGTCCTAAGAGTAAGGTGACTTGTAATGGGTTTTACTGCGTGTGGTAGTGGTGAACCTAAGCTCCTGCACAGCTCTGGGTGGTGATAGAGAGCTGTGTAATTCAGAACTCCAAATGTGAACCCAATAAACATTGTTAATTTTTGACATGTAAATACCAAAAGCTAATTTTTCCTCTGTGCAATCAAATTCTTTAGAAAAATGCTATTGGTTTGTCTCTGACTTTGTTTTTTTAAGACCCCAGTAAAGAAACCAGGTGATGGAAGAAAAGTTACCTTTTTTGAGCCCAACTCCAGTGATGAAAATGTGACCGGTAAGTGTGACCTCATTGGAATTTTGAAGTGGATTGACCTGATTGTGTGAATATTGTACTTTGTGGAGGGGGAAGAGGAAACGTCTGTTAGAATTCCTTTATGATTTATAAAGTTTGTCTTTCTTCCCTCCCCGAGGTTCTCACTACCTTGTGCTTGCCTTTGTCATTGGGAACTTTTCCTTCATTGATCATACTTTGGCTAAGCATCAGTTTCAGTGGTCTCCTTTGCCTCTTTCTTTGTCTTTATCCTCGTTTTCTCTTACATGCTACACCATAAAGAACAGTTTGAATACCTGCTGTTTCTTCTTGCCTTCTTTCTTTTTACTTTTTCTCCCTTGTATTAGGAATCTAATGACTCGAGGTCTAGTTCTGGGTCTCCTATTAACTGGCTTGTGACCTTGGGCAGGTCACTTCCCTTTTCAAATGTCATTTTCCATAAAATGAAGTGATTAGATGAATGAATCTGTTCCTGAGTTATCCTGTTATAAGTTCTGTATTTTAAGGTCTCATCTAACTCTAACATGATATATAACACATGTGTATATATGTATATAGTATATCTCAGAGATGAATAATAAGTGATTTTTTAAGGACTTGTTGCCCTCTCTTTCTTGAGTTCATTCCCACAATTCCTTTGTTTCTATTATGTCTCTCTTTGAGATGTAAGCCAACTTGGCAAGCAAGTATCATTGATGATCCTTGGGTTTGTATAACATCTTAGATATTTATTGGTGCCCAATCTATATATGACAACACATATATCTTTTATTTCATATGATTTTCTGTGCAAGTTTGATGGCTATTTTGAACTTATGTACACATCTCCCTAGGTAATAAGGAAGATGAATTTAGGATGCCTTATCTCAGTCATCAGCAACTTCCAGCAGGAATTCTTCCCATGGTGCCTGAAGTGGCACAGGCGGTAGGAGTCAATCAAGGACATCATACCAAAGAGTTTACCAGGGTAGCTCCAAATCCCGCCAAGGCAACAGTCACAGCCATGATTGCTAGAGAGCTGTTGTATGGGGGGACCTCCCCCACAGCGGAGACCATTTTAAAGAATAACATCTCCTCAGGCCATGTACCCCACGGGCCACTCACCAGACCCTCTGAGCAACTGGATTACCTTTCCAGTGTCCAGGGAATCCAGGTATATATTTTTGAACCATACACCATGTAATTGTCTTGGCATATTTTCCCATCTTGTT
Source organism: Pseudocheirus occidentalis (assembly GCA_028646575.1). Taxonomy (NCBI): domain Eukaryota; kingdom Metazoa; phylum Chordata; class Mammalia; order Diprotodontia; family Pseudocheiridae; genus Pseudocheirus; species Pseudocheirus occidentalis. The sequence goes on from CM053595.1 coordinate 138,906,899, forward strand.
GGGGAAGAGGAACTTTTTTTTTTTTTAAGTTTATGGATCTGTTTTGGGAAATTTACCATATACCACAAGGACTAAGTATAAAAGATTCCTTTCTTCAGGGGAAAGACTGAGCTAACTTTAACTTCTGCCTTGTGCCTAGACTTAAGAATTTTTGCTCAGCTTTTAAAGGAGGTATTTTATGTCTTGGGCTGATAAAGGAAGAATTGGAAAATGTCACATCACTTGGTTGCTGTGAGGGAGTCTAGTGCCTTTGAAAAAATAAATAAGCCTTCTGGAGAAACTAAGCCTTTTATTTATTTGCCTTCTTACAACTTAGTCTTTGAAAGGAGCAGTTTTGATGATGTTGACATTCTTTGTATATGATGTTTCGTTCTCTGAGGTGAAGAAATGATGGCTTCTTTCAGATGTGAAGTTAACAGACATTAGGGTCACTAAAAGGCCTGTCTAAACCCAGGATTGATTGTGTCTTTGAGGAAATCACTTTGTCCTCAGCAAAAACAAAAGTAGCCTAGAGGTAAGGATTTGGTGCTAATGAGAGCTGCAAAATGATGGTGGGTAAAAGTATTAGTCTCTGGTCCTTGACTTCTCCTTCCCAACCCAGTCAGACCTAGTGACCAATAAGGAAGATGTAGCCAGATTGATACGAGTGCCATCTCTGGCCCAAAGCATTCAGCTCCCTTTTCTTCATCTCATAGGCAGGCCTAGTTTAGAGTCGAGCTGGCAGTTTCCCAGCTGTCCTTAGGAATGACAGTAATTGTTTGTTGTTGGCCTTCTTAGGTGGAGTACAAAGACTTCCCCAAAAACAACAAGAATGAATTTGTCTCTCTCATAAATTGCTCCTCTCAGCCACCTCTGATCAGCCATGGGATTGGAAAGGATGTGGAATCCTGCCATGATATGGTACGTGACTTAATACTTAAGTGACCTTGCCTGTTCTCAGGCTGGTCCTTTTGGTTTTAGGGTTTTTTTGCTTTTTGGAGGGGGGTAGATAGGGCAATTGGGGTTACATAACTTGAGGCTGGCCCTGGTTGATTGAAAATTAAATAAGTGGAGATCTGTGAATTTAAAAACCCAGGTGCATTCCCACTTATTTTAGCAGGTAATTGGCCTCACATTTACTTTGAAAACCTTTTCTCTTCATAATTCCAGCTCTTTGTAAATTGCTCATTTTTACAGAACATTACCCCAAGGACACTGTAACTGCATCCTGAGTTTATTGTTCAGATTTCTGATTGTTTCTCACACAGAATTAATCCACTATTGAATTGGCTAAAATGCAAACATTTCTCAGGGAAGAATTATTCCTCTTGGTACAAGCTTCACATCAGGATGAGAACTATTTTTTTGCTATTTCCTCCTTATATTTCTTTTTCTTTTCCTCCTGTACACTATTTCTTCTGTCTTTGGGACAGTTATCTTGAGTCATAATGGTGTTGGCGCTTTGTTAGCCTTTCACCAAAATGCAGTTCATCAGTTTCAAGCAGAGAGGTGCCAGCTGGAACACCTGGTGCTGTCAGTGAAATAAGGTTTACCTCAAGAATCTGTGGTTTCCTTAGTGTGAGTGCCCCTCCTTCCATACCTTCGTAAACAGCTTTCATGAGTTGGCATGTCTGCCAAAAACTGTGACAAAATGAAAAAAATTCTAGTGACAAAATGCCTAGGAATGAACTGCTTTGAACTTAGAGCTGGTCAGGCTTGCACCCCAAACAAAAGACCCATCAGAGCTTGTGACCCATGTTGGACAGCCCCAGGTCACCTCCTTGCCACCATCAAGATCATAGTAGAACAACCATTAAATGGAAAAATGCTGAGTGATAAAGGTTCTTCCTCAAACTCATCTTAAGTGGTTGCTATATGACCAATCACAGTCAAAGTGATCCCCATTCTCCTCTTCCAGGTTATTAAGCTGTGTGATTAATGAAAAATGTCCTTCCTCTCCTTTCTCTGTTCTGTTTCCCAGGCTGCACTGAACATTTTAAAGTTGCTGTCTGAGCTGGACCAACAAAGTACAGAGATGCCAAGAACAGGAAATGGACCAATGTCTGTGTGAGTGCATTGTTGCTATAGGAAACAAGCCTCCCCTGTCCTCACCCTAACTCCAGCAGCCCCTTGGGCTTTATCAGATCATCTTCTGGGGAACGGTCTTTCTCCCTTTCCCTAGCAAGTGCTTTTCCACCTTAAGTAGAAAGTGCCACAATCAGCCTTTGCCCACCTGCCAGGCTACCTGGGCTTCCTGTATGTGTTTTTTTGTTGTTGTTGTTGCATTGTGTTGGTTTTTTTGGTCAGGGACTCAGCATATCACATTTCATAACTGGTACCTCATGACTTACTGTGGTTTTTTTTTTCTTTAAAGGTGTGGGAGGTGCTGAACCTTTTCTGGCCACAAACCACTTTAAAAGTTCAACATATATACTGAATATACTGAAAACTGCTTTGCAATTTTGGAATTTCTGATGCCTCCAATGGGCGGAGAGATGTGGTGAATGATGAAATGGAGAAGGCAATAGTCATGAGAATGGAGACCAACAAGAGGAGGCTGTGATTGTGAACTCTCATGGTTTCTTCTGATGGGGCCAGGCAGGAGGTGGCAGTGGGGGAGTTCTGAGAAGAGCTAAAATCATGCACAAGCTACTGCTTGGATATGTTCCTGGGGAAGGAGGGTCAAATGAAGGGAGAGCAACTCTCTGGTCTCCTACATTGAGTCCTCCTGTCTCAACTAGGAAGTAATTGTTCATCATCCTGGAGTCACATGGTCTTCTTCAGTGCTTTGTCTTGTGTTTTTATAGATGTGTGAAACCAGAAAAGGAAAGCAATCCCCTTCTCAAACTGGCTAACTCAAACCTTTAGGGACAGACACTGGACAGCAGTGCCTGACAGGCATTAGACTTGACCCAAGTCTGAAAGCACCAGAGAAAATCAAATGCTTCCTATTCAGTGTAACCTGTTATAGAGTGAGTGCTGCAGCCCTTCCATCTTCCTTGTAGTTACTGAAACCATAACCATTGCTTTATCCTGAGACAGTGATACATTTTTAGTTTCCTTTTTTGTTTTGATTGAAACGACACTATACGTTTTTTTTTCATTTAAAAGTTTCTCAATTGTATCTAGTTATATAGCACAGTTTAGAAACTTGTCTGAGACTGACGTTCTCTGTACACTAACCTGCAAAGATCATATCCATGTATGTGCTTATACATTTTGTTTCTATCGGAGTAACCTAGGACCATTCCGATGATGCCAATTGTGTGCCATCCAGTTTAATGTCCCAGATATCTATAGAGATATATATATTTATATATACACACATATCCATATATATCTCTCTATATAGAACCTTGATGAAGTTGCCCAATGGTTTGTAAATTGGACATTTTAGGAATTTTAAAGCTTCACATGATCATTTGGTTCATTTACTATTTACTTTTTTTGTTAAACACAACAGAACTTAAAATAAATGAATTTTGATCTTTCTTTTTAAAGATTATTTAAAAAAATAAATGTGTGTATATATAGCTGTCTGTGGCACACAGCTTTCACGACACTACAGGATATGATCTCAGTGTAGTACATATAAAAACTGCAGATTGATTTTCCTTGAGTGCTTTATACTGTTGAATTACATCTCCATGTAGGGCTGAAAAAAATTAACGATGTTTATATATAAAACTGTGTTGCTTTTGATGTTGTGTTATTGTGCACAGAAATGTGTGCAGTAAGTTTTTGCATATGGTCCAGGTAAAAAAGCACGGTCGCCTTGCAAGTTAAGTACTGCTTCAGTTCATTGTTCACGCTGGAAATTTTTCTCCTCATGGAATGTAAGTAAAACTGAGTGTTTGTCACCAATAAATGGTCATACTAAATTTTTTTGGTTAATTTATTCTTGTATGCTATTGTTGCTGGATTGCCTGCCCTTCCTTTCCCTCCTGGGGGGAGTGGAGGTAAGGACTTGTAATGCTGATGTGATTCAGTCTGGCCAGTAATCAGAAAGTCTAAAATAACTTTATATAAAACCATTGATCAATAAAATTGCAACTAATGAATCCTGGTCATCTTTGAGCAGTGACTAAAGAAAGGGAATGCGGAAACTTGTTTTTGGATCACCAGTCTCATGGGTCGCTGCACTCTGATGTTACTGGATGTGCAGTAACTAGGTAAAAGTAAATAGGGCAGCACAAACTTGGTACAGCTTCTTCCCTGCATTCTTACTTCAGAAAGTCCTGTTAGTTCCCTTCCTCTGAGGCCACACCAACACTGGCAGGCTTACTTTCCCTTCCATGCATCCCTCTGGGGTTTGGGAAGCCTCAGGTGTATCAGAAGCATAGACCAGATTCTCAGGGGAGGAGAGTAAACTGTCTATTTGGCACAGTGTCACCAAAACGAGGGAGCCCCACTCCTGTTCCCCCTTACCTAGTCATATATCTGTGAATGTGCTTTGGAAACACTGCTGAAGATTTGCAATTTCAAAATCAAATATGGGTTAACTTAGAAGAACTGAACAGATTGAACCACTTGAGGGAGCTCTGATGGCTAACCATATTTCTACCCTAAGTCACAGTCTTATACTTCAAAGGTACAGAACTGCATTGGGAACTCACTGTCTGGATTCATCTTTAACTCCATAAGTTGTAAGCCTACATTTGTATAGTGCTCTCATTTATGAAGTAGGTAGAAGATAGCTCATTATTTGATTCCTGTTCAAGGTGTTGGATTTATGTTAAATGGGAAGTAAGCAGAAGGACCTTGTTAATACTTTGAACTTAGAAAATTTGGTTTTGATCCTCTACAAGAGATTGATGGTAAAACAAAGGTGCAATAATGAAGTGACAGAGAATCTGTAAGGGGAAGCACTTGCCCGCTCCAAGGAAATGATGGATCATTTAAAGTATCTGAACTATAAATCAAACTCCAAATCATTCTGTACTCACAGTTTCTTATGAGAGCACATGTTGACACCCATAGACTATGCCAGAAAGTTGGTAGTCTTGCTCCACTTAACCAGGACTCTGCCAGCTCTTTTCACATCTATCATTAGACTCCTCTACCTTTGATAAGCCATCGAGCGTATTTTCTGTTTTCTCGGTAATTTAAACGCTTATTTTGGTACTTAATTGCAGAAACCACTGGAATGTACTCCATGTTTTCTAAAGTGTATTAAAGTGATTTTTGAGCAATATATGCAAAATGTATGGCTGAAGGGTTTTATTTTTAGATTTTTTTTTAACAACCAGAATTCTGTACAAAGAAGTTTAGTGTAGTGCTTTTCAAGCTGACGCAGATTTTTTGGAACTGACTGGCTAACTGCAGTGATACAGCAAGGAGGGGTAGAAAGCAGGTTTCATAAATTTTACTTAACACGTCATCATTCACACCAATGTCGTATTTTTGAGCTTACAAAGAGCCATCATCAACAGATGTGGGTGGTACCAGTATTAGTGCCATTTTTAGATGAGACTGAAAGCTCAGTGAGGGGAATTAACTTATTCAAGATCACACAATAATAAAGTGCCCAAAGTCTCCCGATATCTAGTCCAGTTCTTTTTCTACTGCACTCATTTTATTTATTAGGAATGATTGGTGGAACTGAAACTCTAGTTCATGGTTTTTAATTTTTATTGATTTAACATCTCCATTTTAAAATCTATTTCCTCCTCTTTCCCCTACCCAGTTTGGCTCTTGCCTTTTAACTCCCTAATTGTGAGATATCATGATTTCCTGCATGGCAGACAAGTGGAAGACAATGGAACCTAGACAAGTTCCTGGATGACCCCAAATGTAAATCATATTGAACATTTTGCCTTCTTTGTCAAAGTGAAGGGCTATGGTGATGTTTGAGGCTTGGTAATAGTACTGTCCCAGTGCTGCACAATATGCATTTGAAAACTCTCTGAAAACTGTATCTTCTGCTTCCAATCATTAGTCCAACTATATTATCTCTGTTACAGGTGTGTAAACTCAGGGCATCTCCTACATGAAATGCTGAGTGCTTCAAGAAACACACAACAGAAGGTTAAGAGAAGGGCATCTGTAAGGGAACTTACAACTCCCTTGTAGGGAAACTATGTCATTCCTTTGTTAAGTGACTGATTGGATCTCTGATTAGATTGATTGCATCTTTAAGTGTTAAGCTGCTTTCTCCCTAAGGGAAACCAGCTGATTCTTCTTTTGTTCCTTGTTCTAAATATTGTGTCTTTCTGAAATAAGATATAATATAGAGACTTGGCCATAATGTAACACCAATCAGCAGTAGATTCCTGAGAGAATGCTACTGTGAGGAGCTTTTGAGATTCGGATTACATAGTATTAGTGAACACTCTGTTTATTCCATTACAAATCTTCATTCAGTACAATGTTCAATTCTTCAGAATAAGGAAAGGCTGCTACATGAGGACAAAGTGAAAACATTAGGGTTCTTCTAGGCATGTATTAGCTTGAAGCTGGAAGTTATCTAACATAACCCCAGCAAGGACACGCTTAGAGCTTACAATCTTGTAGAATTAGATGTCTTTTAGAACTTGAAAGACACAAGTTTATGACAAAAAGTTGTTTGTTTTTTTTTACATTGGGTTGTACAATTACTGAGAATGGAATGCTGGAATCTGAAACTTAAAAGAAGCTAGAGGTTCTGTGAACTACCAGCAACATCCATACAGTTTACCTAGATTCTAGCAAAGCAGTTTACAATTTTATTTCATGTTATTGCAAAGAAGAGAGATATGTACAGTGGATTTGGAATTGTTCTGATACATCCAGTGACTCGTCTGTGAGGATTCATGATTTCTCATGGAATGCCTCAGGAGGTTCTGCTGCTGGCCCTGCATTCTTAGACAATCATTTCAGTGCCTTTTAAGGCAGAATTGGCATGGTCATCAAATTTCCAGGGCACACAAAGCTGGCAGAGATGGCTGAGACTTCCTATGATGATTCAAAAGATTGAATATGGCCAAATTTAATGGGGAAAGTGTGGTCAGAAAGCTGCTTGACTTAAAATAGGTCACAAATGAGGAAGCAGACCTTGAGATGGCAGCAGAAAAGCTGCTTCCAGTTCTGAGACAGGGAGGGGGTGGTCTGTGTGTGGCCTGAGGGACGGCCTTAACAAACTGGAATCTCTCCTGAGTAGAATAACCAGGATCATAGAAGACCTCAGGATCCTGCAAAATAAAAGACTGGGTGAAGGAACTGGATAGTTTTGTTGTTTTAGTCAGGTCTCTGATCCCATTTGGGGATTTTCTTGGCAAAGACCATTTTCTTCTCTAGATCACGTTTTACATATAAAGAACTTGGGCAAACAGGGTTAAGTGACTTCCCCAGGTGTCTGTGGCCGGATTTGAACTCGGGAAGATGTTTTTCTGACTCCAGGTTCAGTGCTTTATTCACTGTGCCACTTAACTGCCTGAAGACAGAAAACTTCTAGGGGAGAAATTCTAAAACTTTTAGCAGTTTTCAGACAATTAAATGACAGTATTTTAATGCACAGAAAACAGAAAGAAAAGCAATGAATAAAAGTTGGCATAAATAGGTTGCTTAGGCAATCCCAAAGTGAAATGGGCTTCCTGCAAAGATAGCAGATTTCCCTTCACTAGAGATCTTTGAGCAATGACCTTTCAGGTCTGAATTAAGTGTCTGGCCTCTGGGACAACCAGAATGCTAACTTTATTTCCATATCAACCTTTAGATATATTTAATGATAGCTATTATGTCCTCTAAATCCTTTCAGGCTAAATACCTCTAGGACCCAGAATATTGACATTGGTGCCCATAGAACTAATACTGTGAAGCATTTATAACATTCTAGAATTGTACGATGCAAAACAAGCTCTGAGAACTCTCTGAAAACTACAGTCCCCTACAGGGGACTTCTAATGCACTATTTAAGGACATAAGTGAACTAAAGGCTTGCTTGTTGATTATAGCCTGGTGAATGTTTCTTCTGTTCCTTTTAAAGTGTTTCCAGTGCCACATCTACAGTGTTCCTACACTTAATGCTAGCTAGAGATGAATGTAGAATGGTGAGGTCTTGGATTCATATGACCCCTGAAAGCCCCTTCAAAGAATGTAGACTATTCAGAGGGATGAAGCTAAATGCCAGTGCATTTTTAGCACGAGCAACAGAATAAAAATGGTACAATTCTAAACCCTTATTATCATGGTGGTTTGCTGACCATTAGTGAGCTTAAAAGAGAAGCTAAGTCACAGGTTACCTTTTATACACATGTGAAAACCTCAAGTATATATGATATTTTAAGGTTGAGATTGATGATCTCCAAATGTGCCCTTAAATAAACAGAAAACTAATCTGGATGTCATCTTGAATTGGACTTCCCAGTTTGCTAAGTGGCTTCCTTATCCAGCATGTACCAAAAGACAGTAAATGTAAAACATACTTCAGATCACTTGAGCACAAAAGCAGACTTTCCCCTATCTATCTCACAGGACTATTACAAAGAACAATACCAATACCACCCATACTCATCTGTTACCTTCTCTGGACAAAACCGAGCTGTTTTGATTTCCCTTTGTCAATAGCATTCAACTCATTATTGGTACTACTCTCAGAGAACTGTCAATACATACTTATATTGATGCAAATTATTAAATGGAAAGAGGCTAATGGGGAGGTCTTGAAATTTGAGGGGCAAATAATAAACGAAAGTGTTCAATAGTACTTGGTTTTTAAACAAGGAATTGCATGTGAAATTGTGCACTTGTTATATTTGTGTTCAGTTTAATGTCATAGTAACAAAAATTGCCCTGCTTGTCTGTGCCCTGTTAAGATTTTTTTTTTTAAGTCTTTTCTGTGTATTTTAGAAGAGTTCATTAGTTCTCTTTTTGGACAATAGTTTCTGGTCATCTGGTTGGCCTTGGTATTGCTAGAACTTAGGGGAAAAGGATGAAGAGAAAGGAGATCATAAGGCCCTGCCTTCTTCTGAGCCAGTGGCAAACATCAGCACCCTTGGAATGGAATGTGGAGACAAATTGTTGATAACACATAGCTAGCCTCAAACATTTCTGGTATTAAGTATTTCTAATCCCTCCCTTTGGATGGATGGGGGAATACAGTGAAGACAGCCTGTCTTTAATGAAAGTAGCATTATGATGTATATTCATTCCTCACAACTGGTCATTCGCTGTGCCTGGGGAAACACTGCAGATGCTAGGCACTTATTGGGTTTTTTTGCCACATCATCAACAGATTTCTGCTCCTAGCAATAGAGAATTCCACAGTCCTCATTTGATAGCATTAATTATATTAATTAATGATAATTGACATCATCGGGGTGGCTAGGTGGCGCAGTGAGTAGAGCACTGGCCCTGGAGTCAGGAGTACCCGAGTTCAAATTCGGCCTCAGACACTTAACACAAAAAGCTAGCCATGTGACCTTGGGCAAGTCACTTAACCCCAAATGCCCTCCAAAAAGCAAAAAAAAAAAAAAGACATCATCCCCACTTCACATAACAGGAAACTGCAGTTCGGAAGTAAAGTAACTTACCCATGGCCCAGGGTGAACATCAGCAAAAAATAACAAGCTATGAAACTACAAAAGGAGTTGAAGTTAGCATGGTTTAGATCAGGTATCAAACTCAAGGCATGTGGCTCACAACATTGCCAAGTGCTGCCAGAACCAGATTAAAATGTATGGTATTGTTAAGACATTTCCCAATTACATTTTAATCTGGTTCTTTGATAATGTTAATCTGTGGTTTTCTAAGTCATTATGTGTTTTTGTGTTTAACCCTACTGATCTAGATGAGGGCTTATTTAAACCTCATGTGAGGTCTCGAAAAATTTGGCAACAACAGAAGTTTTCTGAACATGCAAGAATCAAAAATTAATTAAAAATCAAACCAATGTATCCAAGGAGCAGCACATGATTGTTGCATCTTGCTACTTCACTGAAGCCTAGTTAGGTTCTGAATACAAAGCAAGCACACTTTGCACTGGGCCTACCCTCAGACCACTACCCAAGATGTCCTGGTCAAGGTCTATGAGCCATAGGCTAAGAAGCTTAAAATGCGGCCTCCAACTAGGCTTTATGCCCATAGGAAGATTTCTGAGATCTGCACTAAGTATGTGAATGCATACTTCACAGGTTTAACATCAAATAAATCAAATAAACCATTTGTGCTCTTTCCCAATACCTGCCACAGAATAGGTAGCTAATATTTACTGAATAAAGTGAAAACTAAGCTACCACTTCCCAGTTCTGTGAATGTGTGCATTGTTATCTAAAGATGAAAATTTCTGCACCAAAAAAATTCAGTCCATTATTTTACAAGTTTGAAAAAGCTTTCACGTTTATTTTCTGTTCACATACTGTGGTTTTTGGTACTTTCTTTAATCCGTTTTGTCAGAGTAAAACAAAAGGGTGCTGATTACCTCCAGCTGAGATGTTTAAACAGCCATCAGAGGTATGGAGTGACTGGACTAAGTAACATAGTTTTCTCATTGATGGCTCTCCTTAAATAAGAAGGCCAAGAGGTCCTCCTCCTCTTCTGCACATCATTAATAATTTTTTAAAATGATAAAATAAATGGTAAATTAAAAAATAAATTTCAACAAATAATATATGGATAAAATAACATTTTAAAGTCTATTTGAGGTGTCATGTAGACTAGGAAGCTGGGGATACCATTACCTTTTGGTTAAGCAAGAGCTGGATAGCATACAGTCAGGAAAACTCATCTCCCTGACTTCCAGTCCAGCTCAGACGTTCAGTAGCTGTGTGAGCTTGGGCAAGTTACTTAGCCTCATCCATAAAATGAGCTAGAGAAGGAAATAGCAAATCACTCCAGTACCTTTGCCAAGAAAACCCCAAATGAAGAGCTGGACACAAGTGAACGACAAGGATTTCTAGAAACTTTGTTAGGTTGTGCTTGTACATGAATACAACAGCACTAAGATATGACCACTACACACCTAAGCACGAGGTAACAAAAGGTCTAGAACTTTCTCAACTCCATTTTACAGATAAGGAAAGTGTTTAAAAAAAAAAAAACTTTGCCAGGAGATGACCCAGGCCTCAAACTAGGGTATTCTAGTTCTGATACCACAAAAAAAAAAAAAAAAAGTGTTTTAAGTCCTAGGTGAGGATCATGAACACAGCTAGGTGGGACAGAGCAACGAATGCTAGATCTGGAGTCATTAAGACATGATTTCACATCTAGCATCAGATATTACCTGAGTAACCCTGAGCTAGTCACTGTGCCTCAGTTTCCTCAACTGTAATGAGTTGAAAGATTGTGATAAACCGGTCCAGTATCTCTAAGAAAGTCCCAAATGTGGTCACAGAATCGGACGTGAATGAAAATGACTAAACAATGAGTTCTGGACTTTTAGATCAATAACTTTAACTTCCTAAATCTGTCACTCATTGGCCTACATTTTAGCATTTATGCAATGGGCCTGCTTATTGCCAAGAAAAATTCTAAAATGAGTATGTAATATCACCTGGACTCTAACTTGATGTACAACCATTAGAATTACAAAATACACTTTTTAATTCTGCCACTAAATTGAAAAATTCCTTGTATAAATCTGTATTTGCCTCTGAAGATGAAGACTGTCATGGTATATCTGAGTAATGAGAAGGGCATCAGGAGTCAGCTAGCTATTTCTCCTCCCTGTAAAAACAGCCTTTAAAGGAGTATGGTGCTGACATCTTCATTTATGGCCCAGACTGTTGCTTTTGTCTTGTGAACAAACGGGTCTGACAAATATTTGTCAGGCCCTTAAATAATGCTCCAGGTCTGGCTGCTCACTCTCCTGCCTAGCTCTTTTCTCAGGGTTGTTCAGAAGATGCATGTGTCACTGTTTTAAGGAAATACAAAAGGCCTCATTTTCTTCATTCAGACATCATATAAGTTCCTTTTTTTTGCTGCAAATAGTAAAAGAAGAAAATAAAATGAACTTCACTGTTATAACCTGCTGTTATTTACTTAATTACTTAAATGAAGTCATGATCTCATCTACATGGAAACTACCACCATTACTCTTTTGCTTTATCTTATGCAATTCTCTTAAATCTTTTTTTTTCTCTAATTTTTGCTTTTTTGGAGGGTAATTGTCGTTAAGTGACTTGCCCAAGGTCACACTTGCCCAAGGTTTTTGTGTTGTGTCTGAATCCGCATTTGAACTCAGGTCCTCCTGACTCCAGGGCCATTGCTCTGTTCACTGCGCCACCTAGCCGCCCCCGATATCAGCTTTTTGCTATGCTGAGTAGTAGTGCCAGGAATATTTCTCTTAAATCCTACTAAGAGAATCTACACCACACAATGAAATTTTAACTCTCGCTTTTAAAATATTTTATGCATATCAGTCAAACAAACATCTGCCATTTCATTTCATTCTCCCCAAGTGATCAGCCTTTCCTAGGTCACACACTGTTTGTGACTTGGCTATTTAGACCTGACGTGAATCTTTCTCTTCAGGTGACCTGCAGTTGCTTCATTTCAGCAATCATAGTATTCTGTTTATCTGTTGAACATCACTGAAAGTCGTCTATGTCCCAAATGTGATCCAGGCCAGTTTCATCCAGTTCAAGACCCCATCATTCATTGGTGATGAGATATGTATTGATAGTGTTATAGTGATATAGCACTGTAATAATCAGTGACATGTTTTAGGTTAGATACTATGAAGAACTTCTATTATGCCATTTCTTGCATAAACAAGGAGAGAGAAAACTGAAAGCAGCAAGCTTCACATTACAATCAATGCATGGATACAAGAATAAAAATCCTAAATAAAAGGATTTGTTCAGTAAAACTTAGGATTCCGTCAAAAGGTCACAACCAAGGAAGCGCCTGGAAGGCAACATGAGACCATATCCCTGGAAGTAGTTAACAAATTTCAATCTCCTATCTTACTTGAAATTCAAATCTATTTCTAAAGTGAAGAGCTGCTTGATATTATCCCTAAACCAATGATTAGGAAAAGGGCTTTGGAGTCAGAAAGCCACACTAAATTATTTAAGTGAAAATACATTAAACTTTCAAGTAGTTAAAAAAAAACACCCAAGAAATACAAGGCTGGTAGGCACTGGTGATAACAGACAAGAGATTTATCTTCCCCTAGAAGAGATGAAATATATGAAACAATGGATACTGATAGTAAATACAGACATTAGAAATAGCCTGTAAAGTGCGAAGCAAATTTTTAAAAAAACATTTTAAAGTGTTTTAAGCTATTTATCTTACTATTTTCTTTTCTTACAAATGCATACATGAAAAGTTTTTAATTAAATCTATGAGAGGAGACTTAACAGTGGAGAACTTACCTCAGAGTCAGAAAGATCTAACTTCAAGTTCCTCCCCTGATACTATATAACCCTGGGGAAGTTATTAAGTGCCCAAGGAAATGCTCCAAAATCATAACTGCTGAATAATTTGTATTGGGAGAAATTTTCTATGCTTTCCCAAAACCTACCCGTGTAGACACTTCTATCTCTCCCTCCTTTCAAACTACTATAATGATTTCAATGTCCTAATATAACAAAACAAAACTTAAACAACAAAATATTAAAACTTTGGGATATGGTTAATAAAATTAGTACAAAGAAAAACAGGGTAAATTAACTGCTTATCTTAGTAACCATTCTACCCCAAAAATGGATTTTTAATTGTACCATTAATATCAAACAAACCAATCAATTTGGTAGGAAAAAAAGGCAAGGTTTCAGATGTTCAGAGAGCCTGAAGTATTTTAACAAACATGCTGCACACTATGCAATAATAGTCTTATTTACTTACTGACTATTTAGCCTGGCCATACAGAGTTTAGGGTTTTCTTTATTGCTGTATTATGTATATATAAAACAGCCACTACCATATTCTTCTTTACACAACATCAGCAAATGCTCTGCATCTTTAGATAAAATCATTTCAGTACAATTTTTAAAAAATTATATGGCTTGACAAAGACTTAAAATTATAACATTAAATCCCAAGCACCTGCTTACACCTCAGTAGTCATAGAGTACCTCAGCTGTCAAAGATCTTAGACTTGATCTGATCCAGTGCCTCGCTTCACATAAGAGGAAACCTGAAACTCCAAAATATATTAAAGTAACCCTGATTATAATGCTTGTCAGCAACAGAGCCCCAAACTCCTTATTTCCAATCCCATGTGTTTTACACCAAGCTGGCAGGTGAGTTCTACATGTTTTTTTTATGTTCTAGTATCTAGTTAAACACCACATCACAAGAAATCTTTTTACTCGGAGTCTGTTTTCCTTCACACAGGATATTTTAACAAAATAGACTGAATACAGCTTCTGCCAGACATTTCAGAATGATGAGGACACTGCTCAAATGTCTATGTTGTTTAATGAAGGTGACAAAGCCAGAAGCAGTCTTTTTAGATGTGCTGCAAACACACTTAGGCTACTTTAACCGTCTCATCCAAAACTATAAAAAACAATTAGCATTAAGAGCGGTAGTAAGCATTTATAAGTCAGGTGTTTGAGGTCTGAAGGTGAAATCATGTCCTTGAATAATTATAAAAACTCAGTATGAGGGTTAGGTCTACTGGATAGGACCCTGAATATATAGTTTCTGCATAACGTAGATTCCAAACAAAATTCAGTTAAAAGGAGCATAGGGCAAGCACTGAAACTCTTTAAGTTTTGTTCCCTTAATGGAAGCCACAGGACACTTTAATAGTCAGGGTCAGATAAGTTCAACTCTTGCTCACTTTGAACACTGCTGTCAATATTATCTCTTATTAAAATGAAACTAAACTAATTTCCTTTTTGGGTATACCCATAAAAATCCTGAACCAAACCTTGGGATAGATGTAAAGGACAATCGCCAAAGCAGGGAAAGAAAGGAGGGGGAGAGATTATCTTCTAATATATCAAATCCAGAAAATTCCATTGGGGGTAAACGCTAAGTCTTTAAAAAAAATCAAGTTATATGACACTGATCAAAAACACAAGGCAGAAAAAGACCACAAATCCCCAAATGACTTCAATTCCTATCTACACACAGGGCATTGATGGAGTCAAAATCATTTAAAAGACATGGAGAAATTCTTGCAGCATGCTTGTGAGGTTCGAAAGGAAAGTATTAACCCCAATTTGCAAAGAGGGAAACTGAGGAAAATAACTTAATCACCCAGCCCAAAGGAACACATTCTCTTCCTTCAAAGTTATTGTGGCAAAGATACAAGAATTGCTTGAAATAGCTTCACTCTTTTCCACAATGTTTTCAGACTGTCAATTCTCCTTTAGAGATGGACAAGTGATAAGACAGTTAAGTGACCAGATGATGAATGCCTCCAGGTGACTTCCCCTCCAAGGAACCAGAGTTACAAAAACCCCAAAGACCATTAGTAAACCTATCCTTCAGCTATTCTGTTAATACAGTTTAGAGTTTTCTTTATTGCTGACTACACAATTAAAACCATTCACTTTGCACTGCTCGGCAATTTACACAAGCAATTCTGTATTTATCCACATTTTAAATAAAATTAAAAGCTAGAGAAAGACACATGGAAAGAAAATACAAAATGACAAAAGCATCAAAAAGGAAAAGGCATTTAGTGACAGAATATGAGTCTCTACAGCAGTGCTCTCCAGAAAAGTTAAAAGGTTATCCAAACACAGCAAACATGGATCTCAAAATCAATCCCAAATAATGAACTGCTACTAATATTCCCTTTGAAAGCTGCAAATAGGGAATGGAAAAAGTCACCCACCTCCATTACCTATGATCACATAAACCACCTAATTTGCTCAAGTTCTGCTTTAAGTAACATTTAATATCTTTTACAAGATGGATCTGTGATAATTTCCAAAAGGAGATGCTTGCATCGGTTTATCAAGGCTCTGCTTACAAGTCAATATCCTTTTATAGGAAACCCCTATTGAACTGTTGCCCATCAAATAAATGAAGTTCAGAGCAGTGTTACACTTGCTGCTTGGAGATATCCCTGGAGATACTGTAATGCTTCTGCATTCAAACTAGTGCTCACCATCGAAGGAACCTTCAAAAACAAGAAAAGCAGAAGAATTTCACTGTAGACTACAGGACTGTAATCTACTCTAATATTATTTCATATTAATGTCATTAATGAATAACACCAAGAAACCTTGTTCTAAAGTTACTCTTCTGACTACCAAAAGAAATGTCAAATGGGAAGCCGGATGATTAGCTAGTCACTGAATGACAAAAGCATGAACTCCCCAGAAGGTTGTGTATCATCTCCTCTGACTATACGGTTATGCTTATCATCAACCACATGGTTTACTGCTTGTACATAAATATCATTCCAGCAGTACTAGCTATCCCCAATACTATCATTGTTCTGCCTAATGTTGTGTGCTGTGGGATATATTAGGGTCTTGAGGTAATCCAAGTGATTGTCATAGATTTGATAATACAAACTATGCTGTACACATCAACATCCACAGACACACATCCTGAAGAAGAGCAACATGCTGTATCATGGAATTAATTCAATCATGAATAACATTGAGGTTATTGTAACCTCTGTGTGTGTATCCACATGTTCACCCTGACACCTCGAGGAGGATATACTCCTTCTGTGCAATGCCTTCATCACTTGCCAATACTTTTTTTCCTTAGCATATCTGAGTTTCATCAGGTTATAAATAAGTTTAAAAATGATCTGTTTAAGGAAACTACAACTGAATACAACAGAAATGGTATTCAACTAATTGTTACAGTTGTTCTATTTCTTGAGTAACACCATTGGTATGGGCTGAGGTGGGGAGGGAGAATGGGACTCTGTATGTGTGTATGTATATAACCAAATAATTCAGGAGTTTATCCTTAGCATTCTTTCCACAAATATAGCTTTTATAATACCATTCAAAATAACATCCTCAATCAAATTTATGGGGCGGAAAAAGAGCTCTGTTCCCTTCTATTTTTACCAAAAAAAAAAAAAAAAAAAAAAAGTTGGTGAATTGCAGTGTAAATAGACCATCAAGATTACTTGGCATTAAGAAAATAAATTTTTGGGGCGGCTAGGTGGTGCAGTGAGTAGAGCACCGGCCCTGGAGTCAGGAGGACCTGAGTTCAAATCCGGCCTCAGACACTTAACACAAAAACTAGCTGTGTGACCTTGGGCAAGTCACTAAACCCCAATTGCCCTCCAAAAAAAGGGGAGGGTGGGAGGGAGGGAAGGAAGGAAGGAAAATTTTTAATTGAGTTTTAATGCAGTGGCCAATGAAACACGAAACCAAATAAATTTATCGGTCACCCAAAAGCTCATTTCACTTATATTTTTCTCTTTTAACAAAAAATAATTATACCTACCCTTCCTGGACATGCAGTAGACAATTTATGAAGTGACTGTGCCAGGTGAATTTTGGGATTATTCACCAATTGACCTACAGGATCATGTTCTTTTTTGCCAGCAAAGGCAAGCTGAGAGAAAGCAGTCTGGTATCCTGGTGTATCTTCAATATCAATAAAATGTTCTTCATCAGGGATTGTATCATCTTCAGGTAACTCAAAAAGGCCAATCAGAGACTGCAATAACGGTGTCCTGGAGGAGAAATTGGAAGAAAGTAAAGAAGAACCACTGAATGGAAGGCAGACTTAATAAAACAAAAAACTGCAAAGTACTTGAATATGAGAAACGTCTCTAAAAATCGGAGTGAATCGAGACCTGGAAAGCACATAAAAACTACTTCTAGGGAAGATCCATGTAAGAAGGGATTACATTTTATTGTTATGCATGATTGTATATGGGCAGTTAGGCAGAACAGTATATGGAATACTGAGCCTGGACTCAGGAAGACTCATTTTTCTCAGTTCAAACCTGGTCTCAGACACTTACTAGTTTTGTGTGACCCTGGGCAAGTCACTGAACCCTCTTTGCCTCAGTTTCTTCATCTATAAAATGAGCTAGAGAAATGCAATGGCAAACCACTCCAGTATCTTTGCCAAGAAAACCCCAAATGGAGTCACAAACAGTCAGACACTACTAATACAACTGAACGTGGCTGTATTAGCTCCTCAATGTCTCATTAGAAGGTAATTCGAAAATGATTGTTGAGTTTTAATCACTTAATTTGACATCATCAGTTTACAGATTAGGAAATTAAGTCCCTCAGAAAAATGACTTTCCCAAGATCCCCAAGCAAATTACCAGAGAGTAAGGATGTAGAAACCAAGTCTCCTGAATTGCAATTTGGAGTTCTTCCCAAAACTTTTAGCTAAGCAATTTTATGATCATAAAGCTGTACAGAGGTAGCTGTCTGTACTTACCAAAGCTTTGTGTATTCAGTGTCCATCATTGGAGGACACTCTGTTAGTAATTTAGTTATGCCAACAGCACAGATCTTCTTTTCTACTTGTCCAGAAACTTTCTGTATTTCAGGAATAATAATTTTCTCCAAGACCATTCCAAACATTCTGTTAAAATAAAGATTCACTCTGCACTAGTATTAAAGTGGAACACAATGATGGAAAAAATAAAGCAAAAAGCTTGGGCATCACTTTTGTGCAAATGTTGAAAGAAAAACAAGTTCAAAGATTATCTTTCTACCAGCAAGAAGAAGAGGTTTTTAACCTCCTTTGAACTGAGCCATAAGCAAAAGACCAAAAGGTCCTATTTAGCTAGTCATCATCAATATTTGAAAACGAATAATGGGGACAGGTAGGTGGCACAATGAATACAGCCCCCGGCCCTGGAGTCAGGAGGACCTGAGTTCAAATCCAATCTCAGATAATTAACACTTACTAGCCATGTGACCTTGGGCAAGTCAACCCAAGTCTGAACCCCAACTGCCCTCCAAAAAAAAAGAAAATGAATAATGATCAGTATAAATCAGACCTCTTCGGCAAAGTCATTTTCTAAAGCAAGTATTAATATAATTTTTTTATCACAGTCCAACTCACTCTATGACTTAAACTGCATCACTGGCTATGTAGCGGAATAAGAGAGAGAGATAAACATGAAGTTCTAACACTTTAATAAAATGAGATGGAGAAATAACAGGGACGCCAGGAGAAGTTCCCATAGGGACTATCTTCCTTATAATACATCTCCAAAAACATTGTGGGAATGAAACCGTGACAGCCAAGATGTCAAACTGGTGAGCAAGGCCCAGGATAGAAAAGTCCTACAAAATGTTTTTGCTACTTTAAGAGAAACTGCAAAGGCAAGTCTCCTATTCTCCTGCTAATTCTTGCACAGATGTGATAACAATCTAAGAATTGAAGTTATATGAAAACTCATGTAAAGGAGAAAAGGCAAAGATGATTAGAACGATGGCTACAGCAAAGAGACATAAGAAGTTAAAATCCAAAAATAAAGATGGAATGGAGTGGGGGTGAGGATGGATGTCTAAGTGGAAAACCTACCATGAATAACATTAAGGCTTAACAAGCGTATTTACGGTGGGGGGAAAGAGGGTTATACATATACCCTCCTCACCCCCACTCCCTACTTCTACCTATATGAGCAAGTGACTTTAAGAAGAATGGTATTTATCACAAGGAAAGCTAGTATAAGAAGACATTTGGACACCAGAGAAAAGGAAAATACAAGAAACCCTGTTGTCTGGCAGTTAGTCAAAAAGCATTTACTAAATGCCCATGTTGCCGTCAAGTGCTGGAGATACAAATAAAGACCCTCAGGATACAGTCCCTCCCCATAGGATGCTCACACTCTACTACGGAAGATAACATGTAATTAACTAGGTCCACATACATGCTATGTACAGAACAGATGGTTATCTCAGAAGGGGGAAGCCCCAGAAGCAGAGGAATTGCAAAAGATTTCTTGCAGAAAGTAGGATCTGAGCTGAGTCGTGAAGGAGCAAAGCATGCTAGGCACCGGGGACAGCCAAGAGATGTTGTGTGAAGATAAGGAACAGCACAAACAACCAGATCATATAGAAGGAGTGGAAGGAAATAGAATTCAAGATTGAAAAGGGCAAGAAAGGACCCAATTATAAAAAGTATAAATGTCAGAGGACTTCGTGGTTGATTCTGGATAAGGAGCCAATGGAGGTTACTTCTGAAATGGGAGTGGGGAGGGTCATAAAGGAAACTTAGTCAGATCTACACTTTAGAAGAAGTACTTTCTTTGCTGAGCAGAAGGTAGATTGGAATGAAAGCAAACTTGGCAAGGAGGTCAATTAGAAGGCTACTGCAATTGTCCAAGTGAAGGAATAATGTGAATTTGATCTAAAGCAATGACTGTGTAAGGGGAGAGGAGATGCATATGACAAGGCTGTGAATAAAAAAAAAGACTTAGGAGGGGACTGGAAATGTGCACGAGGGAAGAGTGGAAAACAGAGGGTGAAGCCATGATGACAGGGAAGACAAGACGGTGGCATCCGAGACAATAGTATAGCCCTGAGAAGGGGAAGATTTTAAGGGAAAAGATACTGAGTTTTGTTTTGGACATGCTGAATTTGAGACATGTACAAGACACCCAGTTTAAGCTCTGCAGAGACTAGGACTGTTTTTAACTTCCATTGTATCCTCACTTCTTAGTACATCCCGAGAATATTTTCAGTACTTAATAAATCTTTGTTGGCTCACTAATTAATGGCAGAGACTACAAGTGAATCTATGGGATCTGATGAAACGACCAAGAGCTATATTATAGAGCAGAAAGATAAGGGGGCCTAGGACAGAGCCTTAGGGAATACTCATGGCTATTGAGTGTGACATGAAAAATACGTAAGGGAGACCAACAAGGGGTGATCAAAAAGACAGGAGGGCAAGGAAAGAGAAGTGTCATGAAAAACTAGAAAGGAAAAAGTGACTGACAGTCAAAAAGGGAGATGACACAATGACAAAAGACATTTGGCACTGCATGCTCTCGTGATTAACCCTAGTCAGCTGAGGCAACAGCTCTTAGGGAGGGACACGGTGCGGACCTGCAATCTAACTGCCATAAAAAACTGCTTAGATGGGATCTTACAAAGTCTGGTTATTCTTTGATACTGAGCCCAGATGGGAGGAAGGAGGCGGCGGCCACAACCAGAACACAAATATGAGGGCCAGGAAATCACATTATCCCTTATTAGAGATGTTAAAAGAAAGACTGATAAAGGGCAAAAACCTAAAGAATTTAGGAACTTTTGAATATAAAATTCTAAATATAGTGAATGTTAAATAAACACATGACAATTAGACTTACTTTGGCTGTATGCTGTCAAAGATCTCTTGAAGTGCTAGTGCTCCATATTTTATGCAGTATAAATTAATAAAGACTAAGAAACCTGTTGAGAAAAAAATGTTTAATGGTAATGATTTCAGATTTGCTCAGTGAGGAGGGGGAGGTGAATGTATAATACTGAGTCTAGAAATACATAAAAGTCATCTCTCTTCAAAGACACCTTAGCTAAAGTAGAACAGCACTAACTGTTCACCTGATAATGGAATTTGTTGTTCATCCCAAATTCAAAACCTCCTACATATGGGTCATCCTCAATTTTCATATTTGACCTGGGAATTCACATGTCATAGGGCCTATCTAGTCAAACTCTTGCATTTTACATATCAAGAAACTGATCCCTGAAAAGTTAAATGACTTTCCCTTGTTCATGGAAGACTCATGCCTACATTCTACAGTTCCCATCCCTCCTGAGCTAACCAATCTTTCTTTGTCTCTTTATCAGAATTTCTAGGGAATAAGGGATCCAGAGAGGTTGTTTTCTGTTGTGTGATCACTGCCTTATGCTCATTATCTATGTCACACATCAGTGTTTCCAAACCCCTTCCTAGGATTTTCAAAGAAATTGAGAGCTAGAAAATACTTTTTGATATCAACTAATATAACTCCCTTATTTTGTAAAATGAGGAAACTGAGGCCTAGAATGGTTAACTTCACTAGGTTACAGGGAATACAGGGCCAGGTTCTGAATCTAGAACCTCTGCCTACAAAGCACTCCTCACTATCATGGGGCTTCCTAGAGCCACCATCAGGGTCATATGTAATCAAGTGTGCAGAGTTCACACTATTCTCCCAGAGAAACAAATGTTACAAATACTGGTCAGACACTGTTGAAATAATATCACTCTTTCAGGAATATTACATTTTAAAAAGGCTCTGTGGCTGGTGTGGAAAACTATAACCAGTGGGTTTCATTCTATGGGAAAACCTACTCTTGAATTCTAAATAACTACTTTAAAAAGGATACATAATCAACAGCCCCCAAACTATGACAGATTCAGAACAATACACTTTTGAAACATGGTCAATATGCAAATCTGTTTTGCTTCATTATACTTGTTATAAGGAAGGGCTTTTGATATAGGAAAGAAGCTGAAAAGTAATTTTGATGAGAAAAAAAGGAAATTAGGAAAAGACATCAATGAAACATCAAAAATATAGAGAAGGAAAATCTTTAGGAGGCAACAGCTCTGGCAGTGCTGATACTACAGTGTTGAATATACACATTTAAAAAGCAAAAATTATGTTATAGGGAGTTTCAAATTCTATCTTTTTTCCTTTTTTATCCTTTTTTTTCCTTTTCATAGTGAAATGTACATATTTGTTATTGTTAATTTTATAAGAAAGAAAATTTTAATCTTACTAAAAAATAACACCAAAGTGTGTTTTTTAACTACAATCTGTTCCTGAGCTGGAATTCTTTGCCAATGTAAACAATGAAAGCCAAAATATTTTTAAAATATCTACTTATTATAAACCATCATTTCCCTAATTAATTTGTCCATGAAACATTCTTGGTCTTACCTCCAAAAGCTTCCTAGTTCTACAACCCTCTAAGGTTTACAAAATGCTTTCCTCAAACACTTAACAGCTGAGCAATATGAGAACTTTTGTAAGTCTGAGGGAAATGAAGATATGGAAAGGTGGAGGGATTTTGTTATTATTACTAAAATGGTAGGGCTGGGAGCTGAAATCTGAAAGTTGGCCTTCTAATATCAAGACCAATGCTATATCCCTCATATGACATCAATGAATCCATTAAAAACTTAGGTAGAAATAAAAAGTGACAGAAAAATTTTTAGACAAAATAAAGAGGAATTAAATATTTTTATATAACTAAATATGAATTCTGCAAAAGTTTTGTGATTTTGTAAATAATCATTTTTCTGTTCTGTGTTGATGTAATTTTCATGTTTGATATAATCTGTCAAGTACAGAAAAACAAATAAAAATTTAATGATAAAATTTTCTATTTTAAAAAAATAACAAATAGCTAAAATAACAATTTTCTCATAGACGCCTATTCATAGGATCAGAAGCTATCCAACTGGAAGGGATTTTTAATGACTAAGATTTCACATCACATGAAGCATAGAATTCATGTGTATGTGTTCAGAAAATAAGACTATTTATGATCAAGATTTCAGGAAATGTTTCCACTGTTTTTTTTTTTGTTTTTTTTGTTTTTTAAAGACAAAAAACTCCTGTACATCACCAAAATGCCTAGAGATCTCTTCACTTACTCTTGATAAACTTGGTGGTTTTGGAATTCTGAAGTCTTTGGAAAAGTAGAATGAAGATTTGCTTTCTGTACTGGTCAACTGACTCCCTAGGAAATAGAATAAAGTATGACATTATTGAAACAGTTTTATTAAGTTACTTAATTTAAAGTGAAGAAGTGATCAAACACAAAGAGAACTGTACTCATACTCACGGAGGCATGTGCTCAATAATACTGTTGAGAAGAAAGAAACCTTGGTGATCATTTGCTTTAGAAGCAATAAGCTTCTGGAAAACACCTAGTAATCCAGGCTGTAAGAAAAAAATGGTCATGATTAAACAAACAGCTCAGGGAAAAAAAAAAAAAACACTTCTTTGTTCTGCATATAACAGTTAAATACTTCATTAACATGCTAAAAAGATGAGCAAAGATGAAAACCCCCCAGCAATTTTAACATTAGGTTCTTTCAAATGCAGTGAAAATACTGTATTGAACATGAATTAACTATGCTTCTGAGGTCATTTAAAAAAATAATCTCAAATGCAATCACCTGTTTCATTGGAATCTGTCACACTTTCCATCACAAGGCCAGAAATCCATCAATGACCAGAACTGTATTGACAGCTAGAGCACAGGATCAACCCATTAAGTAGCTGACCCCCCAATAAGCCATTCTTTGTCACATGGCTTGCATTCTGGTCATCAGAAGGTCCGTCTTTGACATAAGTCACATTGCAGAATGACATATCCCACTGGGAAAACCAATTAAATTCAAAGACTTTCCTGTGGCTAACTATTTTAGTAACTCTTCAGAATTACTTACTGTCTTACAGTTAACATTTAATAAATTTACAATGATCCTGCAGAAAATACAAGTCCTTTTATCCCCATTTCACCAAGTGGAAACAGTCAAAGGGATTAAGTGACTTGCCCACCATCGCACTGCTAATGAGCACCTCTAACCTAGGTTTTCTGGCTCCTTGTATGGTGCTCTTTCCAATACAAGTCACTATATGGTACCACTTCCATACCTAAAGAGTACGTATAAGGAAGAAAAAAAGGCTGTGAAACACTAAGCCTTTAAGACAAAAGATAAAAAATTTCATTAAAAAACCATTTGGTTGGTAAAGTCAAAACTATTATTTTTATGATTTTTCTCATGTGATTACCAGTTTAGAACTTGAAAGAACCTTAGGGGTCACCTATGTAGTGATGAACCTGAAGCTCAAAGACATTATGCCATTCTTATAAGGTCAGTCAATAAGTACATTGCAAACCCAGGGTTCAAATCTCAGCTCCTCTGACTGCAAGTGCAGCTGCTGAGGCCACTTTTTTTATAACTCCATTTTCCAAAGTGGAGATTGCATAGTACTAACTTTTCAGGTGTCAGGAGTGTACATATCTTAATAAGCTAGATAAAAATAACTCAAATATCTAGTGTTTAAATTACAAAGCACTTTCCTCACAACATCCTCGAAGCAGATAATGCAAGTATTCCCGAGTTCATTTTAAAGAGGAAGAAAAAACAACCTGCACTGACATTATCTATTATTTGATTCAGTATAACTCATCTTAATTAAATATCTTCATAAAGGTAGCTTTGAAAATTGTAATGAGGAGTCAAAATTAATCCAACTTACAATTTTATCTGCTGCAGCACTTGCTATTGTATTTGAACCTTTTTCCAAAAATGCCTGGAGGAGCCTCACCAGAGGCGGAATGTTCCCTGCTCTTTCCCATAGCACTGGCTGGAGAAGGTGAGGAAACAAGGCCATGTAGGAAGATGGAATGCCATTTTTGTGTGTTTCCAGAAGCAAAGACATCACTTGAAACACATATGGAATAAACTCTATTTGATGGAAGAAAAAAATATACACTTTAAAAATCAATTAACTAACAACCACATCATACAGATGTTCACACCTAAAGCCTACTACCGCTGACAAACATCACCATTACTCCCTTGTTCAACAACAGAAGACCTTCCACTAGCTTACCTTGTACATCATTCTGCAGAATTTCTGTAAATACCATAAACAAAGCCTCCTCAAAGTTTACAACAGCAGCAGGGTTGGCTTTGCAAGTAATCCTTATAGATAAACATATTGCCTCAAACATGTAATGATTAAAGTGAGGTTTGCTTGGGTTCTGAAACAGAAAATAAAACCAATGCAAATTACCTGATAGTTAAAACTTACCTAGCTATCTTAAACTGCTGATAAAGCTTAGGATAAAATGCATATTTCACTTTATAATAACGGCCCAAACTGGATGCTGTTTTACAGCTTACAAAGCCCTTTTTGGGCAACAGTAATTACAAATATTTTTACAAACAAGAAAACTGAGGTTAGAAGGGAGGCAACATGGCACAGCAGAGCCAGAATTTCAAATCAGCCTGAGAGCTGGATGTGCCAAAGTAATCTATCTGAAAAAGAATTCCATTGACAACATCCCTGAAGTTGGGTAGCCAAATTCCACATGCAAACCTCTAGTAAAGGAGAATCCACCACCTCCTAAAGTAATTCTAGTTGTTAGGAAGTTATTTTTTATATTGAAACAAAATCCACTTTCCTACAATGTTTCTAGTTCTTCCTTCTGGAGTCCAGTAAAACAAGTATAATCCCTCTTCCACATGGCAACCCTCAAAGCTGTATTATGTTCCCCCTATCTTCAAGCAATCCTCAATGTAGCATTTCCACTGGACTCCACACTACCCTAGCAGATCTGTTCTGGAATAGTCCAACTTGTCAAGGTCTTCCTTAAAATGTGACTCTCAGAACTGAATTCTAGGCATGAAGATTTAGGAAAGGAAGAGGATACTGGAAATATACAATATAGGTATGGCTCTTTCTACTGTGACATACTTCCATATTTTTATTAATTATTTCATAAGAGAGACCCTAAAAAGTAGCTTTCCAAATTTAAATTTTATATTAGTACACTTAAAATTCACTTAAACTAGGAATTCTTGTGCATGTTTGATTCTATTGCAAAACCAAAATATTTGTAAAAGTAAATTAAGGCGGAAGCAAAGGCCTTTCTCTTCACTCTTTAAGAAAGGATTCCAGCTCTGGAGTCAGGAGGACCTGAGTTCAAATCTGTGCACAGACACTTGACACTTAACTAGCTGTGACCTTGGGCAAGTCACGTAACCCCAATTGCCTTGTCTTCCCCCCTCCAAAAAAAAAGGGGGGGGTTCCTAATATTATCCTACCCTGTAGCCTTTAGATTAATTTGAAAGAGAAATCTTTATCAGTCTTGCTTTAGATATCAAATCAGAAATCTTGACTAGCAACCCCTTTGTAAATCACCATGGAGACTCTTCACTCAGCTATTAGAGCCAGGGACCCTTGAATGATCCACTCAAGTGGATCTGGGAACAAATTAAAAGGAGGAAAGCAAGTCTCTTGATTATTTCAATTACCAGATTGGAGAAACTCTTAAGAGTGGACAAAGTCAGACCCAGTGATTTTAGGAAACTGACTTTCCAAGGGTGTGTTAAAAAGATCAAGTGACTACCTTTTCTATTAGATGTTAACCCTAAATTGTGTAATGTTTTTTCATACACGATTTTCCTTGTTCAAAGCTTCTATGTTACTTTAAAATGTCTTGTGTTAAGAGTTGCCTGAGGATTTGAGGGATGATTACGGACAATTCTTTCGTCAAGCCACACATTTGGATTAGAATAATGAAAAACTTCTATAAACTGCTCCTGGGAGACTTTTTTTGTGTCTAGAATACAGAGTGCAGTATTAATATTCTAGACAAAAAACTTTTAAGATATGTAGGAAAGCAATTACATTATTAATTTTAGAGCAGGAAAACACATCTGAGATTTAGTGTAAGTCACTTAAGTAATAACTGTCATATCACCCAATCAAAATTAAACAGCTGAAATACTAAACCACATCTTTTCATGTAGTAGCTAGGAATGGATACAATAAGGGGAAACTGTCAATCATGAAACAACAACCAGTTCTTAGTCTACTAAATTATCCCAAGTATTTAAATATAAATCTAGCAGCTGCTTACAAAGTGCTTGAGAACTGCTTCTAAAAAGATGTAAAGAGTAGGACATAAGAGTAAAGGAAGAAAACAGGTAAGAAAAAACAGATTTACTGTGAAATTTTCTTGACAAACTAAGTTTCTGAAGATAGTGAAAAAAGCCTACACTAAAAGTTTTATGGGAACTTTTTGCCATAAAAATTTTTCTAGCCATAACATTCAATGAAAATACAGTGAATGATAAAAGTTTCTAAACAAAGATTTGATTGCAAAAAGAATTATAGTTTCTAAGCAGTTATTATTCACTAAAGTATCTATTGCACATGGAGTAAAATTCTCCCCAGAGTCCAATGTCATTCCCTGAAACTAACATCAAATTCTGGAAACCTTGCTGGCCAATAGGGAGCCACTTGGCAAAATGATAGTTGGAAAGAATATTCTTCCTGTCAATGTCTAACTTATTACAAGAAAGTATACAGAGAACTAAAGTGTAATTTGTATTTCAGAATTGTCTCTTCTTTACCTTACTAACAGCTAACAGCTTCTGTGTAAGCTGTGTGATGAGAGTGGGGATGTATGGAATTATGGCTTCTTGCAGGAGAGAAAAGCTTCTCATGATAGCTGTAAAAGAAAATGCAACAAAGAAATCAGGCTTAGTCAAAACTCCAGAACAGTAACAGCTTATGGGAAAAAACGCTTCTGAATCCACTGTAAAATGAACTATTAGGTGGCACAGAGACAAGAGTACAGGTCCAGGACCAAGAAGAACCAAGTTCAAACTTGACCTCAGACATTTCTTAGCCGTGTAAACCTAGCCAAGTTTTTTCACTTGTCTGCCTCCTACTCCTTATCTGTAAAACCACTTTTCAGGGTTGCTGCATCAAACAAAATATTTGGAGTGAGGATCTCTGCAAACCTTAAAATGTGATATAAATGTTAGGTATTATTATGTTAACAAAATTTCAAATATCTACTTCACATGAGACAAAACTTCAGAGTCATTCCACAACATTCATTAAGGGTAAGGACGCCTGTCAATATGAAAAGCCATAAATCACTAGACACCACCCCAAACTTTTATATTTAATCATTCTAATCATATTTAACACACAAAACAAGTAAAACAACACACCACACCCATAAAAAAAATTAGCTTCTATGTGGGACAGATGAGTATCTCACACACTAAGCTAAGTCTTCTCAGTTGCCTGTATAGCTACAGCAACTGCTTCAGATTGATTTCCCTCTACAAAAAGTGCATGATACAAAGATCACTGCGAGAAAATCAGGTGACTGAGTCTGAATGGCAGAGAGACAGAAGAGGTGACTTTGGTAGTTAATGTGAAAACCAGATACATAATATACAATATTTATGCATTTATGACTAACTAAAATGTTTTAAAGTTTCCTTTATATATGTATCTAGTCAGTAACTTTCTGCAGCAAATCTCTAAAAATTCCCACTAAATTATGGACGACCAACCCTGGAACAACCAAAACTATGAATGTGAAATCTGAGAATTTTAAGGGATGACTATAATTCTCTATCTCTTTCCTTATATAATGAGCACTAAACAGTTTTAGGTGACTGTAACAGTCTTAAGTAATTAGTCCCCAGGCACTTTTAGCATACCTAAGGCAAAAACCAGAAGAAAAGGAAAAGAGGGAATAAAACAGTAGAGAAAGCTAGAAAAAGGCCTCGAGTGCCACCACTACACCTAGTCTAAAGTATATGGGAGCCTCCACTTCCAGGATACAGAGAGCCCAAAGAAATGCCAATAATCTGAGAAGGAAAGAAAGTAAACTCACAGAAGTCACACAGAACTACACTTAGGGCTAGAAGTGTCAAAAAGTCAACCACTACCAAATTGGTCAGAACCAAATGAAAATGTAACTGGAAAATACTTAAAATAAAAACAGACAAGAGATTTTTTTTTAAATTAAGTCAACAAGAATCCTGGCTACAGGATCCTTATGCAAGGATTAGTGACTCCTTCCCCCAGTTCTATTTGAGTTTGGTATCACTGTTCTAGGAAAACATTATGCAAACATCTTGAGTGTCTGGAGAAAATACTAACACAACCACAGAATGAGGACAATCATTTTTTTTTAACACGATAGGAGATACTAAAACTTACTTTGTACTAAAACAAGACAAGGAGTTAGCCATTTCTTCAGGTTCTGAAACAGATAATTTTCCTACAATAATCTTAATCTGTAATTATTTTCCTATTACATTTTCTAAACATCTTGGAATTTTTTTTAAACATTACTTTGGCATAAACATAGCTTTTAAGACACATAACTAGTACTAGGTACAATTCTGAGTAATTACTGCCTGGAATTTGAAATCAGGTACTTAGTTATGGTCTTAAGGTATGCTAGAGAAATGCTTACCTTTCATTATATATTCATTTTCAGAAGAGCCAGGAAGTGTGAGTGCTTTGAAAAGGTTTGTTAGCAGAATCTCTACAAAGGGTGCAATTTCTGCAGCTGTAATACTGTAAGATAAACACAATTATCAATTACTACTAACAACTATTTTTACTGTAGATTACCCTAAAGCAAAAATTTTAATCCTAAATTAATTTCAACTACTCTGCAAGCAAACAGAATATTTCCCACCAGATGACTGTTCAGAAAATAATGATGGGACAAGCCAAAGCCAAACTTAATTAGAAAGGCAATTTTTTCCCCCCAGAGGTAGAAGTATGGGATATACATACTCAAATGAAACAGCTCTAAAACCACAAAGAATTTGTTTTTGAGCACTCACTATTTTTCCTCTATCCATTACTTAAAAGATTCATCATTACATTGTTGAAGAAAAAAAAAAACATGATTGGATTGAAATAGTTCAAAGAAGGCACAATTCACAACCTTCACTAAATAGGCTCAGCAAAACTTCCCTATAAACAACTTCAAAGTAGGAATGTCTTCATTCTGGTGTTAGAAAACTTACAGTATAGTGTTGTTCGACCCTTTCATGGTAAACAGTCTTTCAAGAGCATGAGCTGCATATGTATGAACTACAATACTTTCTGCTTGAAGATGATTGATCAGAAGAGGAATGGAAGCCAAAAGTTGTTCTTTAGGTACCTGAATAATTAATTAATATGCTTTTCATTCATAATAAAAATATTCAACTCTACATAATTAGATATAAATAAAACAGGTTTTTACCTAACATTTGGAAATTTACTTTAAAAGTTTAAAAGACATTTAAAAAAACACAATGGACATGTGATTTCACCAGCAAACACAATTCTGCATGCAAAGACCCTGGCTGCAGTCCTTTCCCCCACCCCCCACCCCCAAAAAGGAGGCTAACTCCTAGAATTTCCTGGGGGCAAGTGATTTGGCTGTCCCAAAGACAATGTGTTTCAAAGACTGGATCTAATCCCATTAATCTCAGGCTTTAGGACTCTGAAGCCTTACTACTCCACTACTCCATTCACTATGCCAAGCTGTCCAATGATTTGCTATACTAATTTTTAAAAAGACAGACTAGGGTTCTACAGTGGAACAAATCACTTTGAACTTAATACAGAATAATGACCATACATAACTCGTAAGAATCTTGCAAGTACAGGTAGGTGCAAATGGTAAAATGCCAAAACCAGGGAAAAGATTAAGTAATGCTAACAAAAGGAAATTATGAAAAACCAAGTTTTGAAAAATTTGGTGCCAAAGGGCTACCAAAAATATATATTCAGCAATGTTCAGAAATGAAAGATGAATAACATTATTACTTGTCATAGTATGCTAAATACTCCAATTAAAAAAAAATCAGAGCAGATGATTTACACAGAGCTTAAAAATTCTTTGATAAAGATTAAAAAAGTATTCCAAAGAGGTTAGTGCTTGTTAAAGTATATGAATCAGAGGGAAAACAATCTGTTAATGTTCAATGATTCACCATTACATTGTTGAAAAAATTAAAACTATTTTCCAAATAAATGAGAGAAAAAGAAAATAATTAAGGAAAGAGCAAAGCTATTTCAAATGTTAGTTAAATTTATGTTGTAAAAAACTTATTAAAGGAAAATAGGCAAGAAATCAGATACATAGACCATTAGGAGGTTTAGGAGGTAAAAAAGGGACCAAAACAGAAAAAACAACTTACCTGATTCCTGAAAATCATGATATATTTGATACCATCAGCTTTAAGTACAGGAAATTCATTCACTATTAAAGAACAACAGAATATCATGGTAACTCAAGTCATAAACAATGAATCACTTAACAGCAAACCATAAGTAAATCACTGTAAAACTTAAGATACCTGGAAGTAAATGGTTTTATTTATGCTTTAATTCCTTTTGCAAATGTTTAGGAAAAGAAGGTTCTTTTTTTTTTTTTTTTGGAGGGCAGTTTGGGTTAAGTGACTTGCCCAAGGTCACATGGCTAGTTTTTGTGTTAAGTCTCTGAGCCCGAATTTGAACTCAGGTCCTCCTGACTCCAGGGCCGGTGCTCTATTCACTGCGCCACCTAGCCACCCCGAAAAGAAGGTTCTTAATAGCTAATTAAGAACAATTACAAAAAGATTTTCTTTGGATATATGCAGTTCTGAAAACATGAATTTGTTCCACAGCAACTGATGTTAGGGAACATCTTAAACATAGCATCAATTTCAGGGTTTGCTTATGCATAACTTCTTCTAAGAGAAAAATCAAGAAGGCAGAAAACTGCATGACTTCAGAAAAACTCAGTAGCTGTAATGCTTCTGACAAGCACTTCCATATGCAAAGTTTAGGTCTTCGTCAAGGTAAAGTGCCTTGTATTTTCTGTACATATACAAATTTGTACAAATAAAAAAATTTATTGTATATCTTCTAGTTAAGTACAATAAGAGCTGGAAGCAGAAGAAGGTTGGTCTGCTGTTTCCCGTACCTACTTGCAAATAGGACAGGTGGTGAGGGGGCCCTAGAACTGTGACCTAACTTGTCTGAGATTATGCTAGGCCAGGTCAAAACCACAAATGGGAAGAGCAAGTTACGGTCAAGGATTATGTCACTTTTTATTGTAGTATCTATGTATTCAAGCACTTAACATGTACAAAATCATACCACCGTTTTTATATATTCCTTAACTTTATTTTAATGTCACTGATGAAGATTTTGAGCATTATGCTCCTAACCCGAGCTTTCCCGTAAGTATGTGTGTGTGTGTGTGTGTGTGTGTCCACGCACGCACGTGCACGCAGGTGTGCATGCACACACACAATTAGGCACAGCACACTGCTTTTTGTGAAAAGCTTATGTCATGGTAGAGCAGATCTAATTCTAAGTACTTCCCTTGAGGCAAGGTCTTCAGTCAGTCTGGCCACATACAATAAGGAAAGCCAACATACATAGTTTACTAAATTTATTATGGGTTACCCAAAAGCCTAATACAAAGAAGCCACAGCACAGCTCTTACCCAAAGCTACATCCCAAACCCAAGAGTATAAATGTACCCCCAACTCTCCAATACCATGGAAATAACTAACTGAAAGGACTGCCATACAAAGGGAGAAGAAATATCTCTAATTTAAAAATTCCTAATGGACAAATGCCACACCAATGGTAGATAATATATTGTGCGACTAAGTGGTCTAATGGGCAGAGTATCTATCGCATTAGGGCCTGAATTCAAATACAGCCTCAGACACTTAATAAGTATAAAACCTTGGGGAAGTCACTTAACTTCTGTCTTAGTTTTCTCATATGTAAAACAGGTATAATCACAGCTGCCAAAGTTGCCACAAGGATCAAATAATATTTCTAAAGCCTTTGCAAAACTTAAAGCCCTGTATAAATGTTTGCTGTTACTACCGTCATTTGATATTAAGCTCCAGACAAACACAGGAATTTTATCCTCAGTATATAAATCATAAAAGTATCTTTCTTTTTTTAATATAAATGTATTCTATAAAGCAAAAAAAAAAAAAAAACAAAAAAAAGGGCATCATCCAAAAAACTTTAAAAAATAAAATTTTCATTTAACTCTATGGGACCTCCAGAATAATAAAAATTATGGGATTTTTGTTCCTCAATGATCTTTTTGATAATCAGATTTAATCTGTAGAAACAGCTCATAACAAAATTTAGGGGAGTAAGTTAACAAAGCTTAACTTACCATTGGCTGATTTCAAATCAGGCTGAATGTGATTCACAAAGAACTCAGTAAGATTTACAAGCTCATTTGCTTGTGTAATTCCATGCTGAAAAATAAATTTAAATCCAAATGGAATTAAAATACAAAGTATCAAAGCAGGGATTGAGAAATACAGCAGAACAGTAAATAAAGATTGTATCATAAATCCCCAGTGGAGTATGCCAGTGAGAAAATGCCCCTGGTGTATTTTTTAGAAACCAAGAGACTGAGCTCAGGTAACAAATACAATATTTTCACACTCAATAGATAGTAGGCTACCTTGTGCCACCAGAATCATAAAAGTATGTAAAATGTAGGCTAGGTTAAACAGAGAATTATGGCTGTGTAATAATAGAGAGTAATGGAATCAGAGTCCAAAGGCCTTAATTCAAGTCCCAGCTCTGCCTGTACTACCTTGGTTATTTATAGAAAGGTGTTTTGTAAACCTTAGAACACCAAATCTTAGAACTGAGTAATTAAGTGCTTCCTACACTGCAGATACTAATAACTAGCCTCTTAAGAGCTAACTCCAGTCTACAATCACCATGATACTACTATTTCTTGACTGGCAATCACAGAACACAGAAGTATAATGTATAATACAGATTATCTAGTCCCTTTTTAAAGATGAGAAATGAAGCCAAGAAAAAGTCAACAGTTTTATCTCAAATCACATAGTAAGCCAGATCAGAACCAGTATTAGAACCCAGATCTCCTACTTCTCTACCAAGGGGTTTTACTTCACCACACTATTCCCCTGCACCCAAACAAGAATGAGGACAATGAGACTGAAAAAGTGATTTCTTAAAATAAAACCCAAAATGAAAAGCATTACTCTTTGCGTCTGAGCTTTTGAAGCTAATGATGTTACGAGATAAATAGCTGCATCTTTGTGCTTCCAGTTGACAGACGGGTTCTTGGCATATTCCTGCAGCATGGAATTGACGTAACCAGAGAAGATTCCCGTCACAGGGCCTTCAAAAAACTTGCACAGTCCTCGTACTAGATCACAAGCAGCCCTGCGTCTGGTATCAATATCTATAAAATCAAAAAGGGAAAAATGATCACAGGAAAGAGAAAAAAATTAGTAGAGAAAGACATAAACAGCTATCCCCCCAGACAGATGAAAAGAACACAAGAAAGGTAAGATGATTTGTGATGGTAAAGTAAACAGAAATTAAATATGAGATGCAACCTAAGGAGATAATAAAACTTTTGTAACATCACAAATGAGGGCCTATGAAATTACAAGATATGTGAGTTTTGATGTTGCTAGTGATGCATTACATGAAGGAATTTGAGGTTAAAAGCACTAAACTAACAAGCTCACATTTAGAGAACTCTTTATAATTTACTAAGTACTTTCTCCAAAGCAACCTACTAAAGCAAGAGGATATCAACCAAAAATGAGGTTCACGAAGATTAAGTAAAATGTTTTACAATCACACAGCCACTAAGTGTGGGTGCCAGCCAGAACCTAAACCCAGGACTCACTCACTGTGAGACTGTGAACAAGCTGCTGACCTTCTTTGGGTCTATTTCCTCATGTGTTATTGGGAAGGGGTTTGACAGTTTGGGAAAATACAGCTGGAGTCATCAAACTAACCCTGCAGGGGAACCAAACACACCCCATATGGATTTCTGTGAGCTAAGTATGATTTTTACACTTTAATATAAAGTTTTGTTGTACTTAAAAAAAATAAAAACCATTCTTACTCTGGGACCATACAAAAATAGGTCAGTCCCTGGCCTGAATAATCTCTAAGGACCCTTCTGGCTCGAAAGTGCCTGGCACTATCTTGATCCAAAAGATTTTCCTAACAAAGCTCTTCCCACCACGCTCTATATAGCTAAAATTAGTTTGTACTAAAGTTAAGGTGGGATCTGAGCTGCGTCTTGAAGGAATCTACTGAAAAGAAGAGGCAAGAGTGAGGGAGCAAAGCATGCTAGGCACCGGGGACAGCCAGGAGATGTTGTGTGAAGATAAGGAACAGCACATACAACCAGATCATATAGAATGAGTGGAAGGAAATAGAATTCAAGACTGAAAAGGACTTCAATGATCTTTTGTTTATGTGGGACATAACTAGCAATATTTACTGCATTAACAATTAAAACTGAAAAAGTTTTAAAATATTTATTAATTCACTTAAAATAAGAATAAACCTATTACAGTATAACATAAATGACACATGAAAAATAATTTTTGTTTAAAAAATTAAAAGAGTGGCATTATTTTATACACTTATTCAAATCTCCTGCTTAAGTGAAAACAACTAGATTCTCACATCTACTTTTCCTTGCAATTTGTTACAATATATTGTTTTGGCTGAAGTTTATGAAAAAAATCTGGCCTCACAGATATATACCTACAAAAGGGAGGAACATTTTAATATACATTACTATGTCTTAGTATTTTTATTAAAATCATTGTGATCCATAAAAGGGACACAAAGGAATCACCATTCACACTCTCAACACTGCCAGTGTAGTGAATAGAAAGCAAGCCAAGAAGGGTATCAATTTTATTTTGCTTTATTTTATAAACACATATGTATCATATACATTGCAATGAATGTAAAAAATATGTTAATATGTGTACACAGTAAAATTTAATTTTAATTATTTAATGTATAACTTCATGTGTAAGTAATAATAAAAGCAAATTTTAAAAAAGAAAGCTGGCTATGTTAACCAAAAGATCTAATTTCAAGTTCTCTATCTCTGACACAAATAGCTGGATAGCCATGGGCAAGTCAATCAATCTTTTTAAGTATTCCAAGTAAACTCTAAGATGATAAATTACTGATGAGTACCCAACCTAGATAAAATCAAGTTAGATGTTAAAGATACCTTTAAGAATTTTGCATCTAAAAAGGAAAGCATGCTTTTAAAGTAACTTTTTAAACATTTTAATCATTCGTTTTTAAAATTTTTGAGTTCCAAATTCCCTCTCTCACTGAGAAGGCATACAATTTGGTACAGATCATACTTGTGCAGTCATGCAAAACATTTCCATAATATCTAAGTTTTAAAAGAAAACAGACCAAAACCTCCCAAAAAAGCAAAAAAGAAAGTAAAAATAAGTGTTCTTCAATCTGCATGGAGACTCTATCGGCTCCTTCTCTGGAAGTGGATAGCATTTTTCATCCTAAGTCCTTCAGAAGTGGCTTAGATCACTGTACTGCTGAGAATACCAAGTCATTCACAGTTGATCATAATACAATATTGTTACTGTGTATAATGTTTTCCTGGCTGTCCTTGGGAAAGCAAGCATCTAATAAACAGCCACAACTACCAGTTCCTTCCCTACTGCCTACAAACATGCCGATGTGTCCTCCCCATCCTTAAAAATATCTAACTTGATTCATTATCTCTCCTCACTTGAGAAGACCACCTACAATAGGTATCTGCAAGTCCTCTCCTCTCACTCCCCCTTTCTTCACTCTCTGCGGTTTGACTTCTGACCTTGCACCATTCAACTGAAACTGTGTTCCCCAAAGTTATCACTGATGTCATAAACACAAAATCTAATGGCCTTTTCTCAACTCTCATCCTTCCTGACTTCTCTGCATTTTTCGATACTGTCAATCACCCTTTTCTCACTGATAAATCTCCTACTTCAAGGTTTTACTGACACTACTCTCTTCTGGTTCTCCTACCTGTCTGACCCCTCCCTTTTAGTTTCCTTGGCTAGATATTCACCCCAGTCATGCCCACTAAACGTAGGTTGGTCTCCCTACCTGGTGTCTCACTTCTCTAATCCATCTACCATTCAGTTGTCAAAATTCATTTTCCTAGAGCCTAGGTCTGATCATGTCACTACATACCCCATACATTCAATTCCAGTGTCTATATCGCCACCAAGAGTATAAACAAAATCCTGTTTCATATTCCAACCACTTCATTACTGGCTTCCTCTCACTTTCTCCAGTGCCTGGAAAATCTCTCCACAGCTCTTCCTGGTTTCTTTCAAGTCCCAGCTAAAATTCTACCTTCTTCAGCAATGTTTTTCCCCCCCAATCCTCTTGAATACTACTGACTTCTCTCTGCTGATTATCTCTCATCTATCCTGTATGTGTCTCATTTGTTCATAATTGTTTGCATATTGTTTCTATTAGATCATTAGTTCCTTGAAACTTAGCAGAGTACATAGTCGGTGATTAATAAATGCTTTTGGGCTAACTATCCATTATAAATGAGATGGTCACACTTACTAGCTATGTGACCTTGGGCAAGTCACTGAACCCAAATTACCCTGCCTTTCCCCCTCCAAAAAGACCAAAAAAAATTTTTTTTTTATAAAAAGGAATGCTGAAAACTATCTTTACATATAACTGGAATAAATAAAATGTTAGTCAACGCGGGCAAAATGAGGGGTTAAAAGATATATTAGCAACAAGGATTTAAAACAAAACACAATGCTATACACTTATAATAGCGAAGTTTAGCCACAGAAGAGCTGAGAAAACTCATCACCTTTTCTTCAATATACAGGGTATACTGAACTATGGGTATGAAATGTTGCATTTGCTTCCAGAAGTAATTTTACTTAATTTTCCCTTTTTAAATCTTTGTTATAAAGAAAAACTCACATCAAAATAATCTGGTACTGAATAAGAAACAGAGTGGTTCATCAGTGGAACATATTACATATATAATATACACAAGTAAACAACCATAACAATCTAATGTTTAATAAACCCAAAGATCCAAACACTGGGAACAAGAATTCACTAGTCAACAAAAACTGCTGGGAAAACGAGAAAGTAGTCTGGCAGAAACTAGGAATACAGCAACTTCTCACACCATATACCAAGTCAAAATAAGGCCATGATTTAGATATAAGGGATGATATAAATCAATGGAGTATGGGGGAAAAAAATTACCCGTCATATTTATAGGTAAGGGAAGATTTTATGACCAACAAGAGATAGAGAAAATCACAAGAGTTAAAATGGATGATTTTTATTCCATGAAATTTAAAAGCATTTGCACAAAAACACAGCCAAAACTGGAAGGAAACTGAAGGGAAAAAAGTTTTTTACAATAAATTTCTCTGATAAAGGCCTCATTTCTCAAATGTATAGGGAACTGAATCAAATTCATAAAACTAAGAGCTATTGTCAATTGATAAAAATGGTCAAAAGATACAAACGTGCAGTTTTTATAAGAGGAAATAAAAACTACCAATAATTTTATGAAATAATACTCTAAAACACTAATAATTAGAGAAATACAAACGAAAATAATTCTGGGGCACCACCTCACACCTACCAGAAATGACAAATGCTGGAGGGGATGAAGCAAAAACAGATACATTAAAGAACAGCTGGTCTCCCTAACAATTTGGAACTATGTCTCAAGCAAGCCTGCACAAACTGCAGCCCACCAAAGAATGTCAGATGGCCTCTGAAAAAAGAAGAGGGAAACAGCCCAAAATCCTTTGGTGTGCCTAAGAGCAATAAGTAGCCCATGGGTAGTAAGTTATGTAGGCCTATCTCACGGGCTATAAAACGTCATACATCTTGATCTAGCAATATCACTACCAGGTATGTATATTCCAAAGAGAACCAAGGAAAAAGACCTATACGTACAAGAAATGTATATAGTAGCTCTTTACATGGTAGCAAAAGACCTGGAAATTGGGAGGATGCCCATCATTTGGGGAATGGCCAGACAAGTTGCAGTATATGATTGTGATAGAAAACTTCTGTGTTAGAAGAAACGAAGAGGGGAATAATTTCAGAAAAATCTAGGAAGACTTTTTATGAAGTGATGCAATATGAAGTGAGGAAAACATTACACACAGTAACAACAATTATAATGACAATAAACTATGAAAGACTTAGCTACTCTGACCAATACAATGATCCAAGACAATTCCAAAATACTCAAGATGAAAAATGCTATCCAACTCCAGAGAGATAGCTCATGAACTCTGAGTGCAAACTGAAGCATAGGTTTTTTTCACTTTATTTCTCCTTGCCTTTCATTTATTTATTTTGCAGCACAGCTAATATGGAAGTATATTTTATATGACTTTAACTACATAATGGTATCATATTGCTTGTTTTCTCAATGGGTGAAGGAAGGATGGGGTGAGGGGAGTAGAATTTGGAACTCAAAAAAAAATGCTAAAAAATAAACAATTTTTAAAAACCCTCAAAAAGCAGCTAAGTAAGTGGGGGAGAGGTATATTCATAAATAAATGCAATTCATATAGGGAAGACATCAATCAAAAAAGTATGAAAAATGATTAGATTACCAGATCCTTCCAAATCCCTTCTTATGTACTCTTCAGAATTATCTTCAAAGGCCTCTTCATCAGCAGCTGCAAAATAAGAGTAAATATGTGATATGTGCTAAACTGAAACAATTTTACAAGTCATCATACTTCGTTGCTAAATACTTGTTAACTTTAGTTTTATTTCACAGAAATACCAAAGTTGCCTCAACTAAGTGGATGGCTATTTTCATTAATAGATTAACTTCAAGTATCATTTTGAAATGATCAAGTCAATTGAGGCAAGTAATACATTGCACACTGTAGGATTCAGATAACCCAACACATGTGTTATGGGAAACATGCTCCCTCCTACCTTCAAAAATGTGCTAACTTACATAACTTATTATATTATATATTAAGCTCCAAGATTCTAAAAGAAAGGATACCTCTTTGGTAGAGTCTGCTCAATTGAAAAGCACAAATCAGGCACTCATAAATAAAATCAATATGAAATAGAAACCAAGTTAAGGTTGCAATTCTCTATTCTAAAAGTATTTCATCACTTTGCTTCATGCAAGACGCAATCAAGCTCCAAGATACCAGTAAACCAAATCAAACTATATAGCACTTCACCTAAGCTGACAGGTTAAGCAAGGAGTCCTGTACAACCAAAGGATTTTGGGCAGCCCACAAAAAAAATGAAGAGGATGCAAAAAAAAAAAAAAAGTAAAAATGTAACGAGTGTTTTGTTCCAGGCCCAATTAAGTTGCCTTCCACTAACCACTCTTGTGCCCACACTGTGACTTGGCTGGTAGGTTACCACTGCACACTCCCCTCTTTGTCTGTGATCCGTGGCAACCAACTATCATCAGTCTGTCTCTAGTTTGAGGAGCAATTTCATGATAAATAAAAATCTTAAGGGGGTGGCTAGATGGGACAGTGAATAGAGCACCGGTCCTCGAGTCAGGAGGACCTGAGTTCAAATCCGACTTCAGACACTTGACACACTTACTAGCCATGTGACTTTGGGCAAGTCACTTAGTCCCAACTGCCCTCCATAAAGAAAAAAAAAAATCTTAAAGAAAAAAGTATAATCAATCAATTGATATTAAATGAAATTTCCCTTTTCTAAAAATAGGGCTTATTTGCAAATTAATGTGATCATTACTTAACTCTTTTACATGGAAAATGAACTGCTAAAAACTGTGCCTCGAAAAAGTTTAGTTTAATTTTGGCTCCTACCCAACTGCCAAGCTGTGCAAGTCTGGGTTAAACTGTTCTTATATTTCCTTAAACCCAAGATCACTATAAAAAAGAATCTTTGTTGTCAAGAGTTCCAGGAATGGGGAGGCGGGCCGAGGGAGGGGGTGCCACTGAGTGGCGCAGTGAATAGAGCACTAGCCCTGGAGTCTGGAGGAGCTGAGTTCAAAGCCAGCCTTAGATACTTAACACTTACTAGCCATGTGACCTTGGGGATGTCACTTAACCCCAATTGCCCTGCCCTCTTCCCTTCAACCCCTCCCCTCCAAAAAAAAGAGTTCTAAGGAAATGTTTCCAGAGAATTTTAAAAGTTGGAAAACATCAG
Organism: Pseudocheirus occidentalis; assembly: GCA_028646575.1. NCBI lineage: Eukaryota > Metazoa > Chordata > Mammalia > Diprotodontia > Pseudocheiridae > Pseudocheirus > Pseudocheirus occidentalis. The sequence continues at coordinate 138,948,240 of CM053595.1, forward strand.
GACTCATTGTGAAAAACTGCTTTTATTTGAAAGGTCTAAATCTAGGTTCAATAAACACTAAGGAAGGAAATAACTGAGAAATTATCAGTTTTATTCTCAAACCTAAAAATGAGGAGGGAATAAAAAACGGGTTCATAAAAAAAATTTAAAAGAACACTGATGACTTCATATGAACCTGTAATAAGGTCACTTTAAAACCCCATTCATCCAATAAGCTAGTTTCATAAAGAACAATAGTTACCTCTGAATTCCATGTTAGGAACAATAACTTTTTCGCAGATACTTGTGAGTGTATTCTGATCTTCAAATAGATTTTTATAATGAGGTCTCTCACAAACTGAAGCCAGAAATTGAATTGCATTACTTACCAACTAGAATAAAACACAAAAAAGAACACTTAAAAAACATAATTGACCACTGTATTTCTTGAAAAATGAAGTTCTGAAAATCTGTTCTGATTGTTTACTTACCAAATCATATTTGACTTCTTGGCCTGTTGTTACTAATAAATTCCAGATTGCTGTGACAAAACGGGGCAAGTATGGCTGGAATTCTTCATCATATTTTTGGGCATAGAGTGCAGCATTATCACAAATTTGGGATTTTAACAACTCCAATAAGCCCGCTTCCTCTTCATCCTCACATAAAAGAAAACTGAAAACTCAAATATACTACCATGAATTTAGAAAACAAAACCGAAGACTATAAAACTCAAGCTACTAAGGATCAAACTCTCTAAATTGTACTATGCAAAGAATTGTTATAAAACTGCGGTGGGCAACCTGAAGCCTCAATGCCATGTGGCCCCTTAGGTCCTCAAGTATAGCCCTATGAAGTAATCCAAACTTAAGGGGATTTGTTTTGTAAAGTTTGGATTCAGTCAAAGGGACTCCCTTGAGGACCTAGAGGGTCACATGTGGCCTCAAGGCCACATGTTTTCCCCATCCCTGGTGTAAAACATGAAGATTCATTTGCTCAATCAACCATCTGGAGCAGTAAATCATGAAATTACTTTCAATTTTACACATATCTAAAATAATATTGAAGGGATGTTGCCAAATCATGCTCGCAGAAGACCCTGTCTTAAACTTTCAAATAAAAAAAATCTGTAGATTTAAATGATATAAAATTAGGCATTTTATAAAGAACCTGGAAGCTACTGATTCAGCTTTATCAAGTAGCAAATTCTATTTCTTTAGAACTGGTACTAAGTTGTTAGTTAAAACACATGTCTTAACTGCTCTTTCTTAATAAGTCAAATATTTCACTGAATTTAATAAAGAAGTTTCTTCATGGGGGTGGCTAGATGGTGCAGTGAATAGAGTATTAGCCCTGGAGTCAGGAGGACCTGAGTTCAAATCTGACATCAGACACTTCTCGCTCTCTCTCACACACACATGTACACACACACACACACACACACACACGTGACCTTGGGCAAGTCACTTAACCCCAATTGCCCTACTTTCCCCCTTCCAAAAATATAAACAAAAGCAGAAAAAAAAAAGTTTCTTTATGTTGATGTGAAAATAGTAGTAATCTAAAAAGGCAAGTATCTGTCAGTATAGTGTGCGGTACTGGGAACTGCCGGAACCAAAAGCTTTCAACAAATGGCTCACTATGCAACTGTCTGAGAACACAGAGGTGAAAAGGACTCACCCAGAGTCAAAGAGTTAAGTTTAAGAGGGAGAAATTAAAGTCAGGTCTTCCTGACTCCAAGTACAGACCCCCAATCTACCAACCTACCAACCAATCAATCTACCAACCTACCAAGCTGCCTCTAAAATAAAACTATCACATAACAACCTCCACCATAAATCAATTAATTAAAAAATATTGGGAATCTATTATTTACAGTGCATCGTGCAAGTCCCTATGGAGACAGTAAAATATGTCCCCTTAAACAGTTTACAGTATAATGGGTACAGAAATCATCAATATGAAATGAGAAGCTATGCTAGAGTTAAATAACAGAAGATAATAATAAGAGAGAGTAGAAGGCACAATGTGATAACCAAATGGGTAATGTAGATAATACTGAGGTTCTAGAAGGGGAAAACAAAACAAAAAAATTTAAAAACCTCATAAGGTTTTTTTTTTCCAAATTACATATCATAAAATTTAATTTTCACACCAGACACTTTTTATGTATTTTCTTACATATTTTATATATTTTCTTATGTATATTCCCAATTTAGAAATAAAATGGTTGCTATACTACTAAATATCAGTTTTTCAAATAAGAAGCTATTGTGTACATTTTAAAATTTCAATCAGTATCACAGGACTAAGAACAAGAAGTAATTTAGAAATTACCTAAAATCCAAACTCCCTATTTTATTGATGAGGAAAAAAAGTCTCAGAGTGATAAACTGTTTTGTCCACAAAGTCAAGATTTTAATTCCAGGCCTGACCATATCTCATTAACTTTCTTCAGGTTATGAAATTAAGCAACTACAAAATTCAGGGAGGTGATGTTCTTTCCAGTGACCTAAGATCAAATCCATCAATAAGGAGCTATTGAGAGCTTACTGTGAGAGTCAAGCACTAGGGATACAATGAAAGAAAACAGTCCCTTGCCCTCAAGGCTTGCAATACGTACATTTATAAATATGTGCAAAATACATACAAAGTAAATTTTTCTTATTGAGATTCATGGTGAGGAGGGAGATAGCAATGGAGATCAGGAAAGGCTTTGTGGAGAGAGTGGCACTTGAGCTTTCAAGTAAAGTATGGATTCTAAAAAACAGAAGTGAGGAGGGATTTGTACATTTGTGGACTAAAACTAAAGAGATTATGAAAATTAAAGATAAAATTTGTGGTGAAATCAACTGAAATTTATATTAACATCTGATTTGTCTGAATAACATTGTCTTATATTGTCTCATTTATGCAAGAGTATTAAAGTGCATTTATGGGAAAGTGAACCCCAGATATAATCAGCCACCTTTTATAGTATTTTCGAGTGTTTTATATCAATCGAATCTCTTAGAAGAATATCAATAAACAATTACTGAAGAAGATAAAATAAAAGATAACTAGTATGCTTCATGGGCAGCTAGATGGTACAGTGGATAGAGTGCTGAGCCTGAAGTATGGAAGACTCATCTTCCCGAGTTCAAATCTTATCTCAGACAGTCAGACACTTACTAGCTGTGTGCTCTTGGACTTAACCCTATTTGCCTCAGTTTCCTCATCTATAAAATGAGCTGGAGAAGGAAATGGCAAACCACTACAGTATCTTTGCCAAGAAAATCCCAAATAGGGTCACAAAGAGTCAGACATGACTGAAATGACTGAACTAAGAGTATACTTTATATAATACTCACATCAGTTTGTAGCAGCTTATTATCCAAAGTTAAGAGGTTATGGAAATTATTCATCCATGTTTCCATATTATCTTCAAAAAATTCTGGTAGGTCCTAAAAAATTAAGGGATGGTAGCTGAAGAAATTTCATTAAAGTGAAGCATTGTGCTAGTATGCTAACCTTAGTTCATATTTAATAAAATACCAAACTCCTTAGCCTGGCAGTCAAGGATCCCTAAAATTTAGTTCTTCTAATCTATCTTTTTTTTTTTTTACACAAAACCCCTGTGAATATGCTATGATCAGGAAAACTGGATTGTTTACAACTCAGCTTGCCTTTCTAGTGCATTTTCCACACTTTCTCTGAACCCTGTGATGCCCCAACAAAGCTAAACTGATTCTATACTCTAAGGTCTCGTAGCACTCTTTAATTCTCCATTTATCATTTGTATGCAAGTATTTTTTGAACATAGCACTCCCACAAATTAGAGAGCTGCCACTGTTTTTTCTTTTATCACTTTCACCATCACGTACCTTTAACAAACAGTATTCTTTATATGCTCAACAATTTATAACAAGGTCTGAAATAACTCGAGTTAATGAATTTAACATGATCTTCTAAAATACATATTTCAAAAGAGGAAAAGGTACAGCGTTCCATACTTTGTACATCAAATGAAAAAGAGTTGCTGTCTTGCTCTAATGTCTGATTGTGACATGGAGAGATACTGAGTGCTTGGTTGTTGAAGGTTATGCTGCTCTGGCAGGTCCCACCAAAGTTGCTAAACTTCCAGTATAAAACCCAAGGACAGACTAACTACAGGAGATGAGACTGATCACTTAAGGCTTAGCTACTGAGCAATGAAAATTTTGACCAAAGTAATTAATTAAACCATCTATTAAAGCAACCTGGTTCAAAGAAGCTTCCAGAGATAAAATCATAAATTTTTCACATCCTGAAAGTGTCTTTCTTATACAGAATTCTGTGACTACCAAAATAACTAACTGGGAATGGTAAGGAGATGCTAAACTATCTTAATAAAATAATTAAATCCAAGTATTTTTTAATAATATAAAACACTATCTGAGAAAAGTAGTAAGAATTAAGATGAAACTTACTTGAAAGTTTAAACTGTAGAACAGTTTTGCAATCAAAATTAAAGAGGAAAAAAGAACTTTCAAAGCAGATGCATCATTTGCATGGGTGCTGCAGAGTTCAATAGTAGCCTTAAAACAGGAAGAAATTTAGGTATATAGTCAGTAAAGCACATATAATCTCAGTCACAGGTTCATTGCTCTGTAATATAAATAAAAGCCTACTTTGTATAATGCAACCAATTGCCAAGCTGATCTACTCACAGTTCTTTTTTTTTCCTACTCACAGTTCTTAACCTAACCAAAAACCAACATAAAAGTGAATGATCTTCTACTGATACTTAGTTTTCTTTAACATCTCTTTTCTATAACTAGTTCGCATCAGACAAAAATCAAATTAGAGAAGGAAAATGTTTTAACGTTAAAAATGGGGGCTGCTAGGTAAAGCAGAGAATAGAGCATCCACCCTGGAATAAGGAAGATCTGAGTTCAAATCCGGCCTCAGACACTTAACACACACACACACACACACACACACACACACACACACACACACACACACAAAAACTAGCCGTGTGACCTTGGGCAAGTCACTTAACCCCAAATGCTCTCCCCCCCCAAAAAAAAACAACAAAAAAAACAAATCTGGCCTCAGACACTTAGCACTTACTAGCTATGTGACCTTGGGCAAGTCACTTAACCCCAACTGCCTTGCGTTCCCCTCTCCAAAAAGGACCAAAACAAAGTTAAAACCCCAAATACTTTTAGTCAAAACAAACTTCCAAGAAAATTCTGTAAATTTGATTTTTAAAATTTGAACAAACTGATTTAACTAAAAATTTTCATCCTAGGAGCAGCTAGGTGGTACAGTGAATAGAGCACTGACCCTGAAGTCAGGAGGACTTGAGTTCAAATCTGACCTCAGACACTTAACCCTTACTAGCCATGTTGACCATGGGCAAGTTGCTTAACCCCAATCGCCCATCAAAAAAAAAATTTCATCCATACCTTGAAAAGATTTGTCAAAGGTAGTGCAAAGGCATCCAAAACAAGTTTAATTTCAGTCCATAACTCGTTTGACTTAAATTCATGGCGATATCTAGGAAATAGTTGGTCATTTTACTTTAATTGCTTTTATTAAAGGATTTAAATTCTTGTACATTCACAGTGTGATCTTTTCAGCATTAGACACTGGTAATCAACCCTTCTCCACATTCTCATCAGGCATGATAATATCTTCCTGCCTATATGACTGTCTCCTTCACTAGTGCCTTTTCCTAAAGCTTTCTTAAGCTATTATTATTTTCTTCCCTTTTTGGGGTTTTGTTTTGCTACTATTTTCTACACATAAATATGGACTGTTGGAGAATAATTACGTTATAGGAACTTTAAATACAAAAGACACAGGCAACTCACTTAACCTCTTAGAGACTATTTCCTCATCTGTGAATTGGGACTGTTGTAAGGTTAAACTGAGTTAACGCATGTAAAATGTTTTGTAAACTTTAAGGTATTACATAATAAAATTAGTTGTTATTACAAAATATATTGGCCACTATGTTATTGGAGGATATAAAAAATTAGTACATGTATAATTTGTACATGTATAATTTTAAACAGTAAACTCCATGATCCTATCCTAATTTTTGTCATTTCCTCAGCACTAATGCCTTTTTTACATTTCTAAAATTTCATGTTTTCATTATTTCTACTTAGGAATCTGTTAATTCCTATAAGAAATTACGTGTTGCATTTCTATAAATTTGATGAGACAAATATTCCTTATTTTTCATAAGTCTGGGCAGGATTATTTATGCTAGGATATCACAAAATAAATAAAATTTAAGTTAGCTGACTGAGTACCTATCAGGCACAAGTACAAAATGTAAATATATTTGAAAACCAAAGTAAATAAGCATTTGGCTCCTTTAAAATATCTGAATTCATGTTTTCTGTGTATATATACTCCCACACAAAGCATATACCTTTTAAATAAAGAATGTGCTGTGCGAAGAACCCCATTGATAACGTGAAAGTCTCCACTCTGAAAACGATTGACCATTTCTGTCAATAAGTCAGGCCATTTCTGAGGAAAATCTTCTCGGCCAATGATACTAATTGCATCACTCAGCTAGAAACAAATGAACAAAAAAAGAAATAATTCAATTGAGGGAAAGGTTGATAAAACAAGTCTAAATAGATAATAAAACATTATATGACTCTATTATTACCTGTTTCTGAATCTGTTCAGGACTGCTAAGCATCAAGTGCACTATATTGGCTTTAATGGCTATCCGATCTGCTTCACAAATTTTGTTTGGTTCATCCTCAATCTAAAAAGCAAAGTATTGATAATTAACATAAAATGATCATACATTCTTTTCTATGTTCTTGGACAAACTATAATTAAATTTTCTCTTCGAAGTAGAGAAGTCTGAAAACTCCCCACTACCCCATCACCACTTCTAGGTTTCCCCTCTACCAGCATCATTCAGTAATGTCTGTTCCTTTGAGTTCCATACAACCCACAACTAGCACCTAATCAAAATCCTAGTAGCTGCTGTTACTGACCTCCAGAATATTCTTTTTTCTTCAAGTTCTGTACATGGCTAACAGTCGTTTCTCTCCCATCCAACTCCAGCCCTCATAATAGGGGACTTCCACATACATAGATACTTTCTCAAACAGGCAAATACCTCTCACAGTTTATCAACTTACTTCAGACCTCCTCCTCCTCCATCCTATCTTAGCCATATACAAAGATGGTCTTACCCTTGATCTTGCCATCACCCACAAATACCATTTCTGTATTCATAAACTCTGAAATTCCCTTATCTGACGACAATCTACTGTGATTCTACCTCTCTTTCTGCCTTGCAACCCCAAACCCTGTTCTCTGTCTTCACTATAACCTCCAATCACTGAATCTCAGTTCTTCCCATGCCAACACCTTTCCATTAGCCATACTTCCTCCCTTCCTTCCTCATCCTGATTCCTTGGTAAACAAGTTTAATTTTACACTGCCTTCTTTTTGAGTCCGTGAGCCCCTTATCATATTGTGATTCTTGCCCCATCAATCCTCACTCTGGGATCAGATCACTTCCACCATCTGCAACCTTTGCTTCTCCACGTATATGGCTGAATGAAGCTAGGAAAAAAAAAATCAGACAACCATGCAGAGTGGGTCCACCACAAATTTATGTTATATAACATCAACAGGACCCTTATTATATAGCAAAGTAATCTTTTTACACCTCCCAAATTAACTTACAATCCCACTTGCCAAATTTGTTCAACCCTTCACAAAAGTTCCAAAGCTCTCCCTGCCCCCATCCTCTCAGCTAAGAACCTTTTCTCAAATTTCAGTGGAAAAAAAAATTTTGAAGCCATTTGCCCAAAGCTCCCTCTTCTCTACTCTTCCTCATCTCATGCCTTATGAGACAATCTCCTTTATTCCTCCCTCACACACTCAGGCAGACTTTCTACTTCCTCTCTCATTCCTTCCTATCTTTTGCAGACGGCCCCCTCCATTATCCCATCCTCTCACTTGTCTTCAATCTATCCTTGTCTACTGGCTGCTTCCCTACTACCTACAAACACACCCACATGTCCCCCATCCTTAAAAATACCAAACTTGATCCATTATTTCTCCTTATTATTATAGTTAAATTCCTCACTTGAGGTATCTCTACTTCTTTTCCTCAACTCTCTACAGTCTGGCTTCTAACCTCACCATTCAATTTAAACTGTGTTCTCCAAAGTTATCACTGATCCGCAAAATCTAATGGCCTCTTTTCAGTCCTTGTCCTTCGTGACCTCTGAGCAGGTTTTGATACCATCCATCACCCTTTTCTCATTGATAATCTCCTACCCCAAGGTTTTGGTGATACTACACTCCCCCTGTGCTCCTATTTGTCTGACACCTCCCTCTCAGTTTCCTTTACTAGATATTCATCCAGGTCATGCCCACCAAAGGTGGGTGTCCAGAAGCCTTTATCCTTCTCCCTCTAGAGTCTAAACTGTTTGACTTGGCGATCTCAGCGTGGTTTCAATTATCATGTCTATGCTCATAGTACTCATTCCTGACCTTTCATATTTCCATATACATCTCAAAATGGATGTCCCATAGTCATCTTACATTCAGCATGTCCAAAGATGAACTTGTGATCTTTCTCCAAAAAATCTTCCCCTTCCCCCTTCTGAACTTCCCTAGGTGTCATCCTTTATGCTTTATTCTCTTTCAAACCCTAAACCCAATCTGTTGCCAATTCCTCTAATTTCTACCTTCATACATCTCTCTTACATAATCTCTTCTCCCCTATGACACTACTACCACCATGGTGGAGGATGTTATCAGTTCATGCCTAGATTATTACAATAGAGTTCTGGTTGGTCTCTCTACCTTATCTTACTTCATTCTACTTTATTCTCTACTAGGCTGCAAAATCTTGTAAAGTACACAACTCACTCAATTCAATAAACTCTGGTGGCTCCCTAATTACCTCTAGGATCAATATCAAATCCTTTGTTTGGCAGTCAAAAGACCTTTCCCCTGCCCCTTTCATACCTTTATGGTTTCCTTACACCTCACCCCCCACATATTCTGTGACCTAGTGACTGTTTATTTTCACTTGCTGTTCCCCATGCGTGAAATACTGTCCCTCCTCATCACCACCTCTTGGCTTCCCTGGTTTACTTTAAGTACCATCTAAGATCCCATTTTGTACAAGAAACTTTTCTTGATTCTCCCTTAATTCTAGTACCATCCCTCTATTAATCAACTCTAATTTATACTATATATACCTTGTCTGTAAATAGCAGTTTTCATGCTGTGTCCCCTGAGACTATGAGCTCCTTAAGAGTAGAACCAGACTTCTGCCTTAGCACTGTTCCTGGCACTTAATAAATGCTTACTAACTTTTAAATTACTAATTTTCTGGGTTATGCATCCCAGAAGGGCTTATTGGTAGGGTTCTGTCTACCATTAGCAATAAATAGCAACATGAAAACATAATGCTAAGAGAGACGTCACAGGAAGAATTCGTGTTACAGCAGTAAGATGTTGCTACACATGCAGGAAGCCAGACAACATGACAATGGGAAGCAAACAGTCAAATAAAACAACTCCCCTGGGGCTCAAATAGTAGTTGTAAAACATTCAGTTTCCTTCTTTGTAATTAACCTGATGTTGTAAGTGCGTTTCTTTGGTATTACAGCAGGCCTTCAACATAAAGTATTAATAGATTTAGCATAAAAATATGCTGGTCAAGACATTAAAGCACAGTATGCTTGCCTGCACATTTATTTGCTTATAAGGTCTATATCCTTTCTACTTCACTTCATGCATGTACAGCGCTGAAATGAAGACAAAAGTTTAAGAGTGCAAGAAGTTTCTTCTTTGTAAAGCACAATCCAAAATCCAAACCAAATTAATGTTTCACTCTCATTCTAATCTAAGGCATCAAAGACTCTTTAGAAGAAAAGTTCTTGGAATTCCAGGATGACTGGAATGACACATACATAGCGCTAACACTCTTAATAGGCTGGAAAAAAAAGTATCTCTTTAGAACCATAATGTCTCCAAAGAGTGTTGTGCTAAATACAAAAAACAGAGGTTCTGGGCTTAGATTGGTTCTGTTCAGAGAGTTTGAAAAGAGGAAAGAGACAGGGTAAAAGGAATTCACTAGTGCAGAAAGACAAAGAGGACACAACTTAATATCTCTCATACTTGGGGTGCATGAGAAGAGTATAGGGATAGGGGTGGAGGAGTGGGCAAAGGAACTTTATTCTTATGTGAAAAGGGCAAAGAAGGGCTGAAAACATAATTTCACAGAGAAATACAACAAACTCTAGAAAAAAACAAATAGGGGATTCAAAGTGGAAATGGGGGGATTAAGAGGGAGAATAACACCTGGAAGGGTATAGCAGGAAGCAAAACAAACTTCCTTACCCTAAAGTATCCAAATAAAGACAAAGAAAAAAAACTTTTTTAAAGAACCAGAATACAGTAATACAAAAGTAAACAAATAAATTAAAATTGGGGGGGTTTTTAGGAAAGGGGAAGTTAGGGCAGTTGGGATTAAGTGACTTGCCCAAGGTCACACGGCTAGTACGTATTAAGTGTCTGAGGCCAGATTTGAACTCAGGTCCTCCTGACTCCAGGGCCAGTGCTCTATTCACTGCACCTAGCTGCCCCATAAATTAAAAAAAAAAAAATCAGAATACAAGGAGTTACGTGAGATTGCCTCATAGACAAATGGCTAAAAAAACTGTGGTGTATGACTAACAACATCATTAGAACTATTAGAAATAACAAAAAAGACAACTTCAGAGAACCCCAAATTGTATGAACTGAAGTAAAGTGAACAGAATAAGGACTGCAATTAATATACATACATCAATATTATAAAGAAAAAAACTTTGAAAGACTTTAAAAGATCTAATCAATGTAGTGGCCAACCAAAGTAACCATGTCCCCAGAGAATATATGTATGATGAAGCATGTTACTGCTCCCTAACAGAGAGGTGATGGACATAAAGAACACAAACCACATGTTTTGGACATGTCCATTTTGACAGTCTTTTTTTTCTTGAGTATTGTTCACAAAGGCATTTTTTTCTCTCTTGTTGTTTAATGTAGGGGGAGGGGGATGTCAGGAAAGAGGGAGTTTGCAACAGTAATGCCAAGAAAAGAGACACTTAAACATTTTTTTTAATGCACATAAGAGAATATTGTAAGAATTCAGAAGGATGCACAGATAAACCAAACAGTAGTTTTCAGAGTAACACGTACAAATCATTGTATACTTTTTTTTTCAAAAATTCAATTTCGTATGGAAACCTGTATATTGTTGTACAGAAATGCTAGAGATTCTTGGTATTTTAAGTTCAAAAAAAAATTCCCCCCCGCCAAAAAAATTCTCAATCATTAAGAAAAGCAATACACATGTAAGTAAGAAGTTGTGAAGTTTTCTCTGACTAAAATGTATAGAGTAAAGAAGGTATGGTTTCCAGAGTAGAAGTAGGAAGACATGCTTTCAAGTTTCCTTCTATAATTACTGAGCAATCCTACTTATTTTCAGCATTAGAAAAAGTCACATCTGTCAAATGCTTAAGCAAACACATATATACATACACTTACATACACATGTACACATAACCATGTGGCTAATAAGACAATTTTTTCTATCTTATTTACTATCTAGACAATGAGAGGCTTGCCAAATACATTCTGTAAATAGTAAATCTGAAGAACTCTTAGGTATGGAATAAATCCATTTCTAACATCCAATTAATCTTATCTGCAATATCACTACTATCACTATACTGAACTTGCTCATTCTTTTGTTACCGCAGACAAAGGTTAAAAAAAAATGAGAAAAAAACATTAACGATTCTGGAGTAGTTTTAAAACTTGTATTTACCAGCAACTAAATATTTCTTGAAATTTTATAAATATGTTTACATTCTAAAATATATAGGCCAACTGTCATTATAAGGAACTCCTAGGAATAAACAAAATTTTTTTTTGCCATTATATAAAATGTTTTTCCTCTTTGATGGGATTTATTCTTCACTGGGTTTGTTTTATCTCATGCATAATCTCATAATTTTAGTCCAAGACACAAAAATTACTCTTATCATATGGTCAGGTCATTAAATATGGCATTGTTTTCCCCTGACAAGGCATCATCGTCACACAATTAAATTTATAAAATGTAATAAATAACACCTTTAAAAAGAAAAAGGTAATTGAAACATTTTTAAAAATGCACAGAACAAAAAAAAAGACAGCTTCAAAGCTAACATGCAGAATTTGTTATCTATTTAAATAAAACAGGATAAACAAAAATATTTTTCAAAAGCAATATCACAGAATTGAAATTAATAAAAATGGAGATGAAATCAATAAAAACAGAAAATTTTAGCCATTACCAAGGAAGGCAAATTTATGGAAATTGTTCAAGTAACCAATGAGGAAAAAAAGGACTTTGAAACAGTCTTGTTCAAAGAAAGTTTCTATTTAATTTTTGTCAACTAGTATTCTGCAAATATTGCTTGCAAAGTCCTATAAAGTTACAGGAGAGATAAGTTTTAAAATTCTATTCACTAAAATACCTACAATTCTCCAGTTCCTCTTGATATAGTTCTTGAATGTTACTGAGGCACACACTTTGATGACATTATCTTGAGACTTCTCCAGCAATGTTAAAAGCAATAATGGGTAATTCTGATTTCCTTCAACAGACTCGAGAAATTTCTCAGCTGTAAAATAATATCATTTTAAGTGAACGCCAAATAATCTTATTAAATATCAAAACCCTTTCATTTTCACTTAATGAGAAAGACAAAAAATTTTAAGACTTTAATTTCAAATTTAAGAATGGACAAATTTAATTAAACCCACATAGGTCAGATGTTCTTAATCTGAGGCACCCCAAAAGCTCAAATTTTAACAGCATTATGTCAAGTACTCTAGCTTTCCTTTGTAACTCTAGATAAATCTATTAGGTCCCATTTTTCCTCATGCATAAAATGAAGGGAATGGACCACATCATTCAACCACCTGATATGTGTATGTTTGCAGTTCCAAATGTACTTTAATATATATCATCTCATTTTATCTTTAAAACAACACAATGGGCTAGATTTTTCATCCCAGTTTTACAAATAAAAAATAAGGTACAGAAAAAGTAAAGTGAGTTTTGGTAAAAAAAAAAAAAAAAATCACAAGCAAGTAAGTTGCAGAGCTGGGACTAGGACATTTGTTGAGTTATTTCAGTTATATCCAACTTTTTTGGGTTTTGTCACCAAAAATACTAGAGTGGTTTATCATTTCCTACTCCAGATCACTTTACAGAAGAGGAAATTGGGACAAAGTTAAATGATTTGTCCAGGGTCACACAGAACTAGTATATTTCTGCAGTCATATTTGAACTCAGAAAGATTATTCTTCCTGAAGCCAGGCCTGGTACTCCATCTACAGAATCACCTGGCTGCCCTAGAATATCTAGCTGTAGTCACCTAACTAAAACTAGAATACAAGCCATGACTTTTGGTCCTTTTAGTCCCATATTCTTTCTGTTACCTCACGTTGCCAATCAATGATCTCTAATTTGTTTTCCAGATATAAAATATTACATCTGTCATCCATTAATTTACCTAAACCCTTTTTGAATCTGTGTCTTTTTACTCCGTTTGAAGTAAAGAGGTACTTAATTTTTCTTCTTTTTGGGGAGTCATTCTGTAAAGTGATACATTCTTTAATTTTTCCTAATGCTTCCAAATTTTAAGATTTTCTTTTTATAATATTCCAAGATTTGTTTTAAAAAGTCTTTATTCACTCTTATCTAAAACATTAACGATCTTTGAGAATTGAACCACACATCTCTACATTCCTTTTTCTAGACTTATGGCTCTTAATCTCTCCCAAAAATGAACAAGTTTCAATGTAGGAATTAAAAAAAAAATCAAGAACAGAGTAAAATACCATTGATAAAGACATAGTCTTTGATTTAAGCTGCCACCTTTTCACTTCAAAGATCCTACAAGCAAAAATTAACTACTGAAAATGAAAATAAAAACTAAAGGCAATAAGCAGACATGAAGGCTTTATTCAATAGCGACTGAAAGAAAAGTCAACATTGGGCTGACATTTATAAGTGAAGCAAATTGAATTCAGTATTTCTTCATTTGTTCTTTAGGAGGGGAAATAGTATGTAACACTTTACCTGGACGTCTGATAGCAGGATCAGGATCAAGTGTTTTCTTTAAATACTCTGTTAGAGTTTGCAAATTTGCATCACTTAGTTCCATTGTAGCAGAACCTAAAATACATAACAGGTTTGAGTAATTAACAAAGTTAACTGTGCTTCAATTTCATTAATGTGATCTTAGATTTGGAACCAGAAGGAACCTTAAAAGTCCAAACCTTTCAGTTTACAAATGGGGCCCAAAAGGATTAAGTGACTTAAGTTACAAAGGGAGAAGTGGTAGATCCATGTTCAAAACCCAGTCCTCTCACAAATCTACTACACCAGAGGACCTGAACATGATCTCATATATATTAACCTACTGGGGTATAAATTAATTAAGAAAGACTTCCAGAAGTTGGACTTAAAGGTAAGAATGATTACTTTGACAGATAAAAACAAATTGCATCAAAATAAGGAAAGATGTGGGAAAATAGAAGCAAGAGTAGAGGAAGAAAAAAGAGACCAAAAAGAAATTTTATTTAAATCCCAAAAGATAGAGACAGGCAGAATGGCATGATGATTTTTTTTAATTAATTGGTTTATTTGCTTTTAATTTATAAGATTCAATTCCACAATCCCCTGAGTTTCAAATTTTCTCCTTTCCCTTCCCCTCCCCTCATAGGTGTGGGCAATCAAGTATAGGATCTGCAAATACTTTCATATTGGACATTAGTCTGGTTGTATAGAAGGGTTGTAACTAATGGAGTGAACAATGGGAAAGAAGAAACAAAACCAAACATGGGAAAGAAAGAGAGCATGTAGATTGCTTCAGTCTCCATTTAAACTCTGTTCTTTCTAGATCTTTCTCTGAATATAGATATCTTCTTCCATCCTGAGACTTTTAAAGTTATCTTATAACTGTGCATTGTTGAGAAGAGTCTAGTTTATCAAAGTTGCTCATCACACATATGATGTGTCTGTGATTGTGTACAAGTTTCTCCTGGTTCTGCTCTTCACACAGCGTCAGTTTGTATAAGCCTCTCCAGGTAAATATGAAGTCCATCTGCTCCTCATTTCTTATAGCACAACAGTATTCTATTACATTCATATACCACAACTTGTTTAGCCATTTCCCAGTTGATGAGCATTCCCTTAATTTCCAGTTTTCTGTCACCACAAAGAGAGCTGCAATAAATATTTTTGTACATGTGGGTCTTCCTCCCACTTCTATGATCTCTTTGGGATACAACCCCAGAAGTGGTATTACTGGGTCAAAGAGTATGCAATTATTTATAGCCTTTTGGGCATAGTTCCAGATTGCTCTCCAGAATGGTTGAATCAGCTCACAACTCCATCAACAATGCATTAGTGTTCTAATTTTTCCACATCCTCACTAGCATTTGTCATTTTCCTGATTTGTCATCTTAGCCAATCTGACTGGTGAGATGTGGTACCTCAAAGTTGTTTTGATTTGCATTTCTCCAATCAAGAGTGATTTAGAGCATTTTTCCATATGCTTAAAAATATATTTAATTTCTACTTCTGAAAATTGCCTGTTCATCATATCCTTTGACCATTTATCAATTGGGGAATGACTTGTATTCTTATAGATTTGACTCAATTCCCTGTATATTTTTGAAACGACGCTGGTTCTAAAAATTCTTTCCCAATTTCCCACTTCCCTCTTAATCTTGGTTACATTGGCCTTGTTTGTACAGAAACTTTTCAATTTAATGTAATATCCATTTTGCATTTTATAATGCTCTCTACCTCTTCTTTGGTCATAAAGTCTTCCCTACTCTATAGATCTGACAGGTAAACTATTCCTTGCTTCCCCAGATTACTTACAATATCTGCCTTTATACCTAGGATGATTATTTTGCTTTTTTCAATGACAACGGAGAACAATCAGTAAGGAAATGCCACATGGTAGGCAAGCATCAAGTAAAAATTTTTGAAGCTGGGGGTCAATATAAGACTAAATAGTTCTGAGATTTTTCCTAAAATAACCAGGATGTAAAATAAGTTCAGACAAATCATTAGCATTTCAGCATATTATCAACAAAACTAAGAAGGAACAGAAAGAGAAATTCCACGTAAAATATTTGCAGAATAAATATAATATAGAAGTTATATAAATACAATTATAAAATACCACACATGAAAATAAAGACATACCTAAATAATAGGAGAAATGTTAATCGCTCCTGGGTAGGATGAGTCAATATAATAAAAATGACAACATTAACTAATTTGTTTATTCAGTGCTGTACCAATCAAACTACCAAAGGATTACTTCATAGCACTAGGAAAAAAAAAATCACAAAGAAATTCATCTGAAGGAACAAAAGGTCTAGAATTTCAAAGGAAATTTTTAAAAACTGGGGAAAGAAAGGGAGCCTAGAAGTACCAGATCTCAAACTTTACTACAAACCAGTAATCAACAGAACAATTTCATACTGTTTTAAAAATAGGTCAATCACTAAAACATATCAGGTAAAAAAGGCCAAGGTTTCCCACTGCATCCAGGGCCATCTTCAGTCATATTGATCTATATCTTGACACTGGACCAAGATGACTCCAGAGGAGAAAATGAGGCTGATAACTCTGCACAGCCCTCCTTCACTTAAATCCAATTTACTGACATGTCGTGGCATCACCTCCCTGATGACATGGTCCTCTTTGAGAAAGAAGGACAAACAACAACAAAAATGATAACATTACATGTAGATGCAAAGTAACATAGTAGTACAGTGTTTGTCAAACCTAAAGACCCAAACTACTGGGGTAATTATTCACTGACAGAAACTGCTGGGAAAACTAGAAATCAGTTAGACAAAAACATCTCAAGTCATACTACGATAAGCTCCAAATGAGTACACAATTTAGATGTAAAGGGTAACATCATAAATGAACAAAGAAGAAATTACCTTTCAGATCTATGGAGAGATCGTCATAGCAAGTTTCTCTGTCTTATTTGCAAAAATGAATTCAAATTTGTAAGAATAACTGCCATTCCCCAAATGAAAAATAGTTTAAAAATATGTACAGAAAGTTTTAAAAGAAGAAATCCAAATTATCAATAGCCATGGAAGCGGCTAGGTGGTGCAGTAAATAGATCACTGGCCCTGGAGTCAGGAGGACCTCAGTTCAAATCCAGGCTCAGACCCTTAACACTTACTAGCCTTGTAAGCTTGGGCAAGTCACTTAATCCCAATTGCCCCATCCCCGCCCCCCCTCCAAAAAAAAATAGCTATAGGAAAGAAATGCTCAAATTATTTATAATTAAAGAAATTATGAGGTTCTATCTCACCAGATTTACAAAGTTAAGAAAAAGGATAAGTGACAAGTGTTGAGAGGGGACATAGGAAAATAGGTAGAAAAATGTATACCCAGTGGAGCTGTAAATTGATAATAGTCATTCTGGAAAACAACTTGGAACTACGCTCCAATAATCACTCGGATAGGCATATACCCTTTGACCCAACAATACAGCAAAGAGATCAAAGAAAAGGGAAAAGGACAAATTTTTTTTAAATGTTTATGGCAGTTCTTTCTGTTGTAGCAAAGAACTGGAAACTAAAGAGATACCCATCAACTGGGGAATGGCTGAACAAATGTTGATGTATCAATGCAATTGAATACTACTGTATTTAATGTATTGTATTCAAATGTACTGTGGAAATTATGAAAGGGATGAGTTCAGAAAACTTGGAAAAACTTTTAAGAATTGAGCTGAGAAATGTTCCTATAGACAAAATGCTGTCAAACACTTAAGAACTCTGATCAA
Source organism: Pseudocheirus occidentalis (assembly GCA_028646575.1). Classification (NCBI taxonomy): domain Eukaryota; kingdom Metazoa; phylum Chordata; class Mammalia; order Diprotodontia; family Pseudocheiridae; genus Pseudocheirus; species Pseudocheirus occidentalis. The sequence goes on from CM053595.1 coordinate 138,966,128, forward strand.
GCAGTGACCAACTATGATTCCAGAATTCTAATAATGAACTGTGCTATCAACTTTCTGACATGAATGGATTCAAGATGCAAAATAAGATATAAAATTTTGGGGCATAAAAAAATGTGGGAATCGGTTTTGCTTATTATGCATATTTGTTACAAGGATTTTTTTTTTCTTTTAATGCCTGCGATACGAAAAACAAAATGGAAAAAATATATATACAAAAGAGCAACTTTAATGGAGGAGTAGTGGCAAAAAAGAGCAGCTAGGTGTTATGGTGGATAAAGTGCCAGGCCTCAAGTCAGGAAGACTCATTTTCTGTAGTTCAAATCTGACTTCAGATACTTTCTACCTGTATGAACCAGAAAAGTTACTTAACCCCATTTGCCTCAATTTCCTCATCTTTAAAATGAACAGGAGAAGAAAATGGCAAACCACATTTTTTCCAATAAAACCTGAAATGAAGACACAAAAAGTCAGACACAACCAAAAAACCTGAACAACAACGTGGCAAATAAGGTGCCAGATTATAGAGATGTTTGAATGACACGAGATATGACATTAAAAAAAGTTTTAGAAAAGTTAATCTGTTATAAGATAGTGGACAGAAAGATGGCCTTGGATTCAAGTCTTACCTCTGAGAAACAATGACTACACATAATGGCTATCTGACTCTAAGCTAATCACTTAAACTCTCTAAGTCATAGGCAACTCTCAAAAACAAATGCATTGGAGAGAAGATAATGAATGACCAGCATTGCTAGATAGTTTCCTCATCCTTAATTCTCCACACCAACAAAACCACAGGTTCATTCCTGATCACTAATATAATGGTGGTATATATGATAGAATGGTTTGTTGTTTGTCCTTCCTTCTTGAAGAGGACAATGACATAAAAGACATGATGTCATGACATGGAAATAAATTGGATTTAAGTGAGAGATGGTAGATGGTGAGGAAGTTTGAAGAAGTACAAGTATTGGCCAGTGGAGTTGAAATGTAGTGAGCATGGAGCAGAATCAAACATATTAAGGCTCATATGAAATGGTACAGAGCAGAGGAGCAATAAGAGAAACCATACATACAATAAGCTCAGCATCATAAATAAAAACGACTTTGAAAGACTTAAGAACTCAATACAAAGACCTTGATTTTTGGAGAAGAGATGGATTACAGGAACAAAATGAGACAAAAAAATTCAGGCACAACTAATACAAGACAAACTTATTTTGTTTGACTATTCTTGTTTGTTACATGATGGCTTTCATTTAGGGAAGTCATTTCAGGGGGAGCATGGGAGGTCATAAGGATGCAAAAAAAAAGTATCAATGAACTATTTTCACAGAACAAGACAGAAGACCCATAACAGCAATACTGGCACTACTACATTAAATCTAACATTCAAAAAGAACAGACACAGAAAGACGCAAAAAGAAATCAATAAAAGGACAAATCAATGTTTCTCCAAAGTAGCCCTTCCCAATTCAAAGCACAAAATAGTCCAGAAGTCACCTTGGTTAAATGTTACCCTGTATATTAACCATTTATGGTGCTTCTAAAAAATCCACTAATTTCAATAAGGAAACAATTTTCACTGTATTAAGTAAACTTCATAGAATCTACTTTACTCATTTTGACTTAAAATATATCCAGTCTTTATTCTTCTTTTACATACATAATAAAATGCTTTGGAATCCTTAATGTATTTGTAGGAAAGATATACACTTTTTTTCTTTCTGAGTTCTATTTTCTCATCACTTTTTCCATGCTTATATGCTGAATTTGTAGTGAAATAGCATTAAAGTTCCTACATTCAAAGTGTTTTGTTTTCTGTTCTTGCTGTTCCTTAGGTGGGTCATTTCATCTCCCATCTCAGTGCCTTTGCACAAGAGTTCCCTAGCCCCCTTCCTGGAATGTACTTACTCCTTACCTTCAGTTCTTAGAATTCTTAATTTCCTTTTTAAATTTCAGCCCTCCTACAAGGTTTTTCCTGACTCTTCCCAGTCCCAGATGCTAGTGTCTCTTAAAACCAAGCCCCAACCCTCTCCCCTCCAAATTCCTGTCAGTTCTGTTGTAACACTTTTGAAAACAGAAATTTGGAGAAACACTTTTACTTATATACAATTTTGTTTGTGAATGGTAATTGTATTATCTTCCAGTACAGAAGGAACTGTGAACAGTCTAAACTCACACATACATGCTATCATTCTTTTCAATGTTTGGCTTCTGTTTCTCTTTTCTCACTGTTCACTCCATTGGCTATAACACCTATACAACCAGACGATTGTACAATGTGAAGGAGTTTGCAGATCCTATACATGATTGTATGCCACCGTGGGGGGGTTAGGTAGGGGATGGGGAGGAAGGGGAGAAAAATCTATAACTGAAGTGACTATGGAACAGAATCTTGTAACCTAAAAGTAAAGAAACAAGTCAATAAAAAAAATAAATAAAAAATAAATAAAAAAAAAATCACTGTCTACTATAATCCCACCCCAAGATCCTGGCACTCTGGCCCAACCCCCTTGACTTGATAAAAGTTTTTTGAATGTTGTAACCTTAACCTCATTGTTCCCATAAGCCCTGTGATTTTTAGCAATGTATATGTTAAGTTATAGATGAAGTGCTGGTACCTTGATTTTATTCCATATATATTTTTTTATGTATACATACTGTCTTTCCTACAGAATGTAAGCTTATAAGAGGAAGGGCTTTTGCTTGGTCTTCATATCTCCACCTCCTAACACAGAGTAAGTGTTTAATAAGTATTTATTGATTTTCAAAAGTAAAAATATTCTAACTGCTGAGCTACAGGCCACCGATGTTTTTCTCACTGAAATCTCTTGGTTCCTTTAAGTTTTATTCCAGATCTTAATTTCTGAATTCTACTGTCATTTTCATAACATTAACAGAAGGCTGGCCCTACCATCATCAAGTCCAAAGTCAGAAAAGAGGTCAGAAGAATGAGCAAACAAAAAAAGAATTCCATCATAAAAAGCTATTATAGTGACAAGGATGCTCAAGACACAAATCTACAACAAGGGAACATCTTCAAAATATCTACAAGTAAAGCCTCAAAGAAAAACACAGAAGGGGGATGGCTAGGTGGCACAGTGAATAGAACACCAGTCCTACAGTCAGGAGGACACTTAAAACCAAACTAGCCATGTGACCTTGGGCAAGTCACTTAACCCCAACTGCCTGCCCCCCCCAATAAAGCAAAACAAACAAAAAAAGGAAAAACATAAAATGGGCACAAATTCAACTTAAATATCTTAGAAGAAAGGAAGCAAGAACTTTGGTTTTTGTTTTACTTTGTTTTGTTTATAAAGAGTAAGTTTTTAATAAATGAGACAGTAGCACTAAAGGAAAAACTTAGAAAAGAACTGAGGGCTACAGAAGATAAAATCAGAAAGAAATTTCAAAGCTAAACTTGTCCCAAGGAACCAATCCTCCTGAAAAAGACTAGAATGGACCAAAAAGAAGTTAATGACTTCATTAGAGACAATAAAAAATATTAAAGCAAAAAGACAAAAAAAAAAAAGAAAATATAAGGTATCTCATAGCAAAAAACAACACACCTAGAAAACAAATGAGGAAAAAAAAATAATCACTGGACTACCTGAAAGCCAAGACACAAAAAACAGCCTAGTCATTCTATTTCAAGAAATCACAAAAATTACCCAGAGCTCTTACAACCAAATGACAAAGTACAAAGAAGAACAATCTACTGGTTACCTCCTGAAATTAACACCAAAATAAAAACTCCCAGAAAAATTATAGCCAAAATCTAGAGCTTCCAAGTCAAAGTTAAAATAATGTAAGTAGCCAGAAAGAAAGAATTCAAGCACTGAGAAACAACAGTAACATGACACTACAAAGAAGTGGTGTGGTTCTAATACAATTTTCCAGAAGGTAAATGATATAGGCTTAGAACCAAGGATAACTTACCTAGCAAAATAAAACTAATCCTACAGGGGAGGAAAGCAAACTTAATGTTACAAGTCATAGAAGGAATCTAATTAGACCAAAGGCCTGAGAGTGATTCTGTTATGTCTTGATGCTCTTAAAAAGAAGAATGGAAAATGAAGGACAAGGAATACATGGGAGGTGAGGGTTGAATAGGATGTTGGTGACTATAGTGGTAGTAAAAATAATAGTAAGTAGTAGTAGTGATGGTGGTGGTATTGGTGGTAGTAGTAATAGTGATGATGGTGATGCAAGCAGCAACAGCAGCAGGGACAACAGTTGCAGCAGTGGTGGTAGTAGTGTAGTGGCATTGGCAGCAACAGTAATGACAGCTAATATTTATATAGTGCCTACTATGTATGTGAAACTTTGCTAATTAACTTACAAGTATTATCTCATCTGATCCTCACAAGAACCTGGGATGTAGGTGTTACTGTTATTAAAAATCATCTCACATTATCATTGAGCATAAGCAGTCTATAAAACAAGAAATCATCTGAAGTGATCAAAGGAGAAAAAGAATACACACACACACACACACACACACACACACACACACACACACACACTAAGAGTTGGGCAAAGAACTACATTTTATTCAACAAAAAAATAGGAAGGAAAGAAAAGAAGAGAAAAGGGGGAATTGAGTGGCTAGGTCAGGCCTGCTAGGCACTTATGACCCACCAAAGGATTTCCAAGCAGCACTCAAAAATGCAGAGGATATAAAACAAGCCTGCACAACGAACTGCCTGCAAGCCACTTTGGGGGCCTATGGCCCCAGCCTATGGGCTATACATTGTACAGACCTGGACTAGATTAAGGAATGAATTAGTTATAAACAAAACCAACACTAAGGATATACAAAAATATTTTATAACTCTTTTTTGGTGGCAAACAACTGAAAACTAAGGGGATGCTCATCAATTGGGGAATGACTGAATTAAGTCATGGTATATAAATATGATGAAATAATTGTGCTGAAATAAATAATGAGGATAGTTTCTGAGAGATCTTACAAACTGATAAAGAGAGTAGAACCAGAACAATGATTCGTACAAAACCAAAAATATTATAAAATCAAACAACTTTGAAAGACTTAGGAACTCTAACGAGCATAAAGACCAACTATGATTCCAGAGGACTTATGAATAAACATGCTACCTAACTCCTGATGAAGAAGACACGCTGTGGGTTTGATAGATTGATATTTTTATATCTAGGCAATGTGGAACTTTGTTTTCCTTGACTACACATTTGTCACAGGGATTTTGTTTTTCTTTCTTTCTCAGTGAAGACTGGAAAGGTGAGAGGGAAAGAAAATGTACTTTTGTCAATTTTAAAAATATTTTTTAAAAAGTATAAAGGGAATAAAGCTGTGTTGATAAAGGGAGGATCCTCACTGATGAAATCATGAACACATGAAGTAATCAGATACCCACATGAGGGTCCCTGTCCTACAAGTTATGATTAAATTAATATTGTGTTACATTTGTACAGCAATTTTTCCTTAAGCTCTACATATGGTATGTAGATAAGAAATGGAATGTAAGGTATAAAGAACACAAAGGAATTCAGTTGTATCACATAATTGGGGAAGAAAATAATATACACTAAGGCTAGAAACATAAGATAGGGTATGTTTGTAAAGAGCTTTAAATGCCAGAGAAATTTGTGTTGGATCTTGGAAGCAAAAGAGTCACTGGAGTTTATTAAGTGGGGAAGTGACAAGGTCAGATCTATGCCTTAGGAATTTCCTTTCCATGGCTATGTGGAGAATGGACAGGAGGCTAGGAAAAAGTGATTAGGACCAAAAATATTCAAGGGATGATAGAGTGAATGAGTGCTGATAAAATGATAGAAGAGACAAAGATGTAGAAATGAAGAAAACCAGTAAATAACTGGCTATGTGGGGTGAAAGAAATTGATAAGTCCAGGATAATACTGAGGTTGAGATTGTTGGAGACTAGAAGAATGGTGATGCCTCCACACCACTGACAAGGAACTTCCTGTGCTTCAGGTTGGCACTTTTAAAGTTTTTAACAATCTATTTTTATGGACCATGCAGCATCAAATCAGCATTGGAGGAAGTGATTAAGACTTCAGAAGGAACAAACAAAAGGCTCTAGGCATTGTTATACAAAACTAACAATACAGAAGAATTTCACAGAAGGGAGACTGATTGAATTTGGGGAGGTGAAACTTGCTGGATCTATGAAGTTTATATCTGGGGGAAAAGGGATAGAGAATCATCTCCAATCACCTTCGCATTTAATCCTATGAGTGAACCTTTAGAAGGACCACTAGGATAGGACACAGGGTTAGATGTTGGTGTGCGAGGAAAACTATTCTTGGATCTGCTCTTATATTTAATAGATACAGCTACTATACACCTATAATTTTGGTTTCATCATGTCTGTCTCTGAATTCAGAGGAGCATGAGAAGACTTCAACTGATGCAGAGATTAAGCAGAACCAGGAAAACTATATACACAACAGCTTACAAAAACAAAAATGGAAAGAACAGACACAACTTGAACATCATAATTATAATGACCAAATTTGTCCATAAAAACAAGATGAGAAAATGTACTTCCGTCTCTTTGCAGTAGTATGGGAATATGGGTATGGAATACCACCTATACTGTTAGACTTGACTGACATATTAGTTTTGCTGAAATGCTTTTTTTCCTTCTCATTTTGTTATAAGTGATAGCTCACTGGATAGGGAAAGGGTGTGTGTGTACAAAAATGAAAGCAATATTAAAAACAAAAGATATCTGTAAGAAGTAAACATTTTAAAATAAAAAGCCAATGAGGAAAAGAATGCCTTAAAAAGAAGAACTGGCCAAACAGAAAAAGGAGATCCAAAAGCTCACTGAAAAAAATAATTCCTTCAATTAGAATGGAGTAAATGGAAGATAATGACTTTATGAGAAACCAAGATATTATAAAAGAGAACCAAAATAAGATAACTCACCACAAGAAAGATTGTCCTCTACACAGTTTGAATTATATGGCATTTAATCTAAATGCGATAAAATGAGGTAACCTATGTAAAAGTAGTTTGAAAACCCTTAAGGCATTATACAAACATAATGAATATGTATGGCACTTGAAATCAGAAACATTTTAAATCTCCTATCATTCTTTGGTTTAAAGCAAAGGCAGAACCAGAAAAACAGAATAACAAAGGGGGGGGGGGGGTTGGAGCCAAAATGACAGTGTAGAAGCTGGAAACATGACCACCTCAAATACCTATAAAATATGATTCTAAACAAATTTTAGAGCTCCAGAACCCACAAAAGTACAGAGAAACAAAGCTCGGGCTGAAGGCAGCCCAGCAGGCAGGACAGGAATGGCTCATCATAGCATGCTGGGAGCTGAAACTAGCCCATGGTTTTAGCCCCAGGGCTCAGCTGGAGCTTTCAGGAAAACAGATCACCTACAGCTGTAGCAGTTTCCAGAATTATCAACCCATAAGAAACAAGGACAAAGTGAAAGTCAGTGGAACTTGGCTAAATTTGGGGGAGAAAAGCAGGTCCTGCTGTCTGCCCCCAGGCCAAGAAAGTAGCAGAAGCTGCGGCCCTGCAACTGCCTCCACACGGCTACTTCAGAGCCCGGGCCTGCAGGCAGCAGGGGGGCCAGGCGATCATTCAGAGGCAAAGTGCCCCTTGCCTTAAGCTTCCTGGACCTGGATCATGGTGTTGGGTGGTTGTCCTGAGGTGTATGAACAGTGAGCTCGTAGGGGCTACGGAGACAGCAGCCTCCTAATAACTCCAGCAGCTGCAAAACCCCCAGCAATTTGGGACAAAGCGCTCCCCTCTGAAGGCAGAGTTCCACAGAGCTAAAAAGTCAAGTAACTGACTGGCAACATGAGCAGGCTAAGGAAGCAAAGTAAGAACAGCAATCTAACTTTAGATTCCTTTTTTGGGGACAAAAAGGATCAAAGCATGGATCAGGAAGAAGACAACACAGTTAGAACTCCTGGACCAAAAGCTTCCAAGAAAAATGCAAACTGTTACAAGCCATATGGGAGCTTAAGAAGGATTTTAAAAACCAAATAAGACAAATGGAGGAAAAATTGGGAAGAAAAATGAGAATGATGCAAGAAAATCATGAAAAGAGAGTCAACAACCTAACTGAAGAAAACAACACCTTAAAAAATAGACTAACTCAAATGGCAAAAGAGGCCCAAAAAGCCAATGAAGAGAAGAATGCCTTAAAAAGTTGAATTTGCTACTTGGAAAAAGAATCTCAAAAGTCTACTGAAGAGAATAATTCCTTCAGAATCAGAGTGGCGCAAATGGAAGCAAATGACTTTATGAGAAATCAATATACTATTAAACAGACCCAAACAAATGAAAAAATAGAAGGCAATGTGAAATATCTCAGTGAAAAAAAGACACTGACCTGGAAAATAGATCCAGGAGAGACAATTTAAAAATTACTGGGACTACCCAAAAGTCATGACCAGAAAAAGAACATAGAAATCATCCTTCAAGAAATTTTCAAGGAAACTGCTCTACTATTTTAGAACCAGAAGGCAAAATAGAACTTGAAAGAATTCACTGATCACCTCTTGAAAAAGATCCCAAAAAGAAAACTCCTAGTAATAGTATAGCCAGGTTCTGGAATTCCCAGATCAAGGAGAAAATATTACAAGCTGCCAAGAAGAAACAATTTGAGTAGGGTGGAAACACAATCAGGATAACCCAGGATCTGGCAGCTTCTACATTAAGGGATCGAAGGACCTGGAATATGATATTCCAGAGATCTAGGGAGCTAGGATTAAAACCAAGAATCACCTACCCAGCAAAACTAAGTATAACATTTCAGGGAAAATATGGTCATTCGATGAGGCAGAGGACTTTCAAGCATTCTTGCTGAATAAAAACCAGAACTGAAAAGAAAATTTGACATTCAAACACAAGAAGCATGAGAAGGTAAACATGGAAAAGAAATCATAAGGAATTTATCAAAGTTGAACTGTTTACATGTCAACATGGAAAAACAATAATTGTAACTTATGAAACTTTTCTCAGTATGAGGATAGGTGAAGGGAATATAAATGTATTTATATATGTATACATACACAAATGTCTATATAGGAGGGTATGTGAGTGTGTGTATGTTATGTGTATGTGTAAAGAGACAAAGGGCACAGGATCAACTGAATAGGAAGGGATGATATTTTAAAAGGTGAAATGGAGAAGTAGGAGAGGAATAGAATGAGTGGAGATAGGGAGAGACAGAATGGGGTTAATCATCTCATACAGAAGAGCAAGGGATAACTGTTACAATGGAGGGGAAGAATGAGAAGGCAAAAGGGAATGGGTCAACCTTACTCTCATTGAATTTGGCTTAGGGAAGGAATGATATACACTCTAAGTATCTTGGCTACTGGAGAGTAGGGGGATGGGGATGAGAGGGAGGGATGATGGAGGGGA
>CM053595.1:138976034-139015290 GCA_028646575.1 Pseudocheirus occidentalis
CAAACAGGGTGTTACAATCAAGACTTGCAAATTAACTCAGTACTTTCTTTAGATATTCATGAAACCAATGGGAGCATCCACCCAACAAGATTATACTTTCCTTGTATATCTGCCTAATGACCTTTGTAGAACTGGGGAGCTAAGACCATGAAAGTCTTGACCTACAACACTTTAATACAATTCCTCATGTTGCGGTAACCCCCAACCATAAAATTATTTTCATTTCTACTTCATAACTGTGATTTTGCTGCTGTTATGAATTGTAAATGCCTGATATTCAGGATGTATTTTCATTGTTACAAATTGTATATAATCCACAGGTTGAGAACTGCTGCTCTAAATAGTAATTAGAACTTAGTCAAACCTATAAGAATATGAGTCATTCTCCAATTGATAAATGGTCAAAGGATATGAACAGGCAGTTTTCCAATGAAGAAATCTAAATATATCTAAACATAAAAAAATGCTCTAACTCATTATGGATGAAATACAGATTAAAACAATATTAAGATATCATTTTACACCTACCAAATTGGCTAAAATGATAGAAGGAGAAAGTGACAAATGTTGGAAAGAATGTGGAAAGATTGGGACATTAATTAATTGTTGGTGGAATTGTAAAATGATCCAACCACTTTAGAGAGCAATCTGGAATTATGACCAAAGAGTTATTAATCTTTCTATACCATTTGACCCAGCAATACCAACGCTTGACCTATTTCCAAAGATGATTAGGGAAAAAGGAAAAGAAACTACATCTTCTAAAATATCTATAGCAGCTTTTTTTCCCAAAGAAATGGAAATTGCAGGGATGCCATTAGTTGGGAAGTGACTGATCAAGCTGTCCTATATGATTGTGATGGAATAATATTACAGTGCTATAAGAAATGATGAGCTCAATGGTCTTAGAAAAATATGGAAATACTTGCATGAAATAATAAAGAGCAAAATGAGAGAAAACTGTGTAAAGTCACAGGAGCGTTGTTTTAAAAATGACTTTGAGCAAGTAGTTACTTTGTCTAAGTGCCCAAATTTATTATAAAAGGCATACGAAGAAAGACGTCATCTGCAACCAGAAAAAGAACTGATAAATAGAAGTATGTAGAGAATAATTTCCCATATACACATACGTATCTATTTGTGTCTAGGGGGAAGGAAGGAAAAAAAAGAAAAATTTACGTGATGATTTCATTGTACACTTAAAAGGAATAGCAAATGGTATATAGTAGATTTGCAGTTTCACTTATGATCATCTTTTTATTGTACTGTTGCTTGTTTTATGCCATAAATCAAAAAGAAAATTAAAAAGAAAAAGAAATCTCTATTTCATCAAAGATCCATTTTCCCCTCTGAAGGATTATACACACTTTTGTTAGGTAGGTTATTCTTGGTTGGATTCCTAGACCATTTTCCTTCTGGAATATTTTATTCTAAGCTCTTCATTTCTTTAAAGTGGTGGCTGCTAAATTTTGTATAATCCTGATTGTGGCTCCACAGTACTTGAATTCTTTCTTCCTGGATACTTGCAGTATTTTCTTCTCGACTTGGAAGCTCTAGATTTTGGTTATAACATTCCAGGTGAGTTGTTTTTCTCTTGAGATATGTCACATTTTCTTCTATTTTTTTTCCCAGTCTTTTGAAATTTAGTCTATTATTTCTTGATGTCATGGAATGAAATCATTCATTTCCATTTGACCAGTTCTAATTTTGAAGGAGCTATTTTCTTCAATAAGGTTTTGTGCCTCTTTTACTAAGCTTTTAACTCTATTTTCATATCTTTCTTGCATAGCCCTCATTTCTTTTCCCATTTTCCCCACCAATTCAATCTGGTGAGTTTTCTAGTTTGTAGCAGAGAAGGTATAGTTGGATCAAGTAGACAAAAATGCTTCCTCTCAGTACATCATCTTGACTACCCCAAATTGCTTTTCAGAATGATTGTACTCCTTCATAGTAGGTTTTCCTACAATACATCCAATGTGCCTGTTTCCACATAGCCCTTCCAATGTTTATCATCTTCTTTTTTCATCATCTTTGCCACTCTGTGGAGGTGAGATGGAATCTGAAAATTGCTTTCATTTGAATTTCTCTAATTAGTTGTGGTTTTGAGCATTTGCTCATATGATTATAAATAACTCAGATTTTTTCCCTTGGAAACTATTTCTCTTCCATGCCATCTTATCTGTTTTGTGATTTGTTGTGTTGTCAAAAAAATTCACTCCTGATACCCATCAACTGCTGAGCCACTCTTCCTTTAGCCAGGCCAGTCTTCAGACAACAAAAACAGAATCTCTTGCTAGGCCTGTGCTCAAAACCCTGCCAGCTTGGGAGGAGGAATTCCTACCATTAATGGTCAAATCACAGCCGTAACTTTGAAATATACCCACCTCTATGTCACAAGGAGGCACTGAAGAGAAATGATATGTATGCAAATAACTGCCATCCTAAGTAGTATATGATCAATACCAAATCAATAGGTTGGATAATCAGGAATGTAGGACCATTTATTTTGACCTGAGAGGGGCCTTGAAGACCATCAAGTCAAGCCTCCTTGTTTTAAAGATGAGGAACCTGAGGACTCAGAGACTTATTTGCCCAGGGTCACTTAGCTAGTACATGCATGTCTGAGGCAGGATTTGAACTCAGACCTTCCTGACTCCAAGTCCAGGGTCCTAGCTACTATGACAAAGTTTAGAAGATGGAGAGATCACTGTGAGGAAAGTAACTAGAATGCAAACTTCATTAGGTCAGAAATTGTACATTATTAGTTTAATATGTCAAAGTTCATAGAATTTAAAAATTTCCTCATTATTCTCAACTTCCTCATTACACTTAGGAGAAAACTGAAGACCAGAGAGGAGAAATTACTGACACCTAGATATTCTGAGTTCCTGAAGTGTTCTTTTCCTATAGACTCAAAATTGTTGGTTCACTTTTTGCTCACTGGGGAAGACTCTATCTTCTTCAAGGCCTAGAAAAGTGATTAGCAGATGTAGGAGCATCTGCTGATATGTATTATGTTTTGCCTGTATAAATTATGTGTATCCACATGGCTCTGTCTAAATGTGGATCAAAAGAAGTCTAGTATGTCTCTCTCTAGAATCTATTTCCCCAATCTGTCTCCAAGGGAGGCATTCATTTCTGCCAGGAAGGCAAGATAGAAGTTGAAACCAAAGGCTGGCCAGTCTGCACCCCTGAGAAAGAGAGAGTACCTAGTGATAATTATCTCTGTCTGTTCCCTTAAATACTATTCATCTAGGGGAAATAAATGCTTTTTAGATTCAAACTGAGCTCCTAGTCTCTAACCCTTAATGGAGAAAGAGTGCCCCAAGTCATATATATCAGGCTTGACTCTCTTCCCACCAAATGCCAGTTGCACAATGAAAACATATAGCATGTAATGAATAAACTCATTTATCCAAGTCAATAACAAAAAAGAAATCAGAGAAAATAAACATATGACAACATATCAGACAATACACAAGAGTAAATGAGCTCTCCCACTGGAAAGGAGAGAGCTCAATCAAGAGAGAGAACCTGAATTTCACCCAAGAGGAAATTTCCTGAAGTCTTGAGTATAGTAAGCTGGGGACAGGGAAAGGGACACAATTGAGGTGGCAACATATCTGTGTCTTCCCAGACTCTCTTTTCAGGTAGCTAAAGAGAGTCGGTATACATGTTTTCTCTCTGAAAACTGGAAGCCAGTAAACCAGGATCTCTCTTCACTCAAGCTCTCACCGTCCTCTCTGCCCGTCAAGTAGGTATTGAATAATCAGTTGCCACCAATGAAGAGAGTCAGTTACACAAATAGTAGTTAATTCATAAATGTTCATTGAATCAATATAATTTGGTGGGGGGATCTGGGGCTTTGGGAGAAAGGTAGGATTTTAAGCTATTTTGAATGATGGATAGACCTTTTTAGGTGGATATGAGGGTTGGTGAGAGCCACTGATGAGGTGTAGGCTCTGGGAACTACCCCCCCCCCCTTTTTTGAGCTCTCTTGAATCTTTGAGGTACATACTCTGGGAAACCTCTTAGAAGTCTGACTGAATCTTCAGGAGGCATTTGCAGAGGCCATAAGTAATTCATTGTGGCTGGGCCCAAACCTGTTACTAGCCTGGCCCTCCATTGTCCATCTGCTTCCCATTTGATGAGGCCATAAGTCTTTCATTATAGCTCTGCCCAAATCTCCATTACTAGCCAAGCCCTCCATAGTCCAGCTAGCCCCCACCCTTGCTCCTCCCAAAATATCTGTACTCAAATCTTGTTACCCTTAGACTTGCCTCCCCTTCCATTGTCTGTCACCTCCAGGTAGCCTCCAGCTACTTCCTACCCTTAAGCTCTCATTACTAGACCTCATTTGACTCCTCCTGAAGACCCTCCCCAAACTCTTCCTCTAGACCATCCATAGATTCCCCCCCACAACCTTTCTGTATATAAGACCCCATCTTGCCTCCATGAAAAGAGACTGAGAATTTTCTATCACAGACTGACTCTGTGTCAGATGATTCTGGACTGCTTGTACAATGCAAGTGTCACAGATACCCAGGCTCCTTAAGAGTCTATCCATTATGGTGAACCTTTAATAAACTTTGCTTTTCTTTGGCTGAGAGAAGACTTGAGTGGAACTCATTTGGCAGAACCCAGTATGTTGGCATTTTGGGGTCTTGAGCACCCCTAACCCTATACATCTAGAGTTTGACCATTTTGTTCTCCTTAGAGAAATCTGGTACTAGGCTAGAATTCTGTCTGAACCCTTAAATGGTTTTCAGGTTAAGGCTAAACTATTGATCACTGTTCATTAATGGGGAAAGCTTTACATCCAAGGCTTAACTTCCTTGTGGAACAAATACTAGTTCCACAATGAACACACATAGCAATTAGCAAAGAAACCCATTTACCCAAACTGATAGTATTAACCTCACAGAGTTTGGTCTAAGAAAGACAAATAGGTTGTGTCCATCCATGTTTTTATTTCTCTCAAGCTGGCAATATACATGCATTGCATGGGAGCTGCAGTTCAGGACTCCCTAAGGGAGCCAGTCTAGAAGTGGGCTCGATTTTGGGATTGGGGTACATAGTTCATGTATCTTTCAAAGAGTAGTTGTTCCCAGGGGGTACCAATAAACACTGGGAGGTGGGCTATATTAAAATGAATATCTTGGGGTATGTGACTTAGGTCACCTAAATCTTGGTCAAAGAGACATCAATTTCTGTATCATCACTTTTGACAATGGGGAGAATCAACATTTTCCCAGACCTGTCTAGCACGAAGAGCAGGAATATACCAGTTAGCTCAGGAAAAGGAGAATCTGGAAGAAGGGAGATGGAAGAAGCTCTGAGTCTAACACGATAATGATTACTAAGAAAAATCATTTTTCACAGTAGTAAAACAGAAATCAGAGAAAGTCTCCAAAGGGGAATATATACCAGACAATACAGTGTGAAGGAGCTAGGTAATAACTCAATCAAGAGAGTGACAGATCTCACCCAAGGACAAATTCCCTGAAGTCTCTAGTGTAGCAAGCTGGGGATAGGGACACGCTGGAGACTGCCTGTTCCTTTCATTTCAGCTTCTCTCTAGAGCCTAACTTTCCCTTCAGCAACCTGAAGTGATGTTGGTATTGTGTGGAATGAAAGAGTTTGGAGACTGAATCTGAGGTCAGAAAAGGTCTTTATTCTTTCTCATGAGAAAAAAGCCCCTGTTGCTCAAATGGCATCTGCCAGGGAGAGAGCAACAGGTATATATAACCTTCTAATGCAACCCAACTCCTCAACTGGCCTTCACTCTCATTGGTAGGGAGGCTGGCCCACAACCTAAGTGTGGGAATCTAACTCTGAGACAAAGGACCAGAAACATGTGGTTGTCCAATGAAAGGCCAGGAAAGCAGTCTTATCCTTATTTGGCATCCCTTGTGCTGAGGTGGCACTGGGGAGAGTCTCCATTGCTCTAAGTCCCAGATTCCTGGAAGGTCAGGTAACCTCTAAACATTGGCCTAGTGAATACTGAAGCCTCTCTAGATTTGATTTTTTTAGAATGTGGAAATTTCACTATAAATTATCCCTCATAGTATCATATATCTTCTCTCTCAAAACTGGAAAGCAGAAGTACCCAAATGAACTGCAGAACCCAAAGACAGTGAATAGAGTCTTAAAAAGTCTCTGGAACTTGAAGAGACTAAGCTCTTCTCTTCAGGTCTTGCCAGCTCCAACCTCATCCCTTAGACAGGCACAGAGTATTGATCTCCACCAATGAAGAGAGAGTTCCAAACCAATAGGATTTGGGACTTGGAATTTGGGGGCTAGAGTTTTAAAAAATTTTTCTTATTTCCTTATCTCAGCATTTTTTTTTAAAGCTGGAACAATTAACTCTTTGTCTTGTACAGTTTTCGTTTATTTCTTGAAATATAGCTTTGGAAAAAACAACAAAAAACAGGCTTCCAAAAAAACCTGTTGTGATTCAAATAGAGCTACCTTAAAACACAAAGCACTCAGGCTTTCAATTTGAATGGCTAATACTAGGTCACAGCAAAAGCCTCTCTTGCTCATTGTTCAGGTTTTGTTGGCTCAGAGTATAAATAACAATTATTTTCTGTTCTGGCCAGAAACTCTGGAGGAGAGAGTGAGGCTGAAGACTTTACCTCACTTAAATCCAGTTCAAGGGCTAGTAAAGACATTACCCCTATGATGTCACATGTCCTCTTCTAGAGCTAAGGACCAACAACAGCAAACAACAGCAATACATTCCAGGAAAAATCAGCATTCTTGCTGCCTGCTTCCCTCCTCTGCCTCCCCCCAATTCTACTTTCTGCCTTTGCATACATAGCCTGTCTTCCATGCTTAGAATGCACACTCTTCTTACATCTGCCTTTCAGAATCTCAAGCTTCCTTCACATCTTAGCTCTCTTACTAGCTTTGTGATCACCTCCCTCTACCTTCACCCTCCCTGGCCCACCAAGCAAAGGCCCCTTTACCTCCACACAGCTTCTCAGCTGTGATTTCTCCTTGTTGCAATGTGAGCTCCTAGAATTACCCTTTTGGGTAATTGCACTTATTTGGATGTCATCGCCTCCTCTAAGACTTCTGATTCTCTTTTCCACTTCTCCCTTAGGAAGAGGAAGATTCCCTAGTTTCAAATAAAGAAACAATGGTGAATTCCGGTCACACAAAAATGTGGCAGCCAGAACTGAACACAAAATATTAGCTATGGTCTGAACAGAGAAGAGAACAATAAAAAAATGAAAAATCATGGTAAATATTAAGAAATTTAATTTTAGGAAATTCAATATATATACATAGCATGGACACCCACCACCTGAAGGTCAGGTATATTACATTCCATTCTTTCCCTAGGGCTCTCTGGTACCATTTATGCATCTAGGAAGTGTCTGGGCTCTCTGCAAATTGCTACAGCCCCTAATTATGTTTTTCCCTCAGTTGTTAGGGGTGGGCCCCTACAACTCACTTTCATTTATTCATTAACAATTAGATTAGCTTTTACTAAGGAGTATTTGATCCCAAAAATATACAAACACAGAAATATACTCCTCTAACATATGAAAGACATAATCCTCCTCCCCCCTTTGCAAATCCAAAAACATGGGCAATGTGTAATTCTTGTGGCTCTTCCACCTCTATGAAGGGGTAGGTTGGGAGAACCTTTTCATATTTCTTCAACTGAGTCCTGCTTGATCTTTATGTTATAGATGAAAATCGGTGTGCTCTGTCTGGGGAATAAACCACACTTGTTGAGGATCCAGGAAGTTTCATGATCTTTATTTTGCATTTATTCTGTAACTAATAAATGGGTAGTATTTGGGAAGACAAAGAACCCTCATCCATAATTTAGTAAAAAAAAAAACAAATAAATAAACAAACCTGAAAAACAGAGATTTCTTAGTATAAGAACAGGAGTTTATTCTCTTCCCCAGGAGAAGAGGGTGGTCTTCCCCATGACTGATCATGAGGGAGAGACCCCAAGGTGTAGGGGAACAAAATTTTTAAACCCTAACACAGCAGGGTCATATTTCTCCCATTGTCCCTTACTCCCATTTGTTGGGGGAGCAAACTTGGGCTGTCCCTGACTTCTACTGGCTGGGAGGAGGGGCCACAGAGGCGGGAAAGCAGACAAAGGACTTAAAGTGGGGGTCAAAAGATTCCCAAAGGGGCTTGCTGCTGATTGACAGCAGCAATGGAGGAGGAAGAGGGAAGTTAACAATCCAAAACTGTCTGAGAAGTTTTCACTCCCCCCAGACAGTAGCTTCCCGAAAGAGACTACAAAGGATCAGGCAAAGATAAGTCCTTTCCATGCTGTTTCATTTATCTTTTGAGCCATTCCTCCCTTCAGAGCTGGGATTGGCACCAGCTCTTCTGGGTTAAAACTCTCCCAATCTGCCCCTTAAGTATGCATGTTAATGAAAAGTCAGTGACCATTCCTCAACTGGTCCGAGCCAGCCTAGCTCAGGTCCCTCGACTTCCTGCCTGTAAACACTCATTGTTCCTATAGAATCTGTAGAAACCAAACTGCCAGCATTTCTCACATTTATAATTTGTTACATCCACTTTTGAATTTTTGGGTTGTAGTTGTCTTTTCCACTCACATTGTTGTAGTTTTTGTATATATTGTTTTCTTGGCTCTGCTTACTTCACTGTGCATCAGTTCATAGAGATCTTTTCATGCTTCTTTGTATTTATCACAAACATCATTTCTTACAGCACAGTAATATTCCATTACATTCATTACTACAGTTTGTTTTGCCATCTCTCAGTCGATGGACATCTGCTTTGTTTATAATTCTTTGCTATCAGAAAAAGTGCTACTATTCAACTTTCTTCTTATTGATGACTTCCTTGGGGTCTAAGCCCCTGTGGTTCAAAGGGTCTGTACATTTTAGTTATCTTATTTATTTATTTTTTTATTTTTTGCATAATTCCAAATTGCTCTACAAAGTGGTTATATCACTTCACTATTCCACTAACAACGTATTAATGTGCCTATCATTTCACAGCTCCTTCAACACTGATTATTTCCATTTCTGCCAATTTTCAAGGTATGAGATGAAACTTCAGTGTGGTTTTGATTTGCATTTCTTTTATTATTAATGATTTGGAGCATTCTTTCATGTGGCTGTGAGTACTTTGCAATTCTTCTTTTGAAAGCTTTTAAAAAAATATCCTTTCACTATTTCCCTTTTGGAGAATGGCCATCCATCTTATATATAGTCACTAAAACAATAACTCCTTAACAGAAAAATTTGATACAAAAATTCCTTCTCATTCAATTGATGTGGTTTTGAGGGGTTCAGGGACCCCTCAAGAACTGAGGTGTAGAACAGGGTCATCTAGAAAGAATTCACAGACTCAGGCATTCTTTATATCAAGTTGGCAAAGGTTGTTTTTTTTTTTTTTATGATTTTCAGCAGGCAAAAGTTCTTAATGAACCTGTGACTTTAAAAGGTACAGTTAAAGTTTATATAGGATAAACTATAGTCAAACATGTGCCAAGTATACTAACTAGGTGATCCAGGGCAGGATTAGTGAGTGGTTAAGGAGTGTTCAGTTCTTAAAGGAACATGAGCTTTTGGTATCAGCTATGCAGGTGTTTTACCCAGAGTTCACCAGCAAAAGCTCTAGGGGTAGGGGGCCACAGGGAGGTGTGGTTTTTAAGTCTGCTGTGTCATCTCCAGTCATCCTGATGAACATCAGGCCACTGGACCCAGATGGCTTTGAAGGAGAAAGTGAAGCTGGTGACCTTGCACAGCCCTCCCTCACTCTAATCAAAGTCACCTGCAAATCATGTCATCATTTCCCTGATAACATGGTCCTCTCAAGAATGAAGGATAAACACAACTAGCAGTCAGGGCTGACTGAGGATTGTCCAGTCTGCCACCAATCAACATCTTGTTTCATAAGATAGATGTAGGGAGTATACACATGTCGAAAGTCTAGGATACACATAATGAGAAATCCAGGATACACAAAATGAGGTAGAGAGTTGGTATGGACAGCTCAGTGGGTACCAAATATCTTTATGGCCAGTACAAAGCCAGTTCAAATGAATAATTCCTACAGGTGCCATTTGTTACTGTACCAGGGAGAGATAGAAGCTTTTGCTGGGGCCCACTCAGGAGCAATTGCTAGGCATAGTGTCCTTGGGCTGGGGAGAAACTGCCAGGGATAGTGTTTTGGAAGTAGAGAGAAACATGGCCTTGGAACTGGGGCCTGAGGACTGGAACCCAAGCACTCATCACAACCACTTCTTTTCCTGTCCCAGACACAGTAATACAGTTTGTGCAAAAGTTTCCAATTCCATGTATTCATAGTTACCTATTTTATCTTTTGTAATTCCCTCTGTCTCTTGTTCAATTAAGAATACATTTTCTCCCCATAGCTTAGAGAGATATGTGATCTGTTTATCTTGTAAAATTTCTTATAGTCCTGATGAGTTCATGGTGCAACCCAAGAATGTTGGGGTGCCACCAGAAATAATGGAGAATAGGCAAGTGGGTTCTAGTGTCCTGAAGAATTTACTCAGATAGTCCCCAAGTTTAAGAAAGGCATTTATTGAGGTTGTGTGGGGTAACAAAGACCCTTACCCAATTTAAACTCAGAGACTTCTCAAGGTAGAAAGTACAAAGGAGTTTATTATGATTCTTGCAAGAAAAGGACGACTCACACTGAATGCATTCAATACATTCTCAGTGTCAGACCACGACAGGCATAGAGAAGATATATACTTTTATAGCCCCAGATCCATTACCTAATCACAATCCCCTCTCCTTAGCCCCCTTCCTCTCAGCTCATTCTCACGCACAATCTAAAATGTGACAAATCTAACCCAAGGACAGTGATGACATATATATATATAGTAAGCAGATGCAATCATTTTGTAAGTTTATCAGTCCATTGACTTTGGCACAACTCCTATGTTTTTCAAGGCCCCCTTTTCCTTTGACTAATAAACAGACGTGATCAAAGCCTGTGTTCTTGTCCTTGTTCCTGTTCCTGTAACACTTCATAGTCGGCTTGCCCTTCCAATATAACTGGGCAAGGAGCTAAGTAGATATGATTATCCTGCAGATTTAGTAATCTAGGAATTCTTGTACAACTCCCATCCTCGTTAGTCTGGACCTGGGTAGCCAAGCGGATGTGTTTCTGTCCTGTGTTCCTGTCCTCCTTTCCTGGAACTCTTCAGGTTCAGCAGCTTGTTTTTACAGGAAAACTGAATTGAAAACCCAACCTTTAATTCTATGAGAGTCCCCTAGCCTAAAAGTTTTATGAGGGGTCTTCACCATATCTCCCACACAGTGACGTACCCAACTGGATCTGCTCCCATAGGAGGCAGAGCAATTGGCCAGGTTAGCTGCCTGGTCTTAAATACAGTTTGGTTTTAAGTACAGTTTAACAGGAGAAGAAGGCGAGGGGCAAGCATGGTTCTGGAATGAGTGGGATGTCAGGAAGTGTAGAGATAAGCAAAGAGAACAGGAAAGGGGAAGGGATGAGTTGTTCTGGAATATCAGGTCATTGAGGGTGTTTTGTGAAAGTGCACAGCTAAGTCCAGGGTGGGGGCTTCAATGCATAGTCTTCTTTGATCAGTTTTCTGGCTGGTCTCATCCTGCATCTTCTTTCTCACATTCTGCATCCTGTTTGTTCCATCTGCCCTCAGACACTCTATTCTACCTCATCATTATGGTCTTTAATATTAAGGTTGTATATCCATTTAGAAGTTAGGCAGCTAGGAAATGCAGTCTATAAAGCATTGACCTTAGAATCAGGAATACTCAAGTTCATGAGTTCAAACCTGGTCCCAGACACTTACTAACTGTATGACCCTGGGCAAGTCACATAACCTTGTTTGCCTCAATTACTCATGTGTAAAATGAGCTGGAGAAGGAAATGACAAACCACTACAGCATCTTTGCCAAAAAAACCCAAAAAACCCGAAAAGGGGTCACAAAGAGCTGAGCACAACTAAAGAACAATTACAGAATACATTTAGAATCTAATGTGGAATATTGTATAAGATGTTGACATAAGCCTAATGCCTGCTAGACTGCTTTCCAATTTTCCCAGCACTTTTTAATCAGAGTTTTTCCTTAGGCAATTTATGTTCTCTTTGTTATCAAACATTGTATTATTGAATTCTATTGTTTCTGGTTCTCCCTTGTCTAGTCTGTTCCATTGCTCTGCTTCTCTACTTTTTAACCAATACCAGGTGGTTTTGATGATTGCTGTTTTACAATCGAGTTTGAGATATGAAAGTACTATTCCTCCTTTTGTCACTACATCCTTTCATCATTTCCCTTGGTATGCTAGATTTTGTATTTTTCCAAATGAATTTTATTATTTTATCAAATTTTATAAAGTAGCCTCTTGGTAATTTGAATAATATACCATTAAAAGCATAAATTAATTTTGGTAGTATTGTCAATTTTATTATATTGGCTTATATAACTTAGCCACAAACACTGAATATACATCTAGTAATGTAAGTTGTTTTTTATTTCTTTTTTTAAATTTAAAAATTTTTTTTGCTTTTTGGAGGGCAATTGGGGTTAAGGTTTATTATTTCTTTAAGGAATACTTTATAATTGAATCCATACAAAGCTTTTGCATGCTTTGGTATCTCCAGATGCATTTTATAGTTATGCATTTTATAGTTATTTGGAATGGAATTTATCTCTCTATTATTTCTTCTTGTGTTTTGTTATTATTATATAGAAATACTGTCAGTTTTTTAGTTTATTTTGTAGCCTGCCATTTTGCTGAAGCTATTAATTATTTCAATTAGTCTCTTTGCTCATTTCCTAGGATTAATAGCCAACATTTATAGAGAGCTTGATGTTATCCTTCTCTTTATTTCTTTTTAGTTTTTCACATTCACTTTTTTTCCACATTCAGTTTTATAAGATTTTGGGTTCCAAATTTCCACCTCTCCTCGCCCCCCAGTAAGCAATCTGACATACAGTATACATGTACATTCATATTAAGCATATTTCCACATTAGTCATGTTGTGAAAGAAGAATCAGAACAAAAGGGAAAAACCACAAGAAAGAAATGCCATCCTTGAAGGCAGGAACTCAGGAACTATTTTGCTTTTGTATTAAATCCCTAGCACCTAGCAGAATGCCTGTCACATAGTAGGTCCTTAATATATGCTTTTTGATTAATTAAATGTTGCTTGAGTGATACCTATCATCAACTTGAGGTCACCTCTACACCATAATGGAATATCTTTATTCAGAGGTGTTCCAGTGTTCACTGGCTTTCCAAGGAAAAAATGTACACACAACAGAGTTTTAAGTTTAATCTGCATGAACATTTTCTCTTTTGCTTTTAAGTTTACCAATGAATATAACAATAAATCAAGCCCTGATTTATAGTTTTTGATGATTTCTGGGATATATAATCACACTAGAAATTAATAATTGACTCTCAAGCTGGTATTATGTGAAAATGAATTACTATTAAGTTCTAGGCTAAAGGAAGCGTAAAGTATAGAAAGAAGATATAGGGAAACATTTTCAGTGTGGTATCTGAAGCTGCTTTTGAGTCAAATTCATAGGGATGAATATAAAGGGAAATATCTAGGGACAAAAAGAATTTTCCATATGTCTACTTAACCTGGGTCTCACTGTTTAGCCAAGTGAAACACTTCATATTGATATTGAGATCCAAATTTGGATATTGAGACAAGGATTCACTATCAGGTCACAAATCATTTTCAAATGTTTCTAGCCTTTGGGGAAATACAAAGAAGGAAAAGACATGTTAGAAAAAGATAGAAACAGACACCCAGGGTGCCGTATGAGGAAGGGTTTACTGTTGTTTGGCTGTTTTTTCAGGTGTTTACATGACCCCTTTTGGGGTTTTCTTGGCAAAGATACTGGAGAGGTTTGTCATTTCCTTCTCCAGCTCATTTTACAGATGAGAAAACTGAGGCAAACAGAGTTAAGTGACTTGCCTAGGGTCACTCAGCTATAGGTGTCTGAGGTCAGATTTGAACTCAGGAAGATGTCTTCCTGACTTCAAGCCAGACACTCAATCCACTGTACCACATAGCTGCTGCATGCTGCAGGGGTGAAATGCAAAACATTTGTTCATATTGCTTGAGATTTTAAAAATAAATTTTATTGGCATATTTAAATATGTGTAAATATATGTATAAATTATATAGTTCACATATATTAATTATGTATAAGTAATATATAATTGGTTATATGTAAATATATATTTATAAATATCTATTTTAAAATAATTTTATTGGCATATTTTATTTTTATTTTACCTAAACCTCCTCCTGTATTTCTTCTCCTCTCAGAGAGCAATTGCATATAACAAAGGATGTGTGCTTTAAAAAAGATGGAAAAAGTAATAATGTCATGTTATAAATTTCAGCTATCTTGCAAAGATGATTTTTTTTTGAGGAATGGGTTGGAATAAATGACTACTGAGGTCCCCAGAAAGCCTGAAATTTTTTATTCTATGAACACAGAAACAAGGAGAGTAGGAAATGCAAAATTTAGCTTCAGATATATGACACTTAGCTGAAACTTCCCCCTCCAAAAGTGAATACAGGTATTCCTCAATTTATGAATAAATTTTGGTCTACAACTTTGATAACTTTGATCTGACAGTTGTTTGGAACTTAAAAAAATTTTTTTCCATCAGAAAGAATATTACAAAGAGTGGGTGGATTTCCTTGCTGTCCCAGGAAAAGTCACTGAACCTATTTATGCATTTGTCAAATTTGAATAATACTAATAATTACCTAAGTTTACAAATCTTCAAAAAGGTAATATGGCTTAGATCAAAGAGACCTAGATTTAGAGAGAGTATTTTGGTAACTTCTTTCATATTCAGCAAATATACATAAAAACAAATTGATATTAACTAGTTGCTTAATGTGGGAAGGGACACACTCGATGGGGGCTCACAAGCAATAGCATTAGCACCCACAACCCCTTAATGTTACCTCTTCAATCTTGAGAAGTAGCCAACCACTTTCTGGAGACCCAGCACATCAGCATGAGTGGTCATTGGGATAGTAAAGCCAGAAGGGATATGACATGATATTTCTTTTAGGATAAATCTTGAGCCCTTTGCATTTGGAAAGTTGAGAGAAAGAGACAGAGAGACAGAGAGACAAAGAGACAGAGACAGAGACAGAGATTCTCTTCCCAGCATTCTCCTTATTGGACACCCTCATTTTCAGAATTCAGTAAGCAAATATTGTGATCTATGTATGGAATGTGACTTCCCTGGCTTTCTTGAAAATTCAACTCAAAGCCCACCTTCTAGAAAAAGCCTTTCCCAGTCCTCCCCCATCCCAGGCCCCTTCTAGTACCTTCTCTGAGATTACCTCCCACCGTTTACATTGTATGTATATATATATAAATTTGGATACTATGGATCCCCAAGGGATCCATAAATAAATTTCAGAGTCCATGAACTTGGAAGAAAAAAAAATTGATTATCAATTTTTGTCAATGTTTGGTTTCTATTGTATTACTATGTATTTTCTTTTCTGTATTTAAAAATATTATTCTTTTTTTTGCCTTTTTTTTTTTTTGGAGGGCAGTTGCCCAAGGTCACATGGCTAGTTTTTGTGTTATGTGTCTGAGGCCACATTTGAACTCAGGTCCTCCTGACTCCAGGGCTGGTGCTCTATTCACTGTGCCACCTAGCTGCCCCCCTAAAAATATTATTCTGAAAAAAAGGGTTCATAGGCTTCACCAGAATGCCAAAGGGGGTCAGCACTCAAAAAAAAAAATTAAGAACTGTTTTAGATTGTAATTGTACAGTTGGTTTTCTAGTCAGGCTGTTTTCTTTGTGATAACCTTTGCCTATTTGAATGTTTTAAGTGCTAATATCTATTGCATTAGTGCCCCCTGATAAGTATGGAAGCCATGAACTTATGCTTTTTTTTTTTGGAGGGCAGTTGGAGTTAAGTGACTTGCCCAAGGTCACATGGC
The DNA here is from genome assembly GCA_028646575.1 of Pseudocheirus occidentalis. NCBI lineage: Eukaryota > Metazoa > Chordata > Mammalia > Diprotodontia > Pseudocheiridae > Pseudocheirus > Pseudocheirus occidentalis. The sequence goes on from CM053595.1 coordinate 138,992,007, forward strand.
TAGGTTTTGGGTTAAGTGTCTGAGGCCGGATTTGAACTCAGGTCCTTCTGACTCCAAGGCGGTGCTCTATTGACTGCTCCACCTAGCCGCCTGAAGCTATGAACTTATGAATTCTTTTTTTTTTTTTCTTTTAATTTTATTTTAGACTCAAGGGCCTGAACACAAGTACAGAATAGAGAAAAGAAACAAAAATATATCATAAACTTAGATACTGGAACTTAAATACAAAGAAAGGGAAAAAAGCATGTTGTGTACATAGCAGAATATAAGAAAGAATTCAAAATATATAACTAAATTTTCATTTCAAGAAAGTCTGTATGATAAGTAATAGACGCTGTGTTGAGAATTGTTCATCTTTGCTTTCTTCTAAGATTTCTTCTGTTCTCTGCTGTGCAATTTTTTTACTTTTTTTTTTTTTGATATGAATTCTTGTATCCCTAAAATACTGGTACCTAACATTCCATCTCCATGGATTATACAGTGATAGCTCATATATTTTTTCCTTAATTTTAAATAACAATAACTTTTATTAGATATGGTAAGCGCTTTACAATTATTAACTCATTTGATCCTCACAACAACCCTTTGAAGTTGGAGTTATTATTGTCCCCATTTTATAGATGAGGAAACATAGAGAGACAGAGGTTAAGTAGCTTGTCCAGGGTAACATAGTAAGTATCTGAGGCCAAATTTGAAAGCAGGTCTTCCTGACTCCAGAACAGCACTCTATCCACTGTATCACTGTGCCTACTTGTGTTATTGAGATCCTTATGGACCACAGGTCCATAGGATCAGGCTTACCTGCTGGCCTAGAGACCTGACGTGTTCACTTTAAGTGTTAATTCCTTTTAGGAGTCACACACGTGTTTGATGCTTACCCAATCCTCTCATTTCTCTTCTCTAATGGAGCCTATCGTCCTAATATTGGGAGAGTTTGGAATTCCATTTGAATTGGTAGTGACAGGGGTTCATTGGGGGAAATTTCAGGTGTCCATATGTATAGGGACCCAGAGGAAATTCGCCTGGGCCTCCAAGGAGATCACCCATATATGGGACAGGGATCCTTGGGGAAAGAGGAACACTTGGAAATTTTGTATCTAAGTTAGTTGGTTTAATATACTGAGGAAATAATGGAAAAGATTTCATCCAGGACAGTTTGATTTCTGTAGGTAAGAAAATACAAGTCAATTCCAGGTCCTAAGTCCCTTCTAGGGACAGCACCACAAGTTCTAGAAAGCTCTATGGGGACCAGGTTTTCTTCTGAAATAGGAAGCTTGTTTTATTTTTATCCTTATTTTCTTTATTACATTTCAGTTGAAAAAGGCCATTTCATGCACCAAGACAGGCCCTTTTTAAGTATTAACTTAGCAATAACTTCGATAACCATGACAAATGTTCTTTATTTATTGAATTTGCTTGTGGCTAAACTTTTTTTACTTAATAGTATTTTTCCCCCAATTACATGTAAAGATAGTTTTCAATATTCATTTTTGTAAAATTTTGAGTTCCAAATTTTTCTCCTTCTCTCCCTTTCCCTTCCCACTCCTCAGACAGTAAGCAATCAGATATAGGTGATATATGTACAATCATGTTAAACATATTTTGTGGTTACACTTCTTGATAAGATAATTTACAGTAGGTATCTCCTCTTCCTTTCCTCTCATTCTCTTAACTCTTTGCAGTCCGGCTTCTGACGTCATCATTCAAACTGAAACAGCTCTCTCCAAAGTTATTCATGACCTCTTAAATGCCAGATCTAATGGCCTTTCTTAATCTTCATCCTTCTTGCCCTCTGTAGGCTTCAACGCTATCATTAATGGTCTTCTTGGAATTCTCCCCTCCCTAGGTTTTCATGACACTACTCTTTCCTGGTTCTCCTCTTACCTGTCTGACCCTCCTTCTCAATCTCTTTTGTTTGATCATCACCAGGTAACATCCACCATGGTTGGATTCCCACAGGGTTCTGTCTTGGGCCTTCTCTTCTCCCTCTATATTATTTCACTTGGTGATTCATCAGCTTCCATGTTTTAAATTTTCATCTCTGTGCTGATGATTCTCAGATCTACTTAGGCAAAAATCTCACTCCTGACCTCTCATGTCTCTATTCTCCATCTGCTTATTGGCTGGCATCTCGAACTGGATGTTTCATAGACATCTTACAACTCAGCAGGTTCAAAACTGAACTCATCCTCTAAAAGCCTTCCCTCTTCCTAACTTCTCAACCATCCTTTCAATCCTTCAGGCTTGCGATCTAGGTACCATCCTCTACTCCCCACTCGGTCTCACCAACCATATCCAATCTGCTGCCAAGATCTGTTGATTTTGCCTTTATAACATTTCTTGAATGTCCCTTTTCTCCTCTGATGCTAGTTTGGGTTCTCATTACTTCATGTCTGGCCTATTACAATTACCCATTGGTCAGGCTATGGCTGCCATAAGCCTCTACCTACTCCAATGCCTCCTCCTCTTAGCTGTCAAAGTGATTTTTCTAAAGTGTAGATGTCACCACGTCCGTCACCTTTTACTTCATGACTTCCAGCGGCTATTACCTGCAGGATAAAAAATGAAATGCCCCATTTTTAAGCCCTTTATAACCTGCCCCCTTGCAGTCTTTTTATACCTTACTCCCTGCCATGTACTCTTCAGTTCAATGATTCAACAAATAAGACTCTCTATCTCCCAACTCAGGGCATTTTCACTAACTGTTCTTTAAGAATGTCCCTCCTTCTTCACATCTCTACCACCTGGTTATCAGGCTCTTTTCCAGCTAAAATCTCACCTTCTGCAGGAAGCCTTAACTGTAGATTCTAGTGCTTTCCCTCTTGATCATCTCTGATATGCACGTATAACTTGTTTAAATATAACTGTTTCCATTTAGATTGTGAAGTCTTTGAGAACAGGGTCTGTCTTTTGCCTTTCTTTGTATCTCCAGTGCTTAGCACAGTGCCTGACACATAGTAGGCACTTTATAAATACTGACTGAAGGACTGACAATTGTGACTTCCCTCTGTAAGTGTGGGACGATATAAGATCTGGACCACATTGACTATTTTGAGATTCTTTCCTAAATGGAATTAGGAAGCAAATGAAAGGGTTATGCTGATGCCTCCAAAGGACCCCATATCTGTTCTAGATCGGGAATATGGACAATTGAGTTCAAAGTACATCTCAGCTGAGTTATGGTGAATAGCAGATTTTAACAAGAGTGTAATGAGGCTTCAAGGGTGCCCTATCTTCCACCACCACACCACGTCTCTTTTGTGTTCTTTCCTGATCTTAGGAGAGTGAGCACTCAGAAATGGAATTGACCATGTAACAACTTTAGGAACTTCAAAATGTCAGGATGACCAGAGGTCTCCCTTAGCAATCAGTCAGCTGCAGACACTACTGGAATGTATACCACCAGTTTTTGAGTCCGGTAAGGAGCTATCCTTAAAGGGGCTGCTAGATGTAGCAGTAAATAGAGCACTAGCCCTGGAGTCACAAGGACCTGAGTGCAAATCTGGCCTCAGACACTTAACACTTACTAGCCATGTGACCTTGGACAGGGCTTTGCCCTGCCTCCCCCCCTCCAAAAAAAAGTTATCCTTGAGAGGCAACCTGCTTAACCCAACCTAGTCTTGTGTTGATCCAGCTAGGAGGAGCTGACTCATCTGAGCAAGGGAGCAACTTGTCCACCAGCACTACCCTACGTAACCTTAACGGGGACTTCACAAGGAGTGAAAAGAACTCTGGGAGCCAAGATCCACAGGATATACCTTGGCCTAATGTACTCCCTAGATGTATGCGTCAATATCTTTATGCAGTCCATTGAACCATTCTTCCTGGGTTGGTGAAGGAGAATGCATCATCAAGTTGGGAGGATGTTTTGTACCAACTGCTTTAAGCTTAAATCCTGTGTAATGAGGGGATCACGCAAATGGGTGTTTTGAAATGGCTGCTTTTGCAATATTTTCTCAGTAAAATTTTGTAAAAGTTAATTGATATCAACTGATAAATTGGTACTGGGGAGAACATCAGTGGGGATTTGTGAACAACAGTACTCTGAACCAAGAACTTAGCTGACTAAGCTAGTTTTTTTTCCCCTTAAAATGCTTTAGAACTATTCATATCTATTAGCTACCCATACTTACTTTCAGATGAGGCCAAGGCACTAGTTGCTCTAAGGAGAAAAGGATTCCTAAGAAAGCTCTTCCACAGGGGCAGGTAGGTGGCTTAGTGTTTAGAGTACCAGTTCTGAAGTCGGGAAGACTTGAGCTCAAAGCTGGCCTTAGACATTTATTAGCTGTGTGACCCTGAGCAAGTCACTTAACCCTAACTACCTTTGTCAGGGGAAGAAAGCTTTTCCATGATACAGCATTTCAACATTCTTCACCAGAAGTAGTTTAAACTTAGAACTACTAAAAATAATTTTTTCTCTCCATGGGATTAGTCACTACATGACAACATATCTGTATAGGAGACATTTTAATGGGAACTGCAATGGTTTGTTTGCATTTTTATCAAGTGGTGCTAGAGGATCATAATTTCATAGGTAGTGAATTCAATCTTAGACCATTAAGTACAAGATATGGGAACATTTCTCATATACAACACAGCTTAAAATTGTGCTCCTTTATAGTTACAGCATTAATATAATATAAAAGGAAAGGATTCCTGAAAAGCAAATGTCGATGATACAGCCTAACACTTAAACCGTGGCAGCTTTGTCTGCCTAACAAGAACACTGTTCCTAACTGTAGTGTTTACGCTGTCCAGTGTGTAGACCCAAAATACACAGTATATGCAAGCCCTAAACATTTCCCTTTTAACAAGCAGCACAGAACTGAAAGCAAACAGAACTACCATCTCCGACACTAGGTATGAGTGTAGGCAAAATTTCTAAACATGTCTACACTCAGTTTCTTCATCTATAAAATGGGATATCTCACAAAGTTAAATAAATTAACATGTCTACTGGTGGAATTCTGGTCAAGAAGGCAATTTGAACAGAAATATGCTGCCCAGTTATCATTCCTTCAAAAACTCAATGAGAAACCACAGTTAAAGTAATTTCATCCATTCCAGAATTGTGCAAAAAAATCAGTTAAAAAGACCACAGGCAATAGGGTAGGCACCTGCCAGCAAATGAGCACAGCATAAATAATCCACCAGCCTCCCACTATCTAGAAACCACCCACCCCTGAAACCTTCAAAGCTTTGTATTCAGAGGTAAGAGTAAAGGGCTTGTCCAAGAAAGCCCCAAGATAGTAATAAGCCCACAGTGGTGTCAACTTGGGAGTTACCAGTAAAGTATGGTAATGCTCAGGCTGGGATATTCCAGGCCTAGGAATCTGAGATTTCTAGCACTCTGTCCTGAAATGCCAAAAAGGGCCCTGAAGAGCAAGAGCTCTGTAGAGGACCCTAATCCTGAGAGGAGGTGGTCAGTTTAAGAACACAGGTAACCCAGATCAAGCAAGGCAGAAAATCCCACCAAAAAGCAGAAAGGGCAAAATCTGGCTCTAGCACAAAGCCCCTCAAGAAGGTTGCAAAGAGGAATAAATGAAAGAAGTTGCTAACTATGCTACAAAGGATTATTGTAGGGCCTAGAATACTCCAAATCCAACCTATGAATAAAAACTAACTTCACAACTGTAAGCAGAAACTAAAACATAAGAAATGGACTTTCTACAAGGAGTATATGAATACTCGGAAGAAAAGAAGCAAGAGATAAAAAAATGAAAATAAAGGATCTGGTAAAAATAATTAGAAGAGTTAATAGCTTAGAAAAGAAAGGGGTAAACCTTATTGGATTCCCTCAAAATCAAAATAGACTAAACAGGAATAAATAACTTCATGAAATAAGAAATATTAAAACAAAATCAAAAGATTGCAAAATAGGAAAAAATATAAGACATTTGTTATATTAAAAAAGTGAGATGTAAAAGAAGTAAAAGGAGGGATAACTGAATCATTAGTCTCAGCTGGGCATGGTGGGTACACACAATTAGTTGTGGCTACTGGGGAGGCTGAGGTTGACAGACTGTGGGTTGAGCTTGGATGTGCTGAACTTCAGTACCACTAAAAGCTAATCGAGGGGCATAATAGAGCACCGGCCCTGGAGTCAGGAGTACCTGAGTTCAAATCCAGCCTCAGACACTTAACACAAAAACCTAGCTGTGTGACCTTGGGCAAGTCACTTAATCCCACTGCCCTCCAAAAAGCAAAAAAAAAAAAGCTAATCGAGTGCGAGTGCTTGCACTAAATCTATATGATAGGGTGATCCCTCACCAGTTTGCCTGAGGGGGTGAGAAAACCTAGACTGGAAATGGAGCTGGTAAAAGCTTCTGTGTTAATCATCAGTGGTACTGGCCCAATGAGTGTCTGCTTCACCTCTAATATGGGCAAGATAGGAAGATAGTCTTAAAAAAAGAGAATCATCAGACTCCATGATTTTAAAAAATTGCCATGACAGAATATTTTTTAAAAAATCATAAATTAAAAACTACCTAGGTCATTTAAAACTAGAGAACAAAGTGAGAACAGAGAAGATCCACCCATTTCCTCTTGAAAAAGTAAATGAAAAAATGAAAAAGACTCTTGAATTTCAAAGCCAAAACGCAAAGTTTTCATGCTGGAAAAAAAGATAATGAAAATAAACTTCAAGCAGCTAGACAGCATTTCAAATAGCATGGAACCAGTCAAGATCACAGAAGACCTGTGAAGTTCTACTAAAAAAGAGAGATCATAAAATACAATATTCCTGAAGGCAAAAGAGATAGGCTTACGACCAAGAATGACTTACCTTGAAAAACTAATTATCATTTTCTGAGGGGGGAAAAATAGACCTTTAAAGGAACAGAGGACTTTGAAGCATTTCTAATGAAAAGACCCAAGCTGAGTAAGAATTTTAAAGTATAAACACAAGAGTTCCGAGAAACCTAGAAAGAAACATTTATTGAGCAACGGGATGAAGAAGAACACAACTAGAGGATACCAAAAAGAGTTAAACAAGACAGAGGACCCGGAGATTAGTTAGTTTTGTTCTTGTCTCATAGAGAGAAATAAAATGAGAAGGTAAAAGCTTTTTGTAGGCGGAGGAGAAAGGGTATGGAATTTATCATTTCTCAGTACTGGGAGGCATGAAAAGGTGCACAAACACAGAAGGCAGAGGAAGGAACAGTCGTCAAATGAACATTCTTACTGGAACAAGACAAGGAAAGGGAAAGGGAAAGGGAGAGAGAATGCCGCTGAGGGAATGGTTATAAGCTAAACTACCTTCTCTTTCAGAGAACAGATCCCAAACGAAGGATGGGGGAAAGGGGAGCTAAGGAGGAGAAGCAAAGAACTGAAAACTGTAAGTCTGCCTACCAATTGAGGAAGGGGCCACAATTGTGGTACGGTAGCAGGACATGGCTGCACTGTGAGGTTTATGAGAGATGTTTTCAGAGTAATTTGGACTGCTATGAACGGATACAGAATCAAATTATCACATGAACACGATCAGGAAAATGTATTCAATAACAACATGATAAAGAAAAACTACTTTGAAAGAATTAACTCTGATCATAGCAGTGGCAAACCATGACTCTAGACTAGAAGCATTGTGTTCCACCTCCTGAAAGATGATCGACTCAAGGTGCAGATGAAGGAGAAGGAGGAGGAGGAGGAGGAAGAAGCCATTGCAGTGCTTTTTAAAAATGCACAAAGGAGAATAGAATTTCAGAAGGAAGCTCTGAAAGTAATATGTTAAAATCATTATACTTTTTAAAAAAAAAGCAAGTTATATAAAATAGAGATGTGTAGTTTCACGTATAATCCTCTTTTTATGTTTTACTTTGTATGTAGAAATGCTCATTTGAAGTTCAGAATAAGAAGAAAATAGATGTAAGGTGCTATGCTAACTATTACTATTCATATCCAACAGTTAAAAGGTATGACTTCGGTCACTAAGTTATATGATTATTAGTAATGTAGTGTTATGGATTTTTGTTTTCTTGGTAACTTAAGTTAATTGCAGCAGTTTCAAGAGAAATGTTAAACTGTTTTGTGGCCAGTTTTCCTATATCCTTTTAAGGAAAATAAAAAATCAAGACCGATAATTTATAATTACTGCTAATAAAAACAAATTCTCTCACTGACAAAGCATTGAGTAACTTAAAACTTCTTTGAAAGAGTTAAGAGGAACCTGAGATGAATTAGCCCAGACTCTATCTTACAGGAGAAAGTGAGGTATACGAGAATATCTACACCTCTATAGCTCTGCCACTATAGGGAGGGAAGGTGACCTGCGCACAATGACACTGCTCGCCAGTGGCATGAGCCTGAGCATGGGTAAGAAGAGTTGTCTCACAAACATAAAATGACAGCTTGACAGGCTTTAATTACCACATTAAAAACAGCTTCATTTTAAAAATTTTATTGATTTGCCACCTGATTAAAGCATGGAATATTTAACAGTATTATACATAATATTTTTACATAGAAAACTTTACATAGCATTTCATATTATATAATTCTGCTTATTCTTTCAAAAATGTATACATCCATTGGGTAAGGAATGCTTTTCATTAAATTACCGATATTAAATGCACTTAATTATAGCGTGTAGATTAAACCGAAGTAGCTATTTAACTAATTTTTAGGCATTTTAAGTAGGTAAAACATACATTTTGCACATGAAATATATTTGATGCAATATGCAGAGAAATCTTTTTAAAAATCAGAAAATTGAGAAAACACCTTTGATCAATATTGAATTTTTCTGACCAAAGGCTGCTAGCCATAGTCATTCTTTAAAATGCTCAGTTTTTATTTTTAAACTTCAACGTTCCTGATGGAAAAAATCCAAATTTGAATTTAAACAATCTCTATCTTAATACATTAATGGAAAAATACATATTTAGGACCCAGCTTAAATTTAAAACATATCCACTTGCATCATAACAACAAACACTAGAAATGAATGAGAGATGGACACTCTTGGGTTGAACTTTGTCGGAAAGCCATTTTAGCACTTTTTTTTTTGGATTATTTTTGAGAGCTGTAGCCATCATCAAAAGGTATTTTTAAAAATGTTTAGGTTATTTTCATTTTGTGCAAAAGTTAACCTTTTACCTAAATATTCTGACCTTTTTTCAACATTAGAATATAGTATTCATAATGCATATTCTTTGGTTATGTTGGTGTACAGGGATGAGAAAGGGAACAACAGAATATTTTATCAGAAAAAATTCTGTCTAGAAATGTCCAATTTCCCTTCCTAGGTTCATCATCATGATGCCCATGGCTGTATAATTCCCCATTTCACAATGAAGAAAAAACAGAACTGGTGTATGAAACATCGACATTTTAAAGAATATCACAATCAACATTTAAAGCACTGTGAAAAAAAAGGCTGTGAGCTCTTCATTTCCCTACTCTATAGCTTTACTGAATGGCAATCTTTACCAAAACCAGACACACAAATATCAATTACATCAATTTCTGAATAACAGAGGTTATAATGTCAACTCTTAAGGAAGTAATCTAAGGAGAAAAATAAATTTATTCAAGAAATCACTGTGCTTAATATCTTACTGCTAGAGGCTAAGTGCTCTCGATAGCACTTTTCTAACCCAGCATCATGGAAACTGGTCTAGATGATTTTATATCAAGCTTTCTAAAAGGAGCATTGCCAGCAAAACCAAAATGTCACGTTCCAAAAAAAGGCTTTTCCTTAAAATGATTTTAAAAAATTAAAGCTTGAATATTCAAAAGGAGAGCCTTGAAATGCTGTCCCAGATTTCTGAGAAGGAAAATCTTGTGATTATTCATGAGTTGGTGTTTAAAGAGTAATACAAGCACAGCTTACAGAATGATACCTTGGCCAATATCATCTGAGAACAGCAACAATAATATGTTATAACCAAACCCCATCTAATATCAGGAAACCCTGGTTACTGCTGGGCTGACTACTTACTTATAACCTGGTTTCTGTGGAATTACCTGCCTCCCATACAAGGTAATTTTGCCTAATATTGTGTTTTCAAGGAATAAGCTAAAGGCATTGGAAGCATGTGGCTAATATAACTGAAAATTCTTATGGTTCACATTTGGTGAAACAACGGCACCCTAAAAACATACAGAAAGGTGTCTCCATGCAAAAGAGGCAGTCATTATGAGGACTGGAACGCACACGGACAGAGATGCTTGTTTCTTCTGGCTATACGAAGTATAAACAGATAACAACAGAAACTACTGACATATTTAACAACCTACAGCACCAGGCAATGAGTCTTTGTACTGAGTTGGATGTTGCTAGGTAAAGAAGCAAAGACTTCAAACATAAATAAGTTAGAGGCGACGTTTAAAAATATTTGAACCATGGTAAAATATACCTATTTATTTCTTTCTACTGAATTCAACTTTCTTATGTGCATTTAGTAACTTAAAGGCCCCAAATTCCTATTGTTTCTTTGGTAATAAAATTAAACTCTCTTAGGGGATAGGGAGAAAAAACTAAATATAGAATTCTGCTGGCCAAAACCTGCTGGTCAAGGCTATTATATATATATATATAAAGAGAGAGATTAGTGAGAACTTTTATTAACAAAAACACCAGGAATCTTACTCAGAAAAGAAACCTAAATCCATCAGATTTACAAACTGGCTTCCCAAGAAATCAACCTCTAAGGCCCCAGTAATTTATATTAATTAGAACTCAGCTAAAAGAATCAAAGGGTACAGTTAGAAACAAATATATTTTAATAATTGTGAAATAATACTTTTTATAATTTCCAGTGCTGCTAGATGCAGCTCATGAAAGGGCTCAGATTGCACAGAGTAAGGATTTTATTTTCCTTGCCTATAATACATTAAACTTGAGACCTTCCCATGATGCAGTATATAGATTATGGACTTTTGATCATATTTTTGCAAACAGAAAACTGTTTTCAGACCATTGCATCTACAGTTTAGGTATACTGCAGTTAGGTTATTGCACTGTCAGCAGTGTGATGAGAATTCTAGAGCCTATTCCAAAGTGTGTCACCAGAGGTGATTAACTGCAGCTGTTTTCTGACTGTCCTAACATTGTGACATGTGCTCACTTCAGTTTAAGCACAATGACTTTGGACAGCAGAAATTATAGTGTGATGCCTGAGGCCTCTCTCCCCCAAAGTCACTACTAACAGGTCCTGCAAAACTGTGATATTAACAATGGGGCATACTCTCAGTTCTATAATAAAAATAAAAATGCCCTGATTTTTATTATTCAAATATAAATTAACTCTGGCTAAATAGACATCTTCACTATTACTTAATACACTATATTTAAGAGGGAACAGATTGGACAAAAAATCCTGGAAATGTTTTTTACCTTTCCATATACATTCTTACTTCAGTTTGAGCAATTTCCCTCAGATGTTTGTTTCTCTGATGGCTTAGCTCTAAGGTATTTTAATACATAGATAGGGAGGTAGGAGGCATTCACTACAGTCACTGTTACTGCCCAATCTTAACTGTAGCACATCTAAACTTTTGATAAAAGCTGTCTATAAAATACCTTTAAAGCTCTCAGACAGCAAGAGGTAAACCTCCTTTCCCCCTATTTTCTACAAACTGGGCTAACAACAGCTGATCCAAAACTAACACATACCCAATCTGATCTAACTTAATGTACACTCAAAGAACAATAAAAAAAATCCAGCCTAGTTTTTAGGTGGCAGTGAGCCATTACAACATATTTTATTAACATACTCTCTAAACAGCACAAACCTATACAACTATATTCAGTGTTTTCAAAGATAGAAATTCTCTTGATAAATCATTTACAATCAATTATGTGAATTAGATAGAAAATGACAGCATCTTTCAATGACAGATTTGACAGACTTGAATCAGAGAACAGGAACAGAATGACAGGGGTGAAACAAACAGATGTCAATTTGACTATTAACTCAGTATGCAACAATTTAAATCAAATATTACCAATCCTTAGTTAAGCTACTTTTATGAGATGCTCCTTGTTGGCCAGAGTAGGATGGACACTTTTCCAAACCACAGTTTGAAATGCAAAATGCTGCTTCCTTGGTTTTCACAGTAAAGCACCAATGAGCATTTCTCCCCTTATGAATGGAGGGTCAGCAATGACCAATCTTGCTTGGAACTACCAGCCTGGCAGCTGTGTCCCTGTTAGCTGTAATGGCTCTTTTGGAATCCATATTTTGTACACGGCACCGATACGGAGGAAAAACTTCCGCAGAACAGCTCGAAGCTCAGGAATCAGGTCAAACTGCATAATTTCACATAGGTAGGGGTAATACATGGAAGCATGTGCTTTAAACTGGAAAGAGAAAAAACACTTGTGAATCATATAAAATTAGATGAGGAGCTTATCATCTATAGAATTACAGATACACACTTGTCTTCCTAGCATTCATTAATAACATTTTCAGTATTTGATAACATAACCATACATTAGAACCTGCATTCAGCTTTAGAACCAATTCCTCATAAATATGTCAGAAAACTTTATCTTCACTGGGAAAACGTATTATTGACTTAACCACAAAATACAATAAATTACAATATTTACCTTTTCATCACTTATTTTGAGTGTTTTGGTTAGAAGTAACAGTAATAGGTTTGTCCAGGCCTCTCGATGGCTTTCTGAATTTACGGTAATAAAATAACCAAGAGCTTCACTACAAACACTAGGGGGAAAATCAGAGAGGAAGATACTTATATAAAAATTCATTCATGCATTCAATAATCATTAACCAAATATTTACCATGAGCAAACTAGTATTTTCCCAAGCACATCCCCTACTTTCCTTTCTTCCTCTGTTCCCACCTGCTGACTTCTCTCTTTCAAAACCCAATTCAAATATCCCTTTCTCTATAAAGACTTTTCAGATCCTCCTAGACAGAAGCATTCTATAAGGTGCCCATCTCTCAGAATTTTGTACCCTCTTACACGCCTGTCAGGTGTGATCTGGATTATAGCTATTGGTATGCATGTGTTACTTTCTCCTATTAGAATGAGAAGCTCCTTTAGTGTAGGAACTACATATTATCTGTCTCTAGCCCTTAAAATAGGGGACAGTATATAATACTGACACTCTGTAGGTACTTCACAAAAACCTATTGAAGGAATAACAGAACCTGTGGAAATATAAAGATAAATACAACGTTGTTCTTGCCATCAAGAAGCCTAAGAACTCGGCCTCAGACACTTAACACAAAAAACTAGCTGTGTGACCTTGGGCAAGTCACTTAACCCCAACTGCCCTCCAAAAAGAAAAAAAAAGAAGCCTAAGAACCAACAGGGGACATTAGATATTAATGCAGATAAATCATACGTAAAAGAGAATCTATCACATGTATATGGTATTTTAAGGTTTACAAAGCACTTTCCTTACAACTACCTTGAGTCACTAGGTTAGAAAGTTTCAGAGATCAGATCTGAACCCCAATTTCACATCCAAATCTAAATGTTATAAGAAAAATGAAGGGGGTTATTGCCCATCTATGGTCAGTCACAGCATTAAATGATTATTCCAGCACTGTGGAAGGAACTATGGCAGCAAAGAAGCATATCACACAATGGTCCCTGGAAAGGCAAGCTCTCTACATATAAAACAGGGAGGGGATAGCTAACTCCAAGTGAGCATATATGTGCACAATGTAGATGGTACACACATCAAACACCATGTAAATCAAACAGAGAAAATGGAACAAAGATTATATAGAAAACCCAATTTTTTTTGTGGTTTTATTATCTGCACTTTCTCCCACCATATATACTGATTCATCTTTCAGTCTTCTCATTTTGTTTTCTGTCACAGAAAAGGTTTTAACATCTTAAAGAGAGGTTGTGAAATATCCTTCTCTGGAGATTTTTAAACATACACATAAAACCTCTGGAGCATATCTTAAGCACAAGTCTGATATTTTAAGATCATTTTTTGCCACTAAGTCTAATAAAGAAGATTTACAAAGATCAAGCAAGATTTATAAATATTTCATCAGAAAATTAATTGTAGATGAAACACTGGACACGTATCAGAAAACCTAGTGGCTGAAGTTCTGGTTTTGATTTTTATTTGTTATACGACCCTAAGAAAGACATTCTAGGGGTGGCTAGGTGGTACAGTGAATAGAGCACTGGCTTGAAGTCAGGAGGACTGACTTCAAATCCCAGAGAGTAAGGCTGACTGATTCCCTCTCCCCTCCCCCTTCTTCCTTTCTACTGTAAAGCTTTTTTCTTGCCGCTTTTATGGGAGATAATTTACCCCATTTTACCTCTCTCTTTTTTCCTTCTCTCAGTACATTCCTCTTTTACCCCTTAATTTTATTTTTTAGATATCATCTCTTCATATTCTGTGCCCATCCTGTGTCTATATAAATATTCTCTCCAACTACCCTAATACTGAGAAAGGCCTCATGAGCCACAAATATTATCTGTATCTACATTATTTCATTTTCTTTAACTACCTGGTTAGGTAGTCAGGCAAGGTTCCAACATGGAACATTCTTAGAATTGGACAGTGTCCTAGGTTTAAAGGGCTCAACTCTGTGAAATGAGGGTTCATTTGGGTATGAATCCAAGTTCATAAGGTTAATTATTAAGTTGTGAAGCTGACACTGATTCCAGGTCCAACTTTTTTTTTTAAGTATGTGATGCTGTGTCTCTACTTGACAACCATTACCATCTCCATGTTATTGATAAGTAAATAGACTTAAATAAAAGTTTAGAGACCTAGGCAAGGTCCAGCAGCAAGCTAGTAAGAGACAAATATTGATTCTAGAAAGACGAGGGCATGTCCCACTGTGTTAGATTTTCTTCCAATTTTAATTCCATTTTGTACTATGTAATTAATATCCCATATATACATTTTACATATACACATCCTTTTTAATAAATACTCTTTCCTTTTCTCACCCCCATTAAATAAGGGATGTCTACCCTATCCTTTCGCCCCACTTTGAAAAACAAAAAACAAGCCACCATACGTTAAAAGTCGATGCTGTATCTCTTCCCAGGAATCTTTGCGGTTTTCATCAATGTACATTCGGAAGAGGATTCTTAAACAACATGCCAGACTGCTGGTCTCTTGTTTTAAAAGATTAGGTTTAGATTTGCCTTTAAATCCTAAAAGGGATTAAAGCAAAATAAATACTTTTGGAATAATTCTTAAAAAAAAAAATTCAGAAGGAACATGAGAACTTTGAACACAACAATTACTTCTGGAACTGATTTTTAAAAAAGGACTACACATTTTTATACATTCATGTTCATGGCACATGAGGTTTCTATCTGTGATTTCACTGGTGTTGGTTACTTTCTGTACAAAAATAGATCAGAAACGGTCAGTCTTGGAGAGCTGTCCAGGGTCCTGAGCAAAATGACTTGGCTAGGGTCACACAGAGACTGTGTATCAGAAGCAGGGTTTGAGTCCAGGTCACCCTGACATTCTGGCTACTCTACTGCAATGCCCCTCACTCAGTCTTATGTTATAAAGTTAATCTAATGAAGCAACCAAAACATGCAAGAGTATAAGAAGTTTCACAACAAATCAAAGGGACTAACCAAGTCAAGCAAGTCACTGACATCATTACCATTAGAGATGCTTTACTATATATGATTAGAAGATTTGGGGGAATTTTTTAAAAATGGGGTAAAAACATTTAAAAAAATGTTTTTTCATACGAAATAGAAATATGGGAGAAAACTTACATATGTTATACTTTTTAAAGGCATATTTTATAGAAATGAAGTCATTCTATTAGTCTGACAGAGGGATGGAGAAAAAGCAGAAAATTCAGATATCTCCTACTACACACACACACACACACACACACACTCTCTCTCTCATAATTTGGGAGGAGAAAACTCACAAACTTTCCATTTTTTCTTGACCTTTTATATACCCACATATAATTGTTTTTAACGGCACAATTTTAAAATGAGATTGATTATTTGAATTTTACTTTCATCCTCTAAATCATTTCCCCCTAAACAACTCAAGGAAAATATTTTCTGGCTATGATACAGAATGCAAAATACTTTCTCTTTAATGCTTTCGATTAGTGATCAGATCATCTCATCTTACTTGGTAAAATTCGATTTTTACTTACCTGCTCTCCATAGGACTGTTCGTTGTTCATAATTTGAGTTAAAGGCCTTTGAGAACGAATGAGATTCTTGCAAACAGTCTAGTAATTTAAAAAGATGCTGTGAGGACATGTATTTATACATTCCTTGATCCTCTGTGTCTATGTGAATATCAGCGTCCAGTGTGTCTCTCTAGGAAGTAAGAGTAGGCATAACTGAGGGGCATCAAAGGATTTAAAAGAGAAGATAATTTTGATGAAGTAGTTTTTGCATATTAGCAAGTAAGGAGGCTAAGATTTGATATTAGATCTTACCTAGCAGTAAGGAAAATACTGCCTTTCGGTGGGGAGGAGAGTAGATCCCCACTGATATATCTGTAATCAACTTCTAGTCTAAACACAGTGAATAATAATACAGTTATCCCTTCCACATCATCTCTTGCTTTAATGAGTTCCCAAAAAGTAAGGTTAATTTCTTATATAATCTTGTGTCACCTGCAATGATGAGCAAAGTAGTCTGCACCTGATAGATATGTACCAAATGTTGTATCACAAACCAAAATAAAAAGGCGTTTGGGTGGACAAGATGCAATACCCCAAACATGAAACCTTACCTGAGCTGCCACCATGTGCTCAGCATCTTCCTTTTTGCTGGTTGCTGGATAGAATACTATGTTATCAATGGTCTGTATCAATTCCAACTGAACCACACACTTGATCAGGAGGCCAGCAAATAGCTTCTGGTCTATGTGGACAAGGCAAATTAAAAGCCAAAAAGAAACGCTGGCAATTAAGTAATTGAGTCCATAATTAAGATTAAGTAATTAAGCAGTAATTAAGACCATAAAACTTTAACTAAATTTGGACACAACACATAACTAGAAATAGACAATGAAACTATAAGGTGCAGTTTGGGCTGGAGATGTGTGAATTTTAAAAACTGGCTTAAAAATGACTAATTCCTCTCCAAACATAGCTAGTCAGCATGAAACCAGGTAGCTTGTGAGAAATTAGAAGGCAAGAAAACTGGTAGAAGGCAGATCCCAATTATGGTTTCAATCATCTAATCACACTATATTTAGGGGTTCCATGATTGTCATGAAGTACTCCAACTACAAGTCAGCTGTCTGTCACCTTGCTTACACTTGTTCTGAAGGCTCTGTGAAGAGCCACCTACTCAGGAGCCATCTCATCTATTGAAGACTTCCTGATCTCTTCCCCAGTTAGAAGTGATTTCTTCATCCCTAATCTCTTATCCCTCTCTATTGAACTTATTCTCAGTACCTGTCACAGTCTAATGTGTAATATAGCTACCTGTGCAGATCTCATTCCTGAAATGGACTATAAACTACTTAAAGGGAGGGGTTCTGTCCTGTGTAACCTTTGATTTTCTATCACTCACCACAAGGATCTGCACATGTGTGATTTCAAAAGCTATTGGGAAATTCTTTAATCATTTTTTAAATTATTTATTTTTTGCTTTTTGTAGGGCAACTGGGGTTAAGTGACTTGCCCAAGGTCACACAGCTAGTTTTTGTGTTAAGTGTCTGATGCCGCATTTGAACTCAGGTCCTCCTGACTCCAGGGTTTGTGCTCTATTCACTGCATCACCTGGCCGCCCCCTATTGGGAAATTCTTATAGAAAAAAAATTTGAATTTTCTTTAAAAATAAACATTCTATCTTTTCAGAGATGTTAAAGGCCATCTATCAAGCAGGAAAAATCCCTCTCTCCCTAACAAATCTCACACCACAGCTTTACTTTATTGGAAATATTTTCCTACCAGATCTCTTGCACTCTGTCCCACTTCTCAAGTTCAAACGTGAAGTTACCTGCTATAAAGTCTTTCCTGAAACCGATTCCTCCTTCACCTGCTCATCTAATATCTGTCTTCCTCCTATACAACTATCATAGCCTTATTTATCTTACATTTATCTCATTTCTCTGCTTCCAGAATCTTATCATTGTATCTTTCCCCCCAGTATTTAGCAAAGTACTATGCATGTAGTATATACTTAAATATTTTAAAATTAATGAATAATAGGAATATCAACCCTAAAACGTTGAGAATAATCCTTTGATGATGATGACAATGGTAATAAAAAAAATCTGGTCTTACTTGTATATGGTCTACCTTTCCAGCTGTCATCAGTTGGGTTAGAAATCTGGCTCTGACCTCTCTCAGAGGGATTTTTGTCTATACTGCTTAAAGACTGGCGGTCCAGATCCAGATCCTACAAGTTATCAAAAGAGTATTTACTAAGCAATTTACTTTTCAAGCAAGACTCATTTCTACAACATATTGTTACTTCATATGATAAATCTCTTTGACACTGTTTGCATTTAACTTTCCCACTTGTCTCAAAATAAAATCAGCCCTGACTGCTTACTGCGGTGCTCTTAAAAGCCATTAGACTGAGAGATGAAGAATTTGAATTATTTTTCCTTCTACGAAAACTTCAAAATAATGGATGTCTTATTTTAATCTTAAATACTTGATGCCCATTCTCTGGGAATAAAAAAACATATATTTAATTGATGCCTTTTATTTTTTACACTACTCATTTCTTGATATATTCCCCACCCCCAGCATTGAATCTCTTGTAACAAATGAGAACAGTTAAACAAAGCTAATCTACAGAGTGATTTGGTCTGTTAATACATGCAGTCTATCACACCTCACCACCAAAAGGAAAGAGATAGATACTTTTTATTACCTATTCCATAGGACCAAAACTGGTTACTAATAGTTAGGCTTTCTTTTCATTTACATTACTTTGGTCCTTGTCTATGTTATGTTCATTCACCATTCATCAGCTCCCACAAGTCTTTCCATGTTTCTATGTAGACCTCTGACTTGCCATTTGTTACTGTGTGACTTTATTCATTCAATAAAATCCATATTCATTCAATAAAAAAATCTATTTAGCCATTCTGTCAATCTGTGGGCAGCCATTCCTCGAGAGGGGATCCATTGCTGGTCCATTGAGATGGAATTTGAACCTAGCTAGGTCCTCTGTATCCAGATCCTGTACTTTACTCACATTATTCTTCCCATCATTTATAATTATTTGAAATAGCAATTCTGCAGCTTATAACTTACTTATGTCCCACAGATTATAGAACTATGGAATCTTTGGGCAGACGACTTTTAAAAAGATGTAGGACTAAAAGAAAAAAAAAAAAGCAAAAACTAAGCAACTCTACCAAGTGTTTTTCTGATGCTTCGTCCTCCATTCCAGCAGGTCTCCATGTCAGCAAACTAAAGCCAGGGAAGAGGAGACGGGAGAGAAAAATGTTAATGGAAAAAGTAGGACTGAATGCAGGGTAAACTGCACATCAGCCACTGCATGAAAACTTACATGTGTGGAATGGTTGTTTTGAAAATGTCCAGCATACAATTACAAGTTTCATCCCAAACATCAGGGCTGAATTTCTCACCATTTGATATTACCAAATTTTCTAAACAATTTGTTCCAGATCGGGCCAGCTGTTCATTATCTATAAAATAAGATAACATTTGTCAACAAATTTTTGCTGCCTTTTCTCTGCCAGCTGTGCTGTCCCTTGTGCCACAATGTGGGACTGAGAACATGCCGCTGGGGGTTGTGCTCCTCACAAACCTTCAGTGAAAGCAGCGGTGCCACACAGGTACACTAAGTGAAGAGCTAAGAGCTGTATTGTTGGTACACTGCCAGCTCTATGTGCTCTACACCCTCCATGGACTAAATTCCCTCCATGAAGCTTTCCCTGGGATAGCTTGATGAAAACAATGCTTTCTCATAGGATTTCATACTCTTTTCTGCCCTTACTGTTCTAATTTACACAATATTTAGAGCAGGAAGAATCCAACACTTCACCCTTATTCACCACTGTGGATAGTTACTCTGATATCCAAGGAATGTTAAAATGCACATGGAAGACAGATATTGGGGGAAATTCAGGTAATGTTTAATATTACATGAAATTATTACAAGTGAATTACAGTCATGAAAAATGCCTGAGATACAAAGTGTGGAATTTGCATTATTATTTAATTCCAAATATAATAATCAACTGTTTCCTATTTCCTAAGTTTTTATCAGGATAGCTCTCTGAAAAATTTCTGGTTATTAATGAGTCCTCAATGTACATTATCAAGCTGCATGTAATATTACAGTTTACTAGAAAGCTGAGAAATATGGAATGCATCAATACGTTTCAGACATTACTGTAGGACTGGGATGAAAAGAGTAAGTACTGATGCTTTCCAACAATGGTGTCAAAGGTTCTAATATGGAAATAGGTTTTGCCTGACTGCACAGGTAGAACCTTTATCAAGTCGCTTGCCTTTTTAACGAGAGGAGAGAGAAGGGAAGGTGGGAGAGAATGTGGAACTCAAAATTGTTTATACATGGGAAAGATCAACGGTGTAAATAAAACAGCCTTAATGTACATTTTCCTGGAACAGAGACCTGCTTAGTGAGAGGCTGATAGTGAAACAGCAGAGAGAGGTCAAGGTCATTTATAAGGAATAGCTCATACAGACATACATTTCGGATGTTTTTCCATGGTAACCCCACACTTCTCAAGCAAAGGGTCATTTACATAGTCCCAAGAAGGCTAGAAGCCCAAAGGCACAGCACCTATGAAGAGGATGGAAGGGATCACCTATGACCTCTCCTATCTGAATTGTGAATCCTTTCTTTACAACACCTCCAAGGAGGGGTCAGCCAGCCCTAACTGAAAGATTTTCAATGACTAAGAAATACACTTCTAAGGGGATCTGTTTCACTATTAGTGAGTCCTCATTCTAAGAAACTTTCCCATTTGGGACCCAGGAGAATAAGCCTAACCCCTCTTCTACATGACTTCCTTTTAGCAGTGACTGCCTTGATACAATTAAGTCCTTGTAACCAAAATAAAAATAAATAACTTTTTGAGGGAGAAGAAGGACTCTATTTTTCTGATTCACACAATTAAATTACACATTGTGTTGACCATTAGGGTCTTAAAAAAATTATACTGAGGCATTCTTAGCATCTACTTATCATCCAGTGAACATAACCAGAAAAACACTGCATGTAAATTTGAAGAGTACCTTGTTTTACACACCAGTGTAACTGTGTAAATACATCAGAAAGCAGAACTTCATTTAAAGCTTCATAAAATTGTGTGAATACATCACAAATAGCATAAAGTGCATGATTGCAAGTTGTGGTCATCCATTCTGACTTCTGGAAGAAACAAAGAAATATTAAAAGGCTTCCTCACCACTTCCATTTTAAAAATCTTCAGCAGCAAGACAACTGAGGCCCATTGAACATAAAGCGGGCACTAAAAGCTCTTTTAAAACATGGCTTAAAATGTAACAGATAAAGCTATTTAATCTTGGGAAAGTATATAAAACATTTTTAGTTGCCAGTTCAGTAACAGAGAAGCTAGCAGAATATATCAACCATTATTGCAAAAGAGGCAGTATGGCATAGTAGAAAAAACATAAGACTTGGTATCAGGAAACCTAAGCTCAAGTCCTCAAACTACTCCTTACTCGTATGAACATGGGCATATTATTAACAACTCTGGATCTTAGTATCCTCTTTTACAAGAGTAAAACACCTACACTGTCCTTCTGACAAAGATGCCACCAAGATCAAAAGAGATAATCTAAGCAGAATGGCTGTAAACCATGAAGCACTATTAGACTATATGTTCCATAGAGTGGATGTGGAATGGTATTGTGGTTTAACTAAATCCTCTCTCTTCCTAAAAACAGTGCTTTGTGTTAAGGTGAAGTGTAATCATTATTTCTGTTGAAATGAATGTCAGCTATCATCTAACCATTTATCTCTGTCTGTGAACATACTTATACACACTAGAACACAATGGTCATAATGACCAGCGTCTTTTCCACAATTAACTGTAATTTATTTTTTTTTGCTTTTTGGAGGGCAATTGGGGTTAAGTGACTTGCCCAAAGTCACATGGCTAGTAAGTGTGTCAAGTATCTGAGGCTGGATTCGAACTCAGGTCCTCCTAACTCCAGGGCTGGTGTTTGATTCACTGTGCCACCTAGCTGCCTCAATTAACTGTATTTTTTATGAGGATACAAATGAGCAAGGTGATTTTAATTTTCTCTCTGATATGAAAAAAAGGGAGATCCTCTAGGTTTTTACTAGTTTATGCTGGTTAGAAGATTGACAGAAACATTTTAAACCTTGGAGTACTATGTAAATGCGACTTATTGAAGAGTACTTCCTATCATCTTAAAGTATTATTAAAATAGTTCAAGTCTATTCTACCTAAATTAAATTACTTATTCAGTGCCATACCAATCAAACTGCCAAAAAAATATTTTATACAACTAGAAAAAAGTAAAAAAAATTCATCTGGAAAACACAAGGTCCAGAATATTAAGAGAATTAATGAAAAGAAATGTAAAGGACGGTCCATTATGACCATTGTGTTCTAGTGTGTACTGATCTTAAATTGTATTATAAAGCATCAATCATCAAAACTACTTGATAATGACTAAGAAATAAAAGTGGTGGATCAGTGGAATAGGTTAGATATGTAAGACACAATAGTCAATAACTATAGTTATATACTATTTGATAAATCCAGACTCCAGCTTCTGGGGTAAGAACTCACTCTTTAACAAAACCTGCTGGGAAAACTAGAAAATCGAATGGCAGAAACTAGGCATAGACCAAAATTTTATACCCTATACTAAGATAAAGTAAAAATGGTTACATGATTTAGATATAAAGACTGATACTATAAGCAAAGTAGGAGAACAAGGAATCGTTTACTTGTCAGATCTACGGAGAAGGGAAGAATTTATGACCAAACAAGAGATAGAGAACATTATGAAATGCAAAATGGATGATTTTGATTTGATTAGATTAGATTGAAAAGTTTTTGCACAAAGCCAATGCAACCAAGATTCGAAGGGAAGCAGAAAGCTGGGAAACAATTTTTAAAACCAGTATTTCTAATAAAGGCCTCACTTCCAAAATAGATAGAGAACTGAGTCAAGTTTTTAAGAATACAAGTCATTCCCCAACTGATAAATGGTCAAAGGATATGAACAGGCAGTTTTCAGATGAAGAAATTAAAAAACTATCTACAGTCTTATGAAAAAATGCTCTAAATCACTATTTTTTTTTAAAATTTTATTTTATTATTATTATTTTTTTAAGTTAACTTGTTTGTTCACTTTTAGGTTA
>CM053595.1:139015790-139058187 GCA_028646575.1 Pseudocheirus occidentalis
GCTTTTTGGAGGGCAGTGGAGTTAAATGACTTTCCCAAGATCACATGGCTAGTAAGTGTTAGGTGCCTGAGGCCAGATTAGAACTCAGGTCCTCCTGACTCCAGGGGTGGTGCTCTGTTCACTGCACCACCTAGCCCTACACATGAGAAAGAAGTGATGAATATTTGACCTAGAGTAGTGACTGAAGTGGAGAAAAGAGGATGAATCTGGTAGAAATTATGACAATATATCACTAAGACTTGACACCTGATAGAATGTAGAAAGTGAGGAAGGAATAAGATTCAAGGGTGACTCAGATTATGAACTTGGGTGGACACAAAAATTGGGGTGCTCTAAATAGAAACAGATAAATTTAAAGGAGAAACAATTCTGAAGGAAATATAATTTTCTTTTGGACATTTTGAATTTGAGATTCTCATGTATCCAGGTGAGAATGGCTAGCTGGCCATGTGATATGGGATTGGATGTCAGGAAAGAGACCAGAGCAAGATATATAGATTTGGAATTTAACTGCATAGAGATGGAAATCAATGAGACCACCAGAGGAGAAAATGTTGAGATAGAAAATGTCCGAGGAAAGAGTCTTGGGGACTCTTCTGACTTATTTCTGGGAGATGAATGTTAACCCAATGAAAGGAACTACATGAGAATAAAGAGCAATGTCTCACAAGACAAAGGAAGACAAAATAGCCAGAATAAGAGGGAATGTAAGTGGTGTTAAAAGTTAAAGAGGGAAAGATGAGGCCTAAGAAAAACAGCCAGGGAATTTAACATCTGAGATTTTTGGAGTGTTGCTTTATTTTTCCTGGTTTCTGAATTAATTGTGTTTGTGTTTATAAAATAAGCTTAATCCTGTTGGTACAAACTTTTTTTGGGGGTATGGGAAGGCACTTGTGGTTAAGTGACTTGCTCAGGGTCATACAACTAGTAAGTTTGTTGATATAAACTTTTGAACCAAACAGAGTTTTTATTTTCAGTTTTCCTATAATTCCCTCCACCCTTGAAGTCCAAGGTCTAGGGCATAATTAAGTTCTTTGATATGTTCAACTCTTTTGAAAAAGTAAATTTGCTAATTTCACGATTTTTTAAAAGCCATTGTTTTGACTGTTTTTTGTTTTACTTTAACATTAGGAATCAGATGCACATGGACCTCAAGTGGCTGCTAAATTTTCTCACATTCTGCAGAAAGATGCCTTTCTAGTGTTCAGGTCGCTCTGCAAGCTCTCCATGAAGCCACTAGGTGAAGGACCCCCAGATCCCAAGTAAGGAAGCTTATCAGAATGTATCTTCCCCACCATGTTCCAGAAGCAATGTATGGTTTTTTAAAATGAAAGTTGTTATCCTATTGTGATGCTTCTTGCACTGCAGGAAATTTCAGCACCAAGTCTTCAGTTTATGAACATTTTTGTAATTATTGTAGTCTTTCCTTATGGGTTCCTATTTAAGCCCTTAGGCTTGTCCTTTTCTGCAGCCACTGAAGCTAAACTTTCTCAGAAGGTTTTAAAGAAAACTCCTTAATTCCTCTGGTGCAGAATGGAGCTGATCATAATGAAGAAGAAGAAAACATTTAGATTTTTCTAGCTGGTAGGTGGGGAAACAGCTAGACTCGAGAGTAGATTACTTTACCTCATTATGCCTCAAGTTTGCACAGTAAGTCAGGGATAGAGCCCAACTCATGACTTGCTGACTGCTGCAGAAAAGATACCCTCAGTGACACAGAGGGCAAAAAAATATTCTTGCTAGAAGACTTAAGAAGCAACAGTATTTTAAAGACTCCGTTTTGTTTTTTATCTTCAGATCTCATGAACTACGTTCAAAGGTGGTTTCCCTTCAGCTGCTTCTCTCTGTGTTGCAAAATGCTGGCCCTGTCTTCAGGACCCATGAAATGTTCATCAATGCAATTAAGCAATATCTCTGTGTGGCATTATCCAAAAATGGAGTTTCTTCAGTGCCTGATGTTTTTGAGCTGTCTCTTGCCATTTTTCTCACACTTCTTTCAAACTTTAAGACACATTTGAAAATGCAGATTGAGGTATAGTCATTGAATTTTGTGTTTGATTAGTTGATAACATTTGAACTGCTCCTTTCACAGTTAGGAACTAGGGCTTTAAAACCCAAGACTACTTGGGGAAGGAGCTTTGCATTTCCAGAAGAAGAAAGATTGTTTGGGGGGTAGAATTACACAAAGCGTTAAATATTACCTGTCTGTTAAATCTGTCCTTTTGGTTTTCATTCACACAGGTATTTTTCAAAGAGATTTTCTTGAACATTTTAGAAACATCAACAAGTTCTTTTGAGCACAAATGGATGGTTATTCAGACTCTGACTAGGATTTGTGCAGGTATTTCATTAATTTAGTTACCAACCATTTATCAAACATCTTGCTATGGATAATGCCATGAGCTCTGTGCTAAGTATACTGGGGTAACTACACTAATCAGTAAGGCTGAAAAATATGACATATCTCCAGCTCTGCAGTACAGCTACTGTGGATCAAAAGAGTGGGATGGCTGGGATGGATTTAGTGAGATACAGAGTGCTGTGAGAGAGTTAGAGAGGAAGTGTTCCTTTCTAAGTGAATTTGTTTTCTTGAGAAGGTGAATAGCTTTGAGTTATACCATATTACTTTTTGAAGTAGATAAAGCAGAAGCTTCCCTTATGCATTTTATAAATTAGGAAATTGAGGGTTACATAAGTTAAAGCAGTTGCTTAAATTCATCCAATTAGTGATACAGATGGTATCACTTCCATATTTCCATCAAATTGAAGGCCATCATTCTAATCACTCAAATCCACGTTCTCAGAACCACACCTGATTCCTCATTCTCAGCCCACATAGCCAACCAATTAACCAAATCTTGTTGAATTTTGATATCTATTATATGTCTTATACATCTCCTTCACTCTCTTCACACTACTACCATCCTAGTTCAACCCATTATCATCTTTCCCTCAGACTATTGTAGTCGTCTCCTGAATTAATCTTCCTGCCTCAAATGTCTTCCCACTATTATATTTTCTACATAGCTACCAAAGTGATTTTTCCTGAAGCACAAGTCTTTAATGTGTTACCTCCCTACTCAGTAAATGAGAGTAACCACTTAGTACTCTAAGGGTTCCGTTGAAATGCCTCTGTTTGGCATTTGATGTTTATCAAAGGCTTTTTTCCTCCTAATCTGCTTTTTCCAGCCTTCTTTTACATTACTTCCCTTTATACAATTTCACCTTCTGGCTGTACCAGCCTTCTTGCTATTTGTAACTTTTGCTTTTCCATGTATACATATGGTTTTACACTTGCTATCTCCTTTCCATGAGATTCCTTCCCTCCCCTCTCCTCTTTAAATCCCTCTTTCAAGAATTAGCTCAAATATATGAGGCTTCACTATAGTTAGTGTCTTTTTCTTTTACATCATAACTGTTTTGTATGTTTTGGGGCTTCTTGTGCTTGTTGTCTTGCTTTTTAGAATGTTAGCTCCTTGAGGATAGATATTAATTTTCCTTTTTTTTTTTTTTTTTGGTATTCCAAGTGCCTGGCATATTGGAGGCACTTAGAAATGACAGGACTTGACAAGGTGCAGAGACAACATGGAGGATTAGGGGCAGCCATTCCAAGCTGAACCCTTTCAAGATTCCCCTCTAAACAACTTTAAAATAATACCTCAAATCAAATTTTGGAGTGGCAGACCCAACAAAAAGTTGGAGTGAAATATTTTTACAGTCTAAGAAAACTTAAATGTAGGAGTAGAGAACCTCAAGGCTACATGTGGCCCTCTAGATCCTCAAGGGCAGACTGAATCCAGACTTCACAGAACAAATCCCCTTAATAAAAGGATTTATTTGGTAGAACTTGAACTAGGGGCACAGTGAATAGAGTACTGACCCTAGAGTCAAGAGGACCTGAGTTCCAATCCAATCAGACACTTAGCACTTACTAGCTGTGTGACCTTAGGCAAGTCACTTAACCACAATTACCCTGCCTTCCCCCCTCCAAAAAGACAAAATTAAAAAAAAAAACAACCAAACGTGGACTAGTCAAAAGGTTGCACCCAAGGACTGAGAAGGCCACATGTCACCTCAAGGCTGCAGGTTCCCTACCTCTGCTTAAGAGGTAGGCAAAAGTATGTAACACTGGGGTGGTGATGTATACAGAACCTATACATGCAGCAGCAGCAGGGGTTCTTAGCCCAAAGGCAGTGCAGGGGTCACACAAATGCTCAAAAAGAGATTACAGGGGCCCTTTTGCTGGCACTGAGCACAGCTAGTGCTTACTGGCAACTCTTATCCCTATGCAGTTCTGGATTTCAGTTCCAGGGCACAAAGGAGCACTGGAAGTCAGTCACAAGGAAGCAGAGCCACCGCTCACAGTACCACAGCAGAGAGGAGCGCCAGAGCATGTAGCTGTAGGGGAACAGTGGCCCTTCCTAAGTAAAGACTAGAGTGTAGACTAGGAGCAATGACCACACCTCTCCTAGGATCATACCACCTTGGAAGCCCCAAAAACTTACAGACTACCAGAACTAGCTCTGAAAACTGCAGCACAGAAAAGCCTGAATATTGGGATAATGACTCTCCACCCCCAGGCAAACAGTACAATTTTAACATAAGTTAAGAAATAAGCTGGAAAAATGAACAGAAGGCCAAAAAAAAAGAAGATTTTGACCATAAAAAATTACTACAGTGGGAGGGAATAGGGAAGGTATAAAATCCGAACTCAACAATCTGAAAACAGCTACCAAAAAGCATCAAAGAAAAATGTTAATTGGACCCAACATCAGTAAGAATTCTTGGAAGCATTAAAGAAGGAGATAAGAGGGGAAGAGAAAAAATGGGAAAGAAATGAGAGTGATGCAAAAAAAATTACTAAAAGAGAATTAACAAAACAAATAGTCAAGAAAAAGCAGCACAATCTTTTTTTAACAAGTAAGTCTTCATTTATTAGAAGACAACTGTGCAGGCACTTTTCTATTTGACAGCAATTTTTTTTTTAAAGAAAATAACACCTTAAGAAAACAGAATGGCCTAATGGTAAAAAGAAGTTCAGAAATTCACTGAAGAAACAAACTCCTTAAAAAGCAGAATTAGACATGCAAACATAAAATAAAGACCATGAGTAGAATTTATTATATAAGGAAACTATTCTTTGTATAAGCCATATTAATCAATAGTTTAATGCCATGTAAAATAACAAGACGGGGGGGAGGGGTCCGTGTGTATGTGAGCATATCTGCCAAAACAAATACAGAAACTACCATAGGCAGGAATTGAAAGCATCTAGAATTTAAAGCTCTGCAATACCTGCAACTAGGAATTAAGATACACAGGGGCTGGGGCAGGGAGACCCTCCCTGCCCTACCAGAAAGTAAGAGAGCAGAGCAGGGGAGGGACTTTACAGTGGGATCGCTGTTTTAGGGTTGGGGCAGGGGAGAAAATGTGTAATTCAAAAATGTAATGAAAATGAATAATGTAAACAAGAAAACAAATAAGAGCAACTCCCCAGTTGATAAATGGCCAAAGGATATAAAGAAACAGTTTTCAGGAGAAATCAAAGCTGTCGTCATTTAAAAAATGCACCAAATCACTATTTATTAGAGAAATGTAAATTAAAACAACTCTGAGGAACCACCACACATCTAGCAAATGGTAGAGGGCTTGAGGGGAAAATAGGTACACTAATGAACTTGTTGGCGCAGTTGTAACTTGGTGCAGATATTCTGGAAAACAACTTGAAACTGCCCAAAGTGCTATAAAACCATATACCTTTGACCTAGCAATAAGCCTACTAGCTTAGTATCCCAAAGAGATCATAGGAAAAGACCTATATGTACAAAAATATTTATAGCAGCTCTTTTTTTGTTGACAAAGAATCACAAATCAACAGAATGCTATTCAGTTGGGGAATGACTAAGGAACTTGTAGCATATGATTGTGACGGAGTAATATTGTGTTATAAGAAATGATAAGGGGAGGTGGGTTGGCTGCACAGTGAATAGAGCACCAGCCCTAGAGTCAGGAGGACCTCAGTTCAAATCTAGCCTCAGACGCTTTACACAGAACGAGCTGTGTGACCTTTGGCAAGTCACTTAATCCCAATTGCCCTGCCTTCCCCCTTCCAAAAAGAAAAAAAAAATGATAAGGGGAGTGGTTTCAGAAAAACATGGCAGGACTTAGATATGAATTGATATAAAGTGGGAAGAATTGGGAGATCATTGTGCACAATTACAGCAATGTTATTGTAGATGAACTGAAAGGAAGATCAACTGAAAGAGTGATCAATACAGTAATCTAAGACAGTTCCAAGAGTCATGCTGAAAAGATGCTGTCCACCTCCAGAGAGAGAATTGATTCACTCTGAGTGCACATTGGAGTGTAATTGGCTCGTTTTCTTTAATTTTCTTGCTTATTTTTTTGAAATATGGCTGTATATGGAGATATGTTTTGTATGATTTCACATGTATAGTTGATAATATTGCCTGCTTCCTTGGTGTACAGAGGAGAGGGAAAGAATTTGAAACTCAAAATTTAAAAAAAAAATGCTAAAAATAAATGATGAATTTGAAAAGGGAAAAAAATGCTTGTGATTGATTGAAACTAGAATTTCTGTCTCTTGACCAATAGTTTAGTGCTTATTCCACTGCCTTTGGGTAGCTAGGTCTCACAGTAGATAGAATGCCAGACCTAGTGTCAGGAAGATTCATTTTCTGGAGTTCCAGTCTGGCTTTAGACACTTGCTAATAAATATGTGACTTTGGGCAAGTTATTTAATCCTTTTTGCCTCAGTTCCTCTTCTGTAAAATGCTTTGGAAGGAAATGCCAAGCTACTCCAGTATCTTTGCCAAGAAATCCCTAAATGGAGTAATGAAAAGTCATACATGACTGAAAAATGACTGAACTAACTTTGTTGTGAACCATTTTCTCTGTTTTTGTTGGGGTTTTTTTGTCGTCTAAAGAAGTGTTCTGGGGCAGCTAGATGGCACAGTGAATAGAGCACTGGCCCTGGAGTCAGGAGGACCTGAGTTCAAATATGACCTTAGTCACTTAATACTTACTAGCTGTGTGACATTGGGCAAGTTAATTGCCCTCCAAAAAGAAAAAAAAAAGTGTTCCCAGAGAACCAATTTAGATTCAGATTTTACTCCAAGAAATTAAAATAAGTTCGGGGCAGCTAGGTGGCGCAGTGAGTAGAGCACCGACCCTGAAGTCTGGAGGATGGGAGTTCAAATACGGCCTGAGACACTTGACACAAAAACTAGCCATGTGACTTTGGGCAAGTCACTTAACCCCAATTGCCCTCCAAAAAAAAAGCAAAAAATAAAATAAAAAAAAATTGACATGTTTAAAAAAAAATAAAAAAGAAATTAAAATAAGTTCATTGTTAAAATTGTGGGGTTTTACCTTTATCCTTTGTAAGAAAAAAAAACCTT
This sequence comes from Pseudocheirus occidentalis, assembly GCA_028646575.1. Taxonomy (NCBI): domain Eukaryota; kingdom Metazoa; phylum Chordata; class Mammalia; order Diprotodontia; family Pseudocheiridae; genus Pseudocheirus; species Pseudocheirus occidentalis. The sequence continues at coordinate 139,023,212 of CM053595.1, forward strand.
AATCTTTATGTATTATCCTTTAAGATGCCCAGTGTGTGGTGGATATTTATGTCAACTATGACTGTGACTTGAATGCTGCTAATATTTTTGAGCGCCTTGTAAATGATTTGTCGAAAATCGCTCAGGGAAGAAGTGGACATGAATTGGGAATGACACCTCTGCAGGTAAAACATGGAGAGGAAAAGAGCTAAATCTAATCTCTACTTTGAGTCACCTGGTCTAGTATATAGAAACTCCAGTTTCTAGTATGGACAGAATACAGATTTACCCAATTATTAAAATACATGCCACATACATGATAGTTTGAGAGGTTAGATTTGAAGTCAGTCTCTCCTCTTTGAGGGGTCATTCTGATACCTGGAGGTGTCAAAAGGCTACAAATAAAAATTTAGGCCAAGTAAAAACAAAAGATATCAGCAAATATTTACTTTTAAGGAAGGAAGCCAGTCTTATTTTAATAAATAACTTAATGTTAGTATTTATTAATGTTTTGCTAAATATTTAATTGCTTCCAATGAATACAAATTGAATATGTGGAAAAATCTTTTGTAAGTTATGACCCATCATATTATATCAAATTTATAAGTTTGTCCTTGGACTGATTTTTTTAAATGGCACTCTGGTGACTCTGCTGCCATGTTACCATTTGTAAGAGTTTAAAAAGTAAGAGAGTTTATTCACAAGATGGAAGAACTGGCATTAGAACCTTGATTACTCCAGTTTTGAAAAACTGTCAGCCAGCCTCTGTTAGGTTTTTTTTTTTTTAATACTGAAGATTCCCATTTTATTTTAAAAAATCCCTGCTACTCTTTTTTACTGAGAACTGTGCTTCTTGTGCATTCTCCAGCGAACTTTTGGTTTTTCATTAACTTTTGAATCCAGAGTATTTGTACTATAAATTTATGATCAGATGCTAAAATGATCATGAATTTCTCAAAAGTACTCAAAATTGTATACTTCCAATAAAGGTGCATTCATTCTGTTTCTTTTCTGCACCTGATCTGGGTTCTCTCGGTATTTTCCATTTGAACTTGAGTCAAGATGCCTTGTGTAATCATTTACTCAGCAAACAGGCATTCAGAACTTAATCATATACAGTTTACCTCCCCAGACACTAGTGAAGGTAGCACCCTCAGATCAGCTTAATGTTTTATTTGTGAATGTAGAATGTGATAGAAATGCACACCATCATTGGGTATGACTACTTGAGAATACTCGGTTTTCCAGGTTTTCATTATCTTATTGATGTAGCCAATTCCTCCACTCACAGATCACAACCTATCCATGCCTTTTTATCCTGTTCTTGTCCATGACTTTACATAATCTCTCTATGATAATCTACTGGGTGCCTAGAGGTTGGGGATGGTGAAAAGGAGGGGTTCTCTTGAGTATTTTAACATTTTGTGAATATTAGTGTCGCACTTTGACTATTAGTCTCCTATCCCTCACTTTTACCTACTAAATAAGATTTTCACACATCAGTTATATAGTTGTCAAAGGCATATTTTATCATCTAGTCCTTAAAATTCTATATAGTCAATATTGATTTCTGTTGGAAATGTTCCTGGTTCTTTTGAAAAAAAAATGTAGAATGATGTAGGTTCTGTTTAACTATATTTGTGGTTATTTAAAACACAAGAGTATATAACTTAGGTCAGTATTTGGAATATGTGACAAGAAACTTTTTAACTCTCAAGATGATTAATTCAGCTTCCACAGTCAATTAGGTAAATGTTCTTTCTAGGCTTCTAATGCTAAAATTCTTTTAATATGTTCTTTATAAAAGTTTTGACAGTTTCCTCCTTTAAAAAAATTCATAATATTTATATCATTACTTAACATTTGCCTTGTTTTTGTCTTTTTTGGAATATAGAAGTATTCATATCCAGTGTTATCTCAGGTTTTCCAAACAGTGTCTGCCTCGGCTTCATTTACCTTTCCTAGAGCACCATATCTGGCTCTGTAAATTGAGGCATTTGGACTAGGTGACCTCTGTATTCCCTTATATCTCTATGAAGTTTTGTGACTCATTTTTATCCTGGATATGAATCCTATATCTCTTTTCTTATTTAGGAATTAAGTCTGAGGAAGAAAGGTCTTGAATGTTTAGTATCTATCCTCAAATGCATGGTGGAGTGGAGTAAAGACCTGTATGTTAACCCCAACCATCAAACAAGTCTTGGTGAGAGTCTTGCTTTTGCTTCTTTCTATTATCCATCAAAAATGTTTAAGATGAACCATGTACTTCTTTTTTGTGATGTAGGCTATAGAATTACACTAGAAGCCATAGTTTCTAGCTCCTCTCTGCCATTTTAAAAAAGATTTTGATTTAAAGTGAAACTTGATCATATGTGTGTGGCAGAAAATGGAGGAGATGAGCAAAAAGAACATTGGAATCTACAGTCTTGGCTTCATTTTTGTTTCACATCCTTTTAACTATTATTAAATGTGCTTTTTTGTTCGTTTACAGGCCAAGAGAGGATAGCAGATCAGGACCTGGGTGAGCCCAAAGGTCTTGACATCAGGAGGAGGAGCAGTGTAAGCTCCATGGATTCCACCGTATCCTCAGGGATTGGCAGTGTTGGTACCCAGACCTCTGTCCCAGATGACCCTGAACAGTTTGAGGTTATCAAGCAACAAAAGGAAATCATTGAACATGGAATAGAACTGTGAGTGTGTCCCCTGACATGCTTCTTTTAGGCTGATCAGGTTGCTGTTCTCTAAAAGTGTAACATTGGTCAGTGGGTATTACTGTACACCTAAAGAGAATGTAAATAATAAGAAGAGTTAAGACAAAATCCTTTTTTTCTCCCTCGAGTTAAATAATTTTTCATGCTGTGTTTTGGAACTAATTTTGAAACACACATTTTTCTTATTTTTGTTTTTCTAAAAAACTGAATTTAGAGTTCATGCTTTCAGCATTTTTTGGTGTGTGTGTGTTCCAGTTATGTGTACAGCACTGTTCTAAGCATGTTTTTGTGGTGCAGAGGATAAAAAAATAAATATAGACATAATCCCTGCCTGAAGAGAGCAGGAATTAACAGGAATACCTAAACTGTACATAAAGTAGCTTGATATGAGACAAAGTACTAAAAGAGAAACAAAATCCTGTGACTTTAGGGGGAGGATGAGATTGTCTTCTAGTGGGATCCAGAGAAGGATTCATTCAGGAAATGATACTTTAGCTGGGTCCTAAAGAATGAGCAAAATCTTGACAGATGGAAATGGAAGAAAGTTATTCTGGACAGGTTGGATCAAGAATTGCATCTGACCATTCTATGTATGTATGTTTTTAAGGCTACCAAGACACTCAAATTAGCTTGTTTAGACCAAATTCTTTTCACTCCCATTAGCCTCAACTGGGCAAAACCGTCGCTCAGTAATGGCCTTTCAATTTATCCTAGAATTTGCCCAAGAAATGAAGAGAATTCCAATTATTATAGCTCTTGAATATTGGATACCATGTAGCAGTCAATTCATGAAATATTGCTTAGACATTATTGTGCCACTTGCCCCTTCCCTACATTCTTTTCTTCTGCGTGGCATGTGTGTTATGCTTTGAGGTATCTGTGCTTTACTCTGAATCTGTTGAGACAGGGCATCAGAATGCCCCATTCGCCACAGTTTTTGCTTACTTTGGAAAGTGATGGTCCTCTGAACAAGACATCTCTCTTTTTTGGCTTAGACATGATTATTGCTAGACTAAAGTAATATGATTCATTCTCTGACAAACACTAAACTCTTGAGTACTTTGGCTGTTGTCAAATGAGGAGGGTATTTTGCAAAATCAGACAAGGAAGGGTTGGGTGTAATACCTCCAGAAAGATTGATAAATACTGAAATGAAAGGAGGCATGGCAAGTCACAATGAACCTGAAAAGTGAGGTTCATAGAAGAAAAATTGCTGTTAACAGGATTAAAAGGGAAAGAACAGCAAGAACATAAGTCCAGAAAAAAGCACAGTGGTGTCTGCGACTTTTATCCATAACCTGAAATATTTGATTTGTGGCAGCTCTTAGAGCTTCCAGGAATCTCTTGTTTGAGTTTTCATTCATGTTTTTCTTCATAATTTGCTACTAAGTGGGCATCACCTTTTCAGTCCCTCAGACATTTCAGAAATAAGCAGCGTGTTCAAGAATTCATCTGATACAGCTAGTGTAACAGGAAAGGAAAATGATAAATGTTGGAGAGGATATAGGAAAATTGGACCACGGATGCTTTGTTGGTGGAGTTGTGAACTGATACAACCATTCTGGAGAGGATTTCGGAATTCTACCCAAAGGGCAATCAAACTGTATATACCCTTTAATCCAGCAGTACCACTTCTAGGTGTATGTCCAAATGAGATCATAAAAACAAGAAAAAGCTCTACATGTACAAAAATATTTATAACAGCTCTTTTTGTGGTGGCAAAGAATTGGAAATTAAAGGGATGCTCATTAAGAGGGGAATGACTGAACAAGTTATTATATAAGAATGTAATGGAATGCTGTTGTGCTGTGCAAAATGACAAACAGGTGGAGTTCAAAAAAACCTAGACGCAATTCATCTGATGCTACTTTATTCCATGTTTAGGTTCAACAAAAAACCAAAGCGGGGCATCCAGTACCTGCAAGAGCAGGGCATGCTTGGAACTCCAGTGGAAGATATTGCACAGTTTCTGCACCAAGAAGAGCGCCTGGATTCTGTAAGATTGCACATTTCCTTTTGTAGACTCCAACAAGAGATTCCTGAAATCTCAGAGAGTATTAATGGCCCCACAAAGCATACCTGACTAAAACACAGCCATATAACTACATGCCCTTTGTAACATAAGCTTTCTGATGGGAGCAGTTGTGGAGGGCATCATCCTGCAGAGGCAGTCAAAAAGAAGATGTTAAATTAGAGCATGTTGTGAGAGACTAGAATTAGTTTATGCTCCAAAAGTTTGAGCAGCTTGTAGGTGTTCCTCATTCTCAACCTACTAGGATTAGTATTCCTTTTTGTTGTGTCTCTTCCTCTTTACCTGCTGGATGCACCCATTGTGTCCTTAATCCCTCACATAACACACCAGAACTCCAAATATTGGATATGAGTAGTGGTTGTGGAAGGGTCAGCACTAGCTTGATCACTGTGCTGTACCCCTTTCACTTAGTCTCTCCGCTGGGTTAAGGAAAGTTCACTGCTAAGTCCATTGGTGGAATGTTTGTTTCAGACCCAAGTAGGAGACTTCCTGGGAGAGAGCAGCAGACTCAACAAGGAGGTGATGTATGCCTACGTAGACCAGCTTGATTTCTGTGGGAAAGATTTTGTTTCAGCTTTACGAATATTTCTTGAAGGTTTCCGCTTACCTGGTGAAGCTCAGAAGATTGATAGGTTAATGGAGAAGTTTGCAGCAAGATATCTTGAATGCAACCAAGGGTAACAAAGCTTACCTATTTTCTAAAGCACTTTTCTGTTTGGCTTTTTATCTCTTTATCGTTTTCCTCTTGGACAGGGGGACAGACCTAGTATTTCTAGATCTGTGCCAAATGACAGTGTTTGAGAGCCATAGGTAGGAGAAGTGGACATTTTTATTACATCTAGATTAGGGAAATTTTTAGTTCCCAGATGATGATCTGGGAAGCTCTTTGGAATTTTATTTTTCTTTCTTTTTATGTACTGATTGGCAAGTACTGTAAAACAGGTCTCAACGTAAGAACTTTGTGACAACTAGTGCCTTCCAGAAATGGAAAGGGCTTCATTACAAGGTAGCTATCTCATCAACAGAGCTATTTAAGCAGATACCAGATTATCATTTCTCATGATGATCTTGTCAGGATTCATACATGGGGCAAGGTGGAGTAGACTTTCTCACCACAGATTTTCTGGAGTAATAAACATGTGGCATGTATTAAATTCTTAAGAACGTCTAGATGTGTGAAAACCCTGTGGAAAACATACAGTGGAAACATTTTGATAGCTACATTCCATCATGAAACCAAATACATAGTTTTTATTTTAAGCTACCATCCCCTGCTGAATATTTGGAAAAACCCTTCTTGTGAAATAGCTAGTCAGCAGAGTCAGGTCATTTAAACCCTAGTGGAAATCTTGATTTGATTCAAAGATTTCACGTGTCTGCATTCTTAGTACATATCCCATGTGGGTATTAAGACCCTGTCTCTGCTTTAATCAGCAAGTTTGTGACCCAGTCAGACTTAAAGTTATACAGGAGATCCTTTTATGCAGTGGTTCTCAACCTTCCTAATGTTGCAACCCTTTAATACAGTTCTTCATGTTGTGGTGAGAGTAAATTATTTTCATTGCTACTTCATAACTGTAATTTTGCTACTGTTGTGAATTGTAATGTAAATATCTGATATGCAGGATGTAGTTAAATTGAACATTACCCACAGGTTGAGAACCTCTGCTTTTACTAATTAATTTGGTACTTTAATAAGACTCAGTATTTTAATCACCTTTTCTTAACTCTTTTAAATTTTAAATCTTTTACACTCTATTGTTTTCCTTCAACCTAATATACTTAGCACCTCACTATTTTCAAAGAACTTGCTGAAACTAAGAAAGTTGGATTGTGTAACTATATAAGCAGTTTAATTGTAAACTGCTTTATGCAGAAATAGAATTCCAGAGTTATGCTTAACACCTTACATACCATGCATCATCTTTAATAAATATTAAATAATGATAGATACTAAATTTTCTGACTAATTTGCTGTTTGATGAAGCAGTCACCCTGATTTCTCTTGAGTTAAAAGTTTATAGTTTCCTAACCACGGAGCAATAAATGATGTTCCTAAAGTCTCTAATCTTTTCTTCCAGGCAAACTATGTTTGCTAGTGCTGACACTGCTTATGTCTTGGCATATTCAATTATTATGCTCACAACAGATTTACACAGTCCTCAGGTAAGTAGTTGCTAATCCTTTTCATCTTGTAGAGTATAATTTTTCTCAGACTATCAGATTTTAAAGTGATTTTAAAAACTTGTCTTTTCAGGTAAAGAATAAAATGACAAAAGAACAATATATTAAAATGAATCGAGGTATCAATGACAGTAAAGATCTGCCCGAGGAATATCTCTCCACCATTTATGAAGAGATAGAAGGAAAGAAAATCGCAATGAAAGAGACAAAAGAACATACAATTGCTTCTAAATCTAATAAGCAGAGTAAGCCTAAGAGCAAATTTTTGTCACATGCAACTTTGATTTTTCATACAATGCAAAAATAAGTTCCTGGTTATAGATTTTGATTTTGCATATCCATATATTTCTGTAGAAAATCTGATTTTAAAATAATTATTGTTATTATACTAATTCTTTCAAAATAGTATTTTGGAGATAGATTTGATATTAGCAACCAGAAGTAATTTGAAGCAGTAATAAGTTTATGGGTTAGGTTACACTACTGAATGAAGTCCAGACAGAAAAGGAGAATCCTAATTTCTTAATCAAAACTTTCCCTTAAATTTCAGATGACTCTACCTCTTAGAAGATCCAGATCCAGTCACTGGGCTATTATATACAACACACTGATCTCATCCCTTTTTCCTCTCTTAGTTCATAAGTATTTATTTTCTCTCCCTCTCACCTCTTTTTTCAAATTGGGGGGGGAAAAAAAAGAGGGTTAGTTAAGTGGTGCAGTGGATAGAGCACCAGCCCCAAAGTCAGGAGGATCTGAGTTCAAATTCGGCCTCTGTCTAGACACTTTGACACTTACTATTTGTGTGACCCTAAGCAAGTCACTTAACCCCAATTGCCTTACCAAAAAAGAAAGAAAGAAAGAAAAAGACCTTTAAAAAAATTGCAAGTCAAACAAAACAAATTTCCTCATTGATCTTGACTAAAAATGAATGCTTTGTTTTGAGTCTATTACCTCCCAATCAAGATATGGCGAACATGGTTCATCATGGATCCTCTGGAATTGCTCTTGGTCATTGCATTGTCCATCTTTCTTAAATCTCTCAAAGCTGTTGGTCTTCAGTTGCTCTCCGGCTTGCATTCAAACATTGGTTCATGTTCCCCAGGACTTGTTGAAGTTGTCTCTTTCATCATTTCTTAGAGTGCAATAATGTTATATTACACTAATATACCATAATCTGTTTTACCATTCCTCAATTGATGAACAACCCCTTCTTTACCTTCTTTTTTAAAAAGCTGCTACAAATTTTTTTTTAGATATGAGTCCTGTTTCTCTTTGATCTCTCTGGGGTATATGCCTAGTAGTGATTTTGCTGGGTTAAGAGATATTCAGTTTGGTGACTACCTGGGCTTATTTCCAAATTACTTTATATCCATGGCTGGCTCCACTAACAATGCATTAATGTACCTGTTTTCTCATAGTCCCTTCAGTGTGTCATTTTCCATTTATGTCATCTTTGCCAGTTTTATGGATATGAGATACAACTTCAGAGTTGCTTTACTCTAATTGCTAATAATTTGGAGCATTTTTTTCTTATAGCTGTCAATAACTTTGATTTCTTCCTCAAAAACTGTGTTTATATTCTTTGATCATTTATCAGTTAAGGGAACGCATTAAATCTCATATTGCTATGTACTTTCACAGATGTAGCCAGTGAAAAGCAGAGGAGATTACTGTACAATTTGGAAATGGAACAAATGGCTAAAACTGCTAAAGCTCTGATGGAAGCTGTGAGTCACGCCAAAGCACCTTTCACAAGTGCCACACACCTGGACCATGTTAGGCCCATGTTCAAGGTGAGTCCCTTGAACAACAAGGGGTTGTTCATCAGTTGAGGAACGGCAAAACAAATTATGGTATATCAATGCGTTATTGCACTCTAAGTTCGGGGAGTTGAGCAGGGAAGGAGTGAGCATCACTTAAGAATTGGGAAACAAGGATATGATCAGGCAGGAAAAATTTATGGAAAAATGGTAATCCCCTGAAGAGGAAGACTAAGGCTCTGTAATTTTTTCTGTGCAGGACCTGTAATGATTTGATTTAATTTAATTTAGTTCTCTAGCCTTCAACCTTTCCTTGTTGACTGCTTCTTTCCCTACTGCTATAAACATGCCCACTGCCTTAGCCTCAAAAAGCATTCACTAGAATCTGCCGTCCCCTCAGTCCCTAATCCTCTGTCTCTCCTCTTTCTCAGAAGGAAAAAAGAGCTATCTGTACTCATTGCTTCTACTTCCTCTCCTGTCCTCAGTCTTTTGCAATTTGGCCTTCAGCCTTATCACGCAGTTGAAGCTTCTCTTTGCACAGTTGCTGCTGGCCTCGTAATAGTCAGATACAGGGGCCTTTTCTCAGTCTTCATCCTTCTCCATCTGTCTGCTGCATTTAACATTGTTAGCCTTGCTCGCCTCTTTTTCAGCCTCCCTTAGTGATTTCATCAGCTCCTATCATTTAATTATCTTCTCTACATAGATGAATCACATACACATATTTGTACACATTTATTTACATACATGGGTGTATATAACTAGGTAGCCCTGTCGTCTCTCCTGAGTTCAGTCCCATATCATTAAATGCCTGTTGGACACACTTGATGCCCTGTAGACACCTCAAATTCATCATATCCAAAGCAGAATTCATCCTCTTTTCCCTTTCCTTCCTCTGAATTTCCCTCTTCTTCCAGTCGCCTTTTATCCTCAGCTCCTCACTCTCCTCTCTCCACGCATCTAGTCAGTTGCTAAACCTTGCCCATTTCAGCTTCTGCAACATCTCTCACATTTGAAGCCTTCCCCTTATTTTAGGCCCTTGTAACCTCTCACCTATATTATTACATCTGCCTAATTGGTCTCCTTTCCTCAGGTTTTTCTTTAGTCTAACCCATCCTAAACACTGTTGCCAAAATGAGTTTCCTTAAGCATGGCTCTGATACATCACCACCCAAACGCCAGTGGCACTATGTTGTCTCAAGAATCAAGTACAAATGCTTTCTCTATTCAGCTTTTAAAGTACTTCACAGCCTGGCCCCAGCCTTTCTTTTCTGCTCATCATGTATAACTTCTTCTCCTGTGCTTTGTAATATGACCAAACTAGCCTCTTTCCGCTTCTTGTAGTCAGCCTCCATTTCATCTTCATACTTTGGCACAGTTTGTCCACTAGGCTTGGAATGTACTCGCAGATGGGCCCCACAGCTCAAGCATTGCCCTCAATATGAACCTGTTCCTGACTTTCCCACTTCCAACTACTAGTTCCCTCCTTACCAAACTACTTTACATTTGTGTATATTCTCTATATTTACATACACATATTTTCTCTCCAAATAGAAGGAAAGCTCCTTGAGAGTAGGGGTTATTTTAGTCTTTGTATTTGTGTCCCTGCTGCTTCGTATAGCATATGATAAGTGCTTATTAAAATCTTTTTTAATCTGTTTAGCATATATTAAGTAGCTGCTTTGTGCAAGTTAATGTTCTAGGTACTGGAGACCCAGAGATGAAATAAGGCACTTCCTTAAAAAAAAAAAATCAAACTAATTTATTTTTAGTTTTCCAACATGTACTTCCACAAGATTTTGAGTTCCAAATTTTCTCCACATCCATCTCTCCCCTCCCCCCATCCCCAAGATGGCATGCATTCTGATTACCCCTTCTCCCAATCTGTTCTACCTTCTATCAACTCCCCTCCCTCCCCCCCCATCCCCTTTCTCTTATCCCCTTCCCTTCTATTTTTCTGTAGGGCAAGATAAATTTCCGTATACCATTTCTTGTGTATCTTATTTCACAGTTGCATGCAAAAACAATTTTTAACATTTGTTTTTAAAACTTTGAGTTCCACATTCTCTCCCTCCCTCCCCACTCACCCTCATTGAGAAGGCAAGCGATTCAATATAGGTTATACGTGTGCAGTCATGCAAAACACTTCCATTACAGTCATGTTGTGGAAGGTTAATGATATTTCCCTCCATCCTGTCCTACCGCTCATTTATACTGTTCTCGCCTTTGACCCTGTCCTTCTCAAAAGTGTTTGCTTCTGATCACCCTCTCCTCCCATTTGCCCTCCCTTCTATCATCCCCTCCTTCTTATCCCCTTTCCTTCTACTTTCTTGTTAAGTAAGAGATTTCCATACCCAGTTGAGTGTGTGTTATTCCCTCCTTCAGCCAAATCTGATGAGAGTAAGGTTCACTCATTCCCTCTTACCTCCTTCCCCTCCCCCCATTGTAAAGCTTTTTCTTGCTGCTTTTATGTGAGATAATTTACATAAAGAATTCATAGAAAGGGCTGCTAGGTCGCACAGTGAATAGAGCACCAACCCTGGAATCAGGAGGACCTGAGTTCAAATCTGGCCTCAGACACCCAACACACTTACTAGGGGCAAGTCACTTAAACTCCAATTGCCTTCCAAAAAAAAGACATCATAAAGAAGGGTTAGGGGTGAGTTATTTCCATTTTCTCATTCTAGAAGGCTGTTCTTACATGATCAGAATGACTTCAAAAGATAACCTTTTTCTTTGTACCAGCTGGTGTGGACCCCTCTATTAGCTGCATACAGCATTGGGCTTCAAAACTGTGATGAGACTGAAGTGGCCTCTCTGTGCTTAGAAGGAATAAGATGTGCAATCCGGATAGCTTGTATCTTTGGAATGCAGGTGTGTAAGTCTGTCTCTAAGGTCTGGGAGGCTCTAAATGTCTGGGGTTGTGCAATCACAGAAAATTTGTAAAATGATATTTGTAATGGTTTCATTACCATGGCATTTTCAGCAGTGCCCAGAGCATCATAGACCAGTCTGTTTTTGTGTTTGTGTTTATGATTGGCTCTCATGTGCTTATACAGTAATTTCTTTGCTAACCATATTCTACTGCAGGAATTCTTTTGCTTACTTGTGTCATGGACCCCTCTGACGTTCTGCTAAAGCCTAGGAGTCCTTCTCAGAATAACGTTTTTAAATGCATCAAGTAAAATACAAAGGATTACAAAGAAAACCAACAATGTTAAATGACAGTTATCAGAACTTTTAAAAATATTCATGTGGACCTCTGGTTAAAAACCCTTACTCTGGTGGAAGATAGCAGATTTGGCTGAATGCCAACCTGTATTTAATTTGGAAAAATGTTCCCTGTCCCGAAATATTTCCTCTGCTATCTTGGTACAGTGGTTAAAATTTGAATGTTACACGCTTATGCCTTAGGGATTAAAACATTGTGACTCCAAAAATCCCGTTAGAATACAGAGTCCTGGAAGAACTAAACCCTGTTTGCGCCTCAGTTTCCTCATCTGTAAAATGAGCTGGAGAAAGAAATGGCAAACTGCTCCAGGATCTTTGCCCAGAAAACCTTAAATGGAGTCACAGAGGGTCAGACATGGCTGAAGATGACTGAACAACAGTACTTATCTTCCCTGTAGTACTTGGACCCTTAGAGTTTAGTACTTGGCAGTAGTCAGTGCTTAAATACAAATTGATTTACTTAGTGACTGAGGGTTGATTAACTGTTTTCTCGCTTCTCCCATTTTAGCTGGAGCGAGATGCCTATGTGCAAGCTCTTGCTCGTTTCTCCTTGTTGACTGCTAGCTCCAGTATCACAGAGATGAAACAGAAAAACATTGATACCATAAAGACACTTATTACAGTGGCTCATACTGATGGCAACTACCTTGGAAACTCCTGGCATGAGGTAGGTCTCTCCAAATCCTTTTGGCATGGTAGGACACCTCCCTAAAACAATTTTGCCCTGTTCTTTTTTCTTAAGAATACTGTCTGCCTCCATGGCTATACTTTTAAAAAGTATCGTTTCTCAAACTGATTTGGTCACAGGGCACTCATGAGCTTAAAACAGATTAACCGAAACCAGAAAATGCTAGTGCAGGTGACCTGGGAATTTGGAAAGGAGTGCTGGGGAAATTTTGGCACAAAAGAGAGGAAATCGAGTCTGTTTTCTTACTTGAAAAATCAACAGATAAACATTTTAATACATGTTTAGTATTTAATGTTTTAGGGAGATAAATAATGCTAGTGTATATTTTCTCATGAAACCCATATTCCCATCAGGCAGAGCATTTTTGGGAAATACTGCCTTAACAATTATTTTAAAGTTGTTTGTTTGTTTTTTTCCTTTGCAATGGCCAAAGGCTGCCAAAGTTAGAAGCCTCTTATGAAGTCCTGGGTGGCTTGAGTGTGAGTGTGCTCTCCTCCGCCCCCCCCCCCCCTCTTCCTTTAGGAAGTGAACTGGAAACCTACATGCTGATCTTTCAGAGTCACAGCCATGTGACCTTGTGGGTATTATTGTGGAGTGTGCCTCATATTTTCCATATGGAGAGTGGTTGCAGATTACTAAATTATTCCATTTACTTGTTTAATGATTTCAGTTGTGTCTCCCTCTTTGGGACCCTATTTGAGGGTTTCTTGGCAAAGATACTGGAGTGGTTTATTTCCTTCTCTGGGTCATTTTACAAATCAGGAAATTGAGGAAAGCAGGGTTAAGTGATTTGCCCAGGGTCACACAGCTAGGAAGTGAGTGAGATCAGATGTGAACTCAGGAAGATGAGTCTTTCTGACTCCAGGCCCAGCCCTCTGTCTAATACGGCAGCTATCATAGCCTAACTACTTTTACAGTTGCCCTCTGTATGAACTCCCTGATCCTTTTCTATTATCTGGGAATGGCAAATCCTATTCCAAAGCTTTGCTGGCATAGGAACTAAAGGAAGATGTCGTTTCTGTGCTGATTGTAATTACATGAGACCTAAGTTAGCATTTGGGAGAGAGAGAGAGAGAGAGAGAGATCTGAAAGAGCCATAGGAGTCAAGCTGCCCAGGCTTGAGGGCTGGTCACTTACTAGCTCTAGGAGACTTTAGACAAGTCTCTGAACCTTCCTGGGCTTTAGTTGCTTCATCTGTAAAATAGAGATAATAAAAATTTCTGCTGCCTCTCTCAGGATTGCTTTAAAGATCACCTAAAATGATGTATTTCATTGCCTTATAACTAAATGATGCAGTGGAAATGTGAGCGTCTGTTGTTGCTGCTGTTAATAAGAGCTCCACACTGTCCTCCAGAAGTAAAGGGACCCGATCTTTTGTTTTTCTATCTTCTGTGTCCAGCAAAGGGCTTGGCACATAAACAGCACAAAGTAAACTTTTGTTAACGCCATGCTTTAGGGCTAGTGTAACTTTTTTAGAACTAGAAACTCAGACACTGAGAACATGTGATTTGCACATAACTGCACAATCAGTTAAGTGCTGGAGATAGAATTAAAATACAGAGCTTCAACTCCTGATGCAGCCCTCTTGACCCCCACCCCATTGTGGTCTCACCATTCTTATCCCATTGTTTTGATAACCATCTTCAGAGTCATTCTATTCTTTAGATAGATCCTAAGAAACTAAATTTATTTCTGTCCTAAAAGGAGAATTATAAAATGTTTTAAAGATTTAAATGAAGAATAAAGGAACTTTATTTCAAACTTTTAACATTATGATTCTTATTCTCCTCTGTCTTATATCCTTGTTTTGGGTAGATCTTGAAATGTATTAGCCAACTGGAGCTTGCTCAGCTGATAGGGACTGGGGTGAAGACTCGATACCTGTCTGGATCTGGGCGTGAAAGAGAAAGTAGCCTGAAGGGCTACACATCAGCTGGAGAAGAGTTCATGGGCCTGGGATTAGGTAACACACATGGGCCTAACAATTTGTGGGTGTACATTTGCAACCTAATCATGACAAAACATTTATCATTTTCTGAGTGCTGTCATGATTTGTTCTTCATGTGATAACTTTCTCTTTATTAATAGAAAAAAAGTGCTCCTGCAGCTTCCTTGATCATGATTGACAGTTGAGCAAATGTTTATCTTTTATAAATCAGCAGAAAATGGGTGGCATGGGTATTTGAAACATTTTAATTTTTACCTTAGGAGGGCCATACATGTCGGGTTTTATAATAGTTCATGTTCATTGATACTTTGATTTGGGAGATTCTTAACTGTCATTTGTTTTTCTGTTTTAGTAATTTGTAGGTGTCTGTTGGTTAATTCCAATTTTCTTTTTAGTCGTTGGTATTTAGTACTACTGAAATTAGAGTAGGGAGGAAGGAGATTGACCTTCCTAAAGCAGAGGTACTTGTTAGAATGGGAAGATATGAGGTCCTAAATGGTACACAACATTGTTGAGTCTAATTAGTGCAAGTTCACTCTACTTTTTCTTGCATCAGACATTATCAGAGAGTGTGTGACCAGAGAGTGAGCTGGGCTAGTCATGTAGTGAAAGTGTGCTGTACTGTCATCTCTTCATCCTTAATGACATGTCCTGAAGCATACCTGAGAGACCCTCCGGAGGAAGCAGTATCATTGAATGGAGTAAACTAGAATTAAACAGCATGAAAAGAGGTGAAAGGACATTATTCAGGAGTACCCATCACTAGTGATGATCCCCAAATTAATGTTGTCATATATTTCACTAGTCTCTTTGTGTTTGGGGCAACAGAGGTACTCTTCTAAAGATTTATGTATTTTGAGGTAAAGGGATATATTATCATTGGTAAAAGGAACTCCTTGGTATGAAAACTCCCTCTACCAAGGCAGATTGGTATCTCTTATAAAACTTCTAGTTATAGGGAGCTGCCTAAAGCACTGAGTGACTAAGTAAACTGCCCTGGGGTTACAAAGGTAGCATGTGTCAGAGGTAGGACTTAAACCCAGATTTCTGGGCTCTGTGGCCATCTGTTTATCTACCACTCAGTGTGCTGCCTCTCTTGAATTTTAATGCATTCTTGAATTAAAACAATAGTTAATTTAATTTTAAAGTTCTCTATATTGCCTTTGAAATGCATTGATTTGGGGGGAAAGGTGTTGCTTTTTTTTTTTAACCAACCAAATGATATTTTTCTTTGGTTGATATTCAAATAAATTTGCATTCACTTAGCACAGAACCATAAAGATAGTAATTTATCTCACATAGAATTTATGTATACATATATATGTATGTAAATGTACATGTCTTGTTTCAGGTAACTTAGTTGGTGGTGGAGTGGATAAAAGGCAGATGGCCAGCATTCAGGAATCAGTTGGTGAGACAAGCTCTCAGAGTGTGGTCGTTGCTGTAGACAGGTAATGGTTTTGTCTTCTGAAGAGGCTTAAAAGAGAATTTAGGATAATTTCTATGTATATCCCCAATGGGAGGATGTTCCAGAAGCTCTTTTGGGAAAGAGTTCCAAGTAGCCACTGCTGATCAGGAAGTTATTATTATATAATTCAGTGAATGATCCCCAAATTCTTTATTTGCCCTTGAAATATATTGACTTTTTAAAAGTTGCTTTAATAGTAATAGCATCTGCCATTTATAGAGTGCTTTGGGGTTTATTAAATGCTTCCCATACAGTATTTCATTTGACCTTCATGATAACTTTGTAAACTAGATGCTGTTGGTATATTGCCCCCATCTTACAGATGAGGAATCTTCAGAGAGATTTAGTAACTTGCCCATCATCACAAAGTAAGTGTCATAGGCAACAGTCAAACTCAGTTCTCTCCAGACTTCAAGTTCAACACTCTTTCCACTGTCCCACGTTGCCTCTGCTAAACTATATTTCATAGGCTTTTATTAAAACTAGCTTACATTCCCTTAGCATAAACACATACTAACAGATCATTCCTGTTGCCCTTTTCTGTGTACAGAGCATTCCCTCCTAGTACCTCCATTTTGCACACGAGAGAACTGAAGCTCAGGCAGGTGAAATGGTTTGCCTTGTTGTCCCAGTGCTAAGTAGGGTCACAGTGCAAATTTGTGCCCAGGTCTTCTGACTGCCAAGGCCAGTATTCTTTCTGCTGTGCCATACTGAGCATACAGTGTCCTCACCAAAAGAGCTGCTTAGAAGTCGTATAGTCCAACCTCATTAGGATCCTGCCTCATAGAACACCCAGGCAATCTCTTTGGACTTGTTAAAGAGAGGTATCTCAGGCTTAACTGGATAATCAGAAGGTGACAGTGTCAAAAATAGTAGTTTCTCATTCTTTCTCCCAAATTATAAATATTTATATTGCATACCATTGCTGTCCCTCAGTTCAATTTTTTTATTTTGGTCACCTCTACCAGTTTAGAAAATTTCACCCTGAAATCCTTGACAAATTAGAAATGATTGTATCTGTTGTTTGCAAATGTGCATGATGTGCTATTCTTTTAAGGGTGTACACTCAACAAATAAGTGTTACTGTTACTATCTGTGTGACACTGCCCAGGGTATAGGTTATATACACTTTTAGTTGCCTTATCTGTAAAATAAGAGTTTTTGGTCAGATCAAAAGGTTTTTAACCTGAGGATAGATTTCAGTGAATCCATGAACTTTGATGAGAAAAAAACTACATTTTGAGAGTGTGTGTGTGTGTGTGTGTGTGTGTGTGTGTGTGTGTGTGTAATACATTTAAAATATTCTAAGAAGGGATCCATATTGCCAGAAAGTGACACAAAGAAGGGTTAAGAACCCCTGAATTAAATGAACTCTAAGGTCCTTTCCTATAGCTAAGCTGTATTACGTGATAATTCTGATAATTTGTCTTAGAAGATCATAGAATTTAGAGCTAGAAAGATCTTTAGAAGTTCTTTAGTCTAACCCCATTATTTTACAGATATGGAAACAGGCATGTAATGGATAAGTGACTGCCCAAGTTCTTTTAGGTAATAAGTGACAGAACTAGGATTTGAACCCAGCCCCTCTAATTCCAAATCCAGCCTTCTTTCCACTATCCTCAAGAGTTGGCATGGAGCAGACTGATAAATTGGAAATACCATATTGATATTTACCATTTGGTAAATTTCCTAATGTGTACATATAGATTCCATATTGACTTTCATTGACTTTTTCTTTGATTATCTTGTTCATGGCATGTATCCACTATTCTATATTGAATGCCAAAGGCTAATTTATATTAATTACAAGGTACTTTTTGAAACTCTCTTCACTTGTATTATGTTTTAATTTATTCCATTTGTCTTTAGTACTACATCACTATGTTCAATGTTATCATTTATTCTTCCATCTTCTGTGGTTTCCATTTTTCCCCTTTCAGTTATAGACAGGAGAGATTGGAAAGCTATTCTTTCACACTTTGACTGCCTTTCGCCTCTTTTCATAAGTAGCTAGCCATTTTTTGCCTATAAGCATACCTTCATCCACCTGGTTTTAATCGTCTTTTTGTTTTATATCTGTGGTGCGTTATGATTTATTGTTATGATAGTTATAAAATTGAGATGTTCTAAGTCCATTCTTCCCAAATTCTTAATTTTAAAAGCTGCTTAAGTTTTTAAAAAATATATATTTTTTATATTTAATTGGTTCCACAGAATATTTACTGGATCTACTAGACTGGATGGAAATGCAATTGGTATGTATATTTAACTTCCTAGGAAACTTACAAGTGTTTCTAATTTGAAAGCAGCTTAAAAGTGCTAACTTGGTTATTTATTTTTGGATAATCTTTGCCTGCAGTTGATTTTGTTCGCTGGCTATGTGCTGTTTCCATGGATGAGCTGGCTTCACCTCATCATCCACGCATGTTCAGCTTGCAGAAAATTGTGGAAATTTCATACTATAATATGAATAGAATTAGATTGCAGTGGTCACGGATATGGCAAGTGATTGGAGACCATTTTAATAAGGTAAGTTTTCAAACCTGAAAATAAACTCTATATTTTGAATACCATTTAAAAAATTATTTAGGGGCAGCTAGTTGGCACAGTGAATAGAACACCAGCCCTGGAGTCAGGAGTACCTGAGTTCAAATCCCAACTCAGACACTTAACACAAGCCATGTGAATTTGCACAAGTCACTTAACCCCAATTACCCTGCCTTCCCCCCTCCAGAAAACAAAGCAAAAAAAAATTATTTACCATCAGGCTTATCTTTTAGGTACATTGATTCCATACTTTTGTTAAGTTATTACCTAACAAGTTTCTAGTACTAACACCCCATTTGATTAAATAACTTTGTCTCTAGTGAATTGAAACTCTTAACTGTATCAAAAATATTATGAGAAACTCTTATCTGGAATCCAAACAAGCAGAAAGTTCTCTTAACCAGTTTTGATATAAATATGTGTGTTTGTATGTCTGTCTGTGATGTATTAATTTTGGGGGAAGGACAGTGGATCCAGAGCTACCATTTTATTTGTAGGGAATTATTGCGTGGAAACTGCCTCCTCTGAGCAGATTAGCAGTTCATCTGTTACTTTAGTTTAGAAAGTTACCTAAAGCCCTGAGAAGAGGTTAGCTTATCTGCCCATGGTTATGTAGCCATTTTGTGCTTGAGATAATATTGGAAGCCAGATCTTCCTCTCTCCAAAACTGGCCTACTTACAATGCTATGCTACTTCTCTTTTAGTTTATACTATCTATTCATGTTTATAATAATGACTGAACCTTTGGTACTGCAAGTTTTCCCTAGTCACCTTGATTTTGAAACCATAGATGTCTTTGATTCCCCTTGATCTCCCTTGGTGTTTTCATCTGGTCACTAAGTCTCATCACTATTTCCCCTTTTAAATATATGTGCTGCTCCCACCCTCTTCTATGCTCTTCATTTCTCAAATTGCAATTTTCAATGATTGAAATAAGATATTTGGTCTTTCTGCCTCTGGGCCATCCTACAGCTATCACCACTCCAATTTGTTGTAATTCCCTTTTAAAACCTGTCTTGGTTTCATTTGTTAGAGTTAGTGATCTTATAGGATCATAGGATCCAAGAACATCTACCCTGAACAGGAATCCCCTGAACAACATACTTGACAGATGTAGTCTCTACTTGAAGGCCTCCATTGTTTGGGAAACTCTCTCCTCACAAAAGCAATGCAATCTATTTTTGGACAATTTTCATTGTTGAGAAGGATTTCCTTATGTCTACCTTCATTCTGCTCCTCTTTGTCTTCCTTCTGTTGCTTCTAGATTTGGCATTGGTACCAAGCAGTTAATTATTCAGTTAGCAAGCATTCTGGGAATACAAGTGAATACAAGTGAAAAGTGAAAGTCTCCCCTCAAGGGCCTCACATTCTGATAGGGAGCAATGTGTGCACAGATGAGGATGTAGGAAACACTTAGGTGTGATAGCTCTAGATCCAGGACATCTTCTGTTGCTGCTACCCAGATTCTTGGAACCACTGCTGGAGAGGCAGGCAGAAAGGTTTTAGGACCTAGCTCCAAGATAAGGAAGCAATAGGGATGGGCAGCCATTTCTCTATATAGGGGTCCACATTAAAGTAGCTATGGAAGAAATAGTTAACATGTTGAATCAAAAAGGATTCAAAACTATTTCAATTAGCTAGATAAGTAGGCTACCAAAATATTATATTTACTCAGATGTATCTGTGATCTCATTATTGTTGAAGTTCTTTCCAAGGCTAAAATCACAGTTCATCCATACCTGCCTTCCTGCATCAGTCTTGTCCACATTCCTGTAAGTGTAATGCAGTAGCCTCACCTTGTATAATGGGGGCATAGAGGACTTGGCTGTTTTCTCTTGACATTTCACAGTTGCCAGTATATCACACAGGCTCTCCATCAATCATACCTTCCGTTTTCTAGGTCTTTGTTATGTGTTGTAGTCTGCTGTTACCTGCCATGTGCCGCTCAATTGTTCTCTGAGTAATAATCCTTTTTAATTCTTCAGAGAAAAAATTTAATAGGAAAAAATGCAGTCTTATACCTAGATTTAAAAAAAAAATCTCAGCTAAAGGATGGGAGGAGACATGACTCAAATTAATTCCAGTAAAATAAGTTTTGGGGATTGTAATGAACCAAACTCGCATGTTAGGAACACTTTAAGTAAAGTTTTATTGGAGATAGCTATTGTTTTTTCTTTATCTAGGATTTGGAACTTGAAATTCAGTTCATTGTCTCTGTCATTGTTATTATGTTTGTTATTAACAGTGCTTGTCACTTCAAACTTTCTGATCCTATACCATGATTATAATGTCAGGATCTTAGAGTAGCATAGTCCTACAACTAGAAGAGCCCTCAGAGCCCATTTCTTTCATTTTGGAGATGAGGAAACTGAAGCCTAGGGAGTGTATGTGACATGCCTAAGGTCACACAGGTAGTAGTAGTCATCAGAGAGGAGTTTTGAACCCATATTCTTTGACTCCAGAGCCATTTTTCCATTGTACCACACTGCTTTGGCACTAAAAAAAATATTTTTTAAAAATTTCTAAGACAGTGGTTCTCAACCTTCCTAATGCCATGACCCTTTAATACTCGTACATGTGTGTATCTGCATGTGGGCCAACCCACCTGGATATGGATAGAGGAGCCATGTCTCAGTTCCTGAGGTCATCAGAAATGTGTTTTTATCCTCTTCAGCCCCCAAAGGGGTCATGACCCACAGGCTGAGAACCGCTGATCTAAGAGAATTTCTTCCTCTAGAATCATTTTGTAGCAGTAAGATCTACAAAGAAAAGGAAAAGCCTTTCTCTGTAATGTGAGGAAGAGTGATAGCAGGACCTGGGTGCCCAGTGGTTGAGATTAGTGAGCTCACCCAAGCCCAGATACCAAATGGTGTGTTAATCAATCCTTGAGGGAAATCAGCATCTCAGTCTGCATAACAAACTAATGGTAACAGTGGCCGTGGTCTAGAAACAGCAAAAGGCTCAGCTGAGTGAATCAGATGTCAAAATTTTGAAAGAAATGAATTAATCTTAAAGTAGAAGCAGTGTGAAGCATGTGTGTAAACTTTGTAGGGCAGGGAGACAGATTTAAACACTAATGAAGCAACTGGCCTGAGAATCTGAAAAAGAGCTAACACATCAACAGTAAACTCACACAAAGAGAAAATATTCTTATAGTGAGACTGGTATCCGAGGAACAGGAAATGCAAGCAGTTACTGCTCAAGCAAGTCTTGACATCCTTGAGCTGCCTCAAGTCCAACAATGGTGGGTAAACTGGAATAGACAAACTAGAACAAGCCCCAAATGAACTGAATACTTGGAAATGTATGTTTGAGAGCCAAATAGGTGGAAAGTTAATAGTGAATAGTTGTGTGCTTATTGAGTAGAATCAGGAGCTTGAAAGAAAGATATCTGGCCCAGATATGTGTGGCACAACTTGAAGCAGAATTGACTTCAACAAAGGAAATAAGAGCAGTTATGGAAAGGACTTACTTTTGAAAAGTGTTTTCCTTTATACTGGCTTTATAAAACTTCTGAGCTCATGTGAAAGGTCAGATTATACTATAGGATTACTCTCTCTACATAGTCATTGGAGCTGAAAATGAAATGTTTTAAGGGATTGGGGAAGGGGCAGGAACCAATAAAAGACATTTAAACTGTAGGGTTTTTTTTGTTTTTTGCTTAGTGTTATAGATTGGAAAGAAGTGGTTCTTTTACTCAAGAACACAAAGGCCATTTTTTTGTTGTCTTTTTAAAAAATCATTAAATTTATGCATATGTATATTAAGTGCTTCAGTGAGAATATCTGTAAGCTAGTCAGTTTTTCCTTATGTGCACCCTGATCTACATGAGAACATTTGGTTGACTCTGTTTATTGGCCTGAAAATAAATGGATGGTCTTTTATCGAGTAGCTATGGATTTATTACAGATATGGCAGGTGGGGATTTTTGGGGGGGAAGTATCTGAAGACTGATTCTTCAGGCTTTAAAATGTGCGTAAACTTAATTGGAACAAAGACCAGTTATTCAAATAGCATCCTCTCAAAAATAGACACCTAGGGAGCAAAGTGGATAGGGTGTTAGATTGGAAGTTGAGAACTGAATTCAACTTCTGCCTCAGACACTAGCTAAGTGGATAAATGATTGACAAATCACTTTGTCTTTCCCAGCCTGTTTCATCATGTGTAAAAATAGGGATGATTATAGCACCTCCCTCCCTGAGTTGTTGAGTTTCAATTAAGATTATATGTCTAGAATGCTTTGCAAAGTTTAAAATGCAATGTCAGTTCTACTTATTATTATTAATTGAAATTATTAATTATTGAAAAACATCTAAGAGCACAAGCAATAATTATTTTACACAGTCTACCAAGGCAGAGTTACCTGATTATCAGATATTATTTGGCCCAATTGGTTCATTCTTTATCAGTTGAAAAATAGTGTTTCAGTTGACTGATTTTGACTAATCTTTGCTGGTTCTCTGCAGTGGCTGAAAATATATACCATGTGATCTCCATAACAGAATGTATTTACTGTCTATGTGTTCATTTTCATTTGCAACCTTTTTTCTTAATGAAACAACAAGGTATTGGTGCTTTACTGAGTCTTTGAAACTACCCTCACCTCTTCTTCCCGTAAAATTTTATCTCATTGGTTAAAGGATGTATTAAAACAGTTCTCAGGAAAAAAAAAAACCCTGCAAATTATTAAGGAAAAAATTCTCCAAACCACTAGTAATAAGATAAAGCAAGTCAAAAACAGCTCTAAGGTTCTACCTCATCGCCACAGGGAAGCAAAAAAAAAAAAAATGGAATTAATCAATCTTGAAAAACAAATACCCTAATGTGTCGGTATAACTGAGAACCAGTTTAGCCATGTTGAAAAGAAATTTGGAATTATGGGGTGTTCCCTGTTGGTTTAGTGTCCATATCCTTTGACCCAGTGATTCTATTGCTAGGAATATATGTCAGGGAAATCAGTGATAAAAATAGCTTCATGTATCCCAAAACATTTATAGAAGTACTTTCATCTTAGCAAAAACTTGGAAACAAAGTACATGCTTCCTGATTAAAGGATAGCTAACCAACTTGTGGTACATGAAATTAATGGATTATTACTGTTCTATAAGAAACAAATATGATGAATACAGAGAAGCATAGAATGATAGAAACTGACCTAAAGTAAATCAGTTAACCAACAAGCATTTATTAAGCACTTACTATATGATAGGCACTATGCTAAGCGGTGGCAGTATTTTTTATAAAAGCTGACATAACCAAGTAAACAGCATTTACAATGGCTCTGCATGTGTACAGAAAAAACAACCCAAAAAAACCCTGAATGTTGTGTAATTACAGTAGTCAACCTTGGCCCCCCAGAGGAGCTGTCAGAAGACAACTCCTTTCTTTGCAGAGAAGGGGCCCTGTGGCTCTTGGGCACTACATGTACTATCAGACCGCTCTCCATGTTCAGGACCTTTGCTAAACTTGTCTGTTTTATTCTTTGTCTTAAAGAATAACTCTAGGAGAAAGTGATATAAGGACAAGCACTAGCCATCTAAATGTATTTTAAAAGATTTTATCTATAATTTCTTGTAACTAACAACTGTGAAACCATAAATCATTCATTTTTTCTTTTCTTGTCCCAGAGGTTCTTTTCGCAAAAGATATTCTTATATTTGTCTAGTTTAGATCTCCAAGTCTTCATTGTCCCTGCAGCATTTTCATTGAGTTTAATCAGTTTCTTCAGCTGCTTTACATGTAGATAGTCTGGTCTACATTCATCCTGTAGGTCCTTAGCAACAAGCTTGAAAGACAGACCAGAATGTAGCTCTTTATGCCTGTCTTCTTAATTTTGTACTCCCAGTTCCACCTAATCAGTACTGTTAAGCAAAATGCTTTGGAAAACTTGATTGGGGGCAGCTAGGTGGTGCAGTGCATAGAGCACCAGCACTGGAGTCAGGAACACCTGAGTTCAAATGCAGCCTCAGACACTCGACACTTAATAGCTGTGTGACCTTGGGCAAGTCACTTAACCTGAATTATCCTGCCTTTCCCCCTCCAAAATAAAAAAATAAATTCAAAAACTTGATTGCTCTCTTTATTTCTCCTGTTAAATTTGTGGAAACTACTTTCTACACTTTGTAAATTAGAGTAGGTCAGACCTTGCCTAATGTCACATAAGTTCTTCTATATCTTCACTTACCATATTATTAGCTATGTATGATATTTATAAGATAGTTTTTATAGAATTAACTGTAACCTTGTAACATTGTCATACTCAGTATTTTTTAAATTATTTTTTATTAATTTGTTTGCTTACTTTTAGTTTACAAGATTCAGTTTCTCAATCTCTTGAGTTTCAAATTTTCTCCCCTCCCTCTCTCAGTGTTTTATTTTTGATGAACTAATTAATGACATTAGATGTTTTGTCTGTTTCTACCTTTTTAAGCCCCATTTGCATTAATAATTGACTTTTGGTTTTTTTGCTATTTTAGCACCAGATTTACATCAGTAGAGGTACCTAGGTGTTACAATAGATAGAATGTCGGACTTCAGACACTTCAAAGCTGTGTGACCACGTCACTTTATTTCTCTTTCTCATTTTCATTATCTCTAAAGTAGAGATAACAATAGTACCTACTATAAAATTATTGAGATCAAATGAATTGATTTATAGATTTAAATTAACATATAAATACCAGTTATTATTAGTATTGTTATGTACATTGTTATATGTTTCACTACGGTTAAATTCTTTTTTTTTTTTTTTGGAGGAAGGCAGAGCAATTGGGTTTAAGTGACTTGCCCAAGGTCACATGGCTAGTGAGTGTTAAGTGTCTAAGGCTGGATTTGAACTCAGGTCCTCCTGACTCCAGGGCACTGCACCATCTAGCTGCCTCTACAGTTAAATTTGTAGTATACCTTTTCATGCCTTAATATGATCTGGAAAAATGTGACTACAGCCTGTGAGCTCAAACCCAAAAATAAATTGGTCAAAATAAATGTCCTAACAGTATAAAAAGCAAGATACATCGTGTATATATTTCTTTGTGTTTTTGGTGTTTGTTCATGTGTTGTGCCTTTCATGTGGGCAAATCTGAAAAAAAAAATCTTTAAATCAGTGGCCCTCTTTGAGCCCAAAGGACTGCTTGATTCTTAGATTTAGACCTAAAGATTCTTAAACTTTCAGACCTAGAAGAACCTTAGGGAGGTTTCATGTAAATGTTAGGTGATATTTTTGCTCTTGTAAGCTTTGTATATTTTCCTACCTTTTCTCTTCATTATTAGGTTGGATGTAACCCTAATGAAGATGTGGCCATTTTCGCTGTTGATTCACTCAGGCAGCTGTCCATGAAGTTTCTTGAGAAGGGAGAGTTAGCCAATTTCCGATTCCAGAAGGATTTTCTGAGGCCATTTGAGCATATTATGAAGAAAAACAGGTGTGTGATTCTTTCTCATAGCAAATCACTACAACCAAACCACAACGTTTTGATTGTTAGAGTGGGATGAAATATAAAAGATTATCTTGTCTATTCCCCTCATTTCGCAGAAAAGAAAACTGAGACCCAGAGATGGGACATGAAGATTATTTCATGTGATAGTGGCAGAGCTGGGACTCCCAGGTCTACTGAAGCCACTATGCCATCCTGCTCCTAAGCTGACCCCTCCCCTGCCATGGAATGGATTGTCACCCTAAGCAAGTCAAGTGTAGATAGAGTCCCTACCCAAAAATTGATTCTGTTCCAGTGGCAAGGAAATATCATAGACAAACATGCATTTTCTATTAATCATTGATTATCAGTGAAAATACATAGGTCATTGTGAATCAAGAACAGTATCCATCCTGCCAGAAAACCCTTGCATCCCCAGCCCCTTCTCAGTTCCTGTAAAGAAGAACCATAACGAAAACAGGAAGATTGACTATGATATGTTCAGAGGACAGCTTATCAAAGCAGGTCATTTAAAAGTCACATAAATCCCATTAGTGTCAGTAGTCCAGTTGAATATAATTGGATATCAGTATACATACTTTGGGCCTTAAGTTCACCTGATTTGAGGGAGACCTTGGGTGATTTTTTTGGAGCTTTGGCACACTTCATTTCCAAAAATTTTCTTATTGCAAAATGTGCATTTTTAAAATGCCACTTGAAGGTATTAGAGGAGATAAAAGGTTTAGCTAAGATATGGCCCTTGCTCTCATGAAGGTTATAGTCTTGGAGGGAAATGGACATAAACTGATTATGTAATGTTAGAATTGGGGTTTAAAAGACAGACAGCAAATTCAACAGGTGGAGATGGAAAGACATTCTAGGCATAGGGAACAGAGAAAGAGTATAGTTCATACTTGTGGGAGTGATAGGAATAAAGAGTAGTCTGATGGGGCTTCATAATGAAGTACAGGGAAAGAAATAAAGGTACAAAGTGTTTATTGTGCCTTAATAACTTTAAGGTAACTGTAAAGAATATTAATTCTAAGTTAGTAGATATGATAACTCTTTCCTGTATACTGAAGAACAGATGATATGGCTGTCTATTTTTCTTAAGATCACCCACCATTCGAGACATGGTTATCCGCTGCATAACTCAGATGGTAAACTCCCAAGCTGCTAACATTCGCTCAGGTTGGAAGAATATCTTTGCCGTATTCCACCAGGCAGCTTCTGATCATGATGGGAATATTGTGGAACTGGCGTTCCAAACAACAGGTCATATAGTCAGTAAGTAGTAATGAAGTTTCACAGAGATAAAATCTTACATTTTATGTAATGTTTTCACAAAACCCACTTGTTATATAAAATTTCTGCCCATAGGAATCAGTCTGAGGAAGTTAAAATAAAATTACAGAGGATGATTTCAGTTCTTAAGATGTGTTTATTCTTTAGATGATTTTAACTCAAATATTGGGACTGGTTTTTCGTTTTTGTTTTTGAGGAGAAGTGAAAAAACAACACATCAGAGAAATCAGGAAACCTGTTTTCAAATCGTGACTCTCACATTTACTTTTTACCTGTGTGACTTTGTTATTTAACCTCTCTGTGTCTCAATTCCTTCATCTGTAAAATGGGATAATAATATTTAGTACACCTTAATAATATGTTATGGAGTAGTTGTGAGGAAAACATTTTGTAAACCCCAAAGCTCTATAAAAATATAGTTTTTTGAGATGGGCAGAACATTCCAGACTTCTGTTGCTGGATTTTAAAGAGTATTTATTTAGTATATTACCTTTGGCTTAGTTTTATAGATTAAAAAAAAAATAAAGCCAAATGAGCAGGGGATCTACTCAAAGTCACATAGTTAATGACCTGACTCTTATTGAGGCGCTTTCCCCAACATTTGGTTTAACAAATGTTAGGAACCTTTGTTTGTGCCAGTAAGAGAATAGGAGACTGAGGGTCATTTTGGACACAGGCCAGTTTACGGTGCTCTGATGCCACTGAGAACAGAATCGTGTCTGTGCCCTTCCCCCTCTTTCTTCTCCTTCTCCTCTTTTCACTTTATCCTTTCCTCCTTTGGTCACCCTTCCCTTTCTTCAGCTGCCCAGCCCAGAGCCCATCCTGGTGGCTCCAGAACACCCATACTTGGCTGGTCCTTTAAGGGGATGGAGAGGCTATTTGACTTGCTCTCTATCCAAAGTATAAAGAACTTGAGGGAGAATTGACTTCTAGTGTCTGGAATTTTATGCAAGTGAGGGGTAGGAAAAGGAGGAGGAGGAGGAATGCTTCCAAAACCAGGTATAGCTTGTTAAAATCATGACTGTTGAGGCACACAGGACTGGTGTTTTGTACCCTGTTTAATGAGAAGTGTAATTCTTTTAATTTCTTGTCATTTCTAGTAAGAAGATTTTTATTCTATCATTTACAACTCTTCATTGCATTTAAACCTCTTTGCCTGAGTCACTGAATGGCCCAAAATTGTGTCAGACCTTGTGAAAGTGCCAGCAATTTTAACTTTAAAAGATTTCTCTTAGAACATGTGCTATTTGGAAGATTTAAAAAACAAGGCACTTCCTTATCCTCCTTTGACATAGCAAATTTGGGACTCTTGTCTCTACAGATGAGAAAAATAGACATTTTTATATCATTTACTTACAGAAAAGACATCATTTACTTTCAGTCTAATCTAATAAACATTTAATATGTCCCTACTATGTGTCAGGTGCTGATTGCTGGGAATACAATGAATGAGAAGAAAGCTAGTCCTTGCCCTCCAGGAGCTTACAATCTAACCAAGGAGACAACACACAAAAGGAGGCAGGAAAACAGGGGTGGGAAAAGGGAACAGGGACACCGAGGAGTAACTTGTTCTGTGGAATTGAAACCAGATAGAGCAATAGTACTATTTTTATAAGAGCTCATATTTTTCCTCATTACCTGTAAGAAAAAATACAAACTCTTTCATTTAAAATTTCTTTACAATCTAGCCACAGCCTGTCTTTCCACTGATTCTATAAAGTCCCCTACTTGCTTCTGTTCCCATTCATGGCTTCCACTTGTTCTTCCATCTTTCAACTCTCTGCCCTTGTACAAGTTGTTCCAAAGCCCAGAATGCTCTACCTTCTCTCCTCATAAAGACCCCAGCTGTCTTCAGATGTGATACATCCTTACAGAAGTCCCTTGATCTTCCCACTTTTTGGTGGCTTGGCAAATCACTTTGTATTTATTTTGTATATATCCTGGATTTAATTAACTTTGAACATATTGTGTCTCCCTAGTAAGAATGTAAGCTTTTTGAGGGCAAGGATTGTATTTGTATCCAACTTCCTAGCATGGAATCCCACCCATCTATAGTGGGTGATTAAAGCCATGCTTGATTGATTGATCTAGGGAAGGCTTTACAGTTTATGAAGCAGCACCTTACCTACCTGTCACGCTACAGTCCTCCATAGTGAAGGTAGGTAGGTAGTTAGCTATATTACATCCATTTTTATAGATAAAGTAACTGAGACTCATAGAAGGCAAATGATTCATAATTATAGTAACTGACATTTATATAACAATTTAAAGTTTTCAAAACAAATATATTATCTCATTTGCACCTCACAACAAGACTGTGAGGTAGGTTTTATAGGTATTATGCCCATTTTACAGATGAGCTTTCAACAACCTAATTGCTAAGTTAATGATCTTACCCATGCTCATACAGCTAATGAGTATAGATGTGCTAGTAGTGTGCTATGGTATAGTGGCAAGGGCACTAGAATTGGAGTCAAAAGACCTGGGTATGAATCCCAACTCTATCACTTAATACCTGCGTGACCCTGGGCAAATTACTTCTTTCCCTAGGCCCCAGTTTCTATTTCTGTAAGATGAAGAGGACTAGACTGTAAATGTTATAAGTAACAGACCCAGGACTCCCAACTCAATTCTAAACAGAAGCCTTGGTTACTTTCCACTGAATTATACTGTGAAATAATTTCATTTAGATACTCAATTCTCTCATTACATAGTTCATCAACTTCTTGTATTCTAAATTGATTTAACTTAATGTTAATGTTCAAATTAGTGTTGTTATGATCCTATACCATTTGTGCCTTCATAATATTCTTTGAAGTTATTTGAACCAATCTAGACTGAGGCATATTTATAATGTTATTCAGGAATAGCTTTTCAATGAAAACTTCTGTCCTATAAAAAAATCATTGACATATTTATCTTAGATTTGGTCATACTTTTACTGTCTTATCCACCTAACAAACATTTTTAATTGACGTAATTTATGTTTCCCCAGCAACTATCTTTCAGCACCATTTCCCTGCTGCAATAGATTCCTTTCAAGATGCTGTGAAGTGCTTATCTGAGTTTGCTTGCAATGCTTCTTTTCCTGACACCAGCATGGAAGCAATTCGACTGATCCGCTACTGTGGGAAATATGTTTCTGAAAGGCCCAGGGTAGGTTCACTTTGTCTTAGTTGAGTAGGGGCTGGGGAGGAATAATTATTATTGTAAACTGCTGTTCATATTCCATTTTAGATCTCGTTTTACTTTCAACTGGCTGTTTGTTTTAAAATAAATACTGCAGGTAGGTATTAGACAATTTCAGTTCATTTAGAAATAAACCACCCTTTTAGGAAGTGACAGTGCCAAGTGTCACTGATAGAAAAAAACTTAAGTTAAATCATAGGGCTAATAACTCTAAAAATACCTACTATTTAGTAACATTAAAATTTTCTTCTCTAATTAATTAGATTTCAAATTACAAATTGTAAAATGTTCCCTCTGCAGTTTATTGTAAAATGCCCCTTGTCTGAAGTTTAGAGTCTTGGAGAGATGCCTAGGGTAGGAGGGTAGTGACTTGTACAGGAGCACATGACCATCTTGTGTCAGAAAGGGAAGGAAAGCCTTACTCATTTTATACAATAATGTGCAAATTCAATTAAAAGTATATATTAAGCTCTGCTAAACTAGACACAGGGAATAAAAGAAAATGACAAATCCTTACCCTAAAGCTGCTAACACTAGAGTCTAATGGGTAATAAGACATATAAGCCAATAACTTTAATAAAAGACTAAATGTGATAAAGGACACATATAACAATATCCAAATGAAGTGCTAAAAAAAAAATCTTTGAAGAAGAGATTACTTTTAGAACTAGGGAAGTATAGTCTACTTCATGGAGAAAGGGGCCAACTGAATTGAGCCTAGAAGAAAGAGAAAGCTATCAATAAGTGGGAAAGTTGGAGATAGGGATTGTGGAGTGTGGGGAAGAGATTGATTTTGATTATGTATGTTATTATGATTGTTGATTATGTCAAGTCACTTAATTTCTGTGGGCTTTAGTTTCCTCACCTATAAAATGAGGTGTTTGAATTAGATTATTTTTATAGAGCCTTCCAGCTCTACCAATGTATGAGTCTGTTAGTATTAAATTATCTTTTTTTTAAACATGATTTTAAAAAATTTCATTAATACTATGTAAGTGATGTATCACTAAAATTTCCCCATGTATACTTCCTTTTTCCTCCATGCATCCTCCAAAGAACCATCTCTTATAACAAAGAATTTTAAGTAGAGAGGAAAAAATTGAGCTAAAACAATCAAAAAAAAAGTTATATATGCATGGAACACATACTTCTGCAAAGAGTGAAGACTATAATCAAATAGGAACAAATCAGTAATGCCATTATTGCCATTTTTTAAAAAAATTGGAGGTATTTTTGTAGAGATGATCGTTTTAGTCAAATAATCATTCATAGATTTAGAGCAGGAAAATAACTTAGGGATTATTAAATCCAGCTCCTTCATTTTAGAGATAAGGAACTAAAGCCAAGAAAGGTTAAGTTAATTTGCCAATAGTTACACAGCTATTAAATGTGTGAGGCAATATTAAAACTCAGATCTTTCTGACTTTAAGTAGAGTGCTGTCTCCATTATGCCATGCTTCCTCATGGCAATGAATGCAATATCCAGAAGGTAGAATAAGAAGAGGGCTGATGACAGAACATTGAAGAACACTTACTCTTAGAGTAAAGGAAAGAAGTTAAAAGTAAAAGAAAAAGGGGAAGCTAGGTGATGCAATGAATAGAGCACCGGCTCTGGTTTCAGGAGGACCTGAGTTCATATCTGGCCTCAGACACTTGACACTTACTAGCTTGGTGACCTTGAGCAAGTCACATAACCCCAATTGCCCTCCAAAAAATAAAAAAGAAAAGAATCCCATATTTTTGTTAAAATTAAGCTCGTAGGGCCTTTTCCTGATTTTTTTAGTTATTAAGACTTTCTCCTTCTGCCTCAAATTATTTTATATATACTTAGTTATTTACATGTTGCATTCTCTTCCTCCCCCAGTACAATGTAAGCTGTTAGAGTTTGTGCTGTTCTTTTTTTCCCTTTGTCCTCAGTGCCTACCACCACTCCTCTCACTTAGTTAGCACTTAATAAATACTTGTTGAATGAGATTGGGAAGAGAGAATGAATATTTACAAGGAAGGAATACCCAATATTGTCAAATACTGCAGTGTCAAGAAGAATAAAGGATGAAAAAAAAAACCATAGCATTTATGAGAGGGTCAACAAGGATTTTTAAGAGAATAATTTCAGTAAGGTAATGAGAAAGAAAATTCAGTTGCAAGGGCTTAGGGAAAGACTGGGTGCTGAGGAAATAGGCATTAGAAGTTGACTTTTTTCAAGTTAGACCTTGAAAGGGAAGAAAGATGGAAGTAACAAGCTAGTAGAAGCAGTAGAGTAGTGAAAGGCTGTTTTAGTATTAAGGAAATGATCTTATTTGATGGTAGTGGTGGAGAAATTGGATTTTCCACTAGAAAGAGTAGAGAGATTGACTTCTGGACAAAACCAGAAGGTTTATTATGAAGAGCACAGATAGAGAAGAGGTAAATGAGACCTGGGGGAAGAGTCAAGGGTTCAGTGCACAACACGAGGGTAAATAATAGGCTTAATGTGAGTGAGAGCAGAGGACAAGTGGGTAAATTAAGGAGAGAGATTAGGATTTATCAGCCCAGGCTCTTAGAAGTGGTACACAGGGAGGTGTGAAGATGGTTATAACTGCATATAACTAAAGTGGTTAGAGGAAGAAGGCTCTAAGTTTGATAGAGCTGCATTCTTGAAAGGCATACACACTTGAACTGTCCAGTCAAATATTCCAATATGCTTTGACCTTTAACAGTGTTTTGAAATGTATGAGAATTCCTGATTTTCCAACTTTGTCCCCTCAAAGGGCTTTTATAATCTCTCATTCCCAAGTTTCCCTCTGCATTTTAAAAATTTGCCCAAAAGAAGTGACTGGTTGACATAAAGAGAACCAAATGGTGGCTGGGCATGATTCATATATTTGTTGTGTGTGGAAAGAGGTCCCCTGGGCCAGAAGAATGTAGACTGTATTTTACTATGTGTTTGAAGAAACACATGTACTGGTACCACCTCTTTTTCAACATGCATATTGTTATATAGTAGGTCTTAATGTCTTAGGTTTGATTTTTATTATAGGTGCTTCAAGAATACACAAGTGATGATATGAATGTAGCTCCTGGAGACAGAGTCTGGGTTCGAGGATGGTTCCCTATCCTGTTTGAACTCTCTTGCATTATTAATAGGTGCAAGTTAGATGTTCGGACAAGGTAATTATATGAAAGGTGCATTCCATTGCTGCATTTGGTTAATTGAAATCATTGTTGTCAATTGCTGAAGCTGACAGATCTTCCCTTTTTCACACTGCCTTCTACTTTTTATCTTTGCTCTCTGTAGAGGCCTCACAGTGATGTTTGAGATAATGAAGAGCTATGGTCATACTTTTGAAAAGCATTGGTGGCAAGATCTATTCAGAATTGTGTTTAGAATTTTTGACAATATGAAACTCCCTGAGCAGCAGTCAGAGGTAAGTGAATACTTAACTTTTTCTTTGAATTTTATCTTACTTGATGCTTCATCTCCTATCTTATGACTTGAGCTATTCTTTAAAATAATTAATTAATTAATTTCTAGTTTTTAGCATTCACTTCTGTAAGATTTTGAGTTTTCAATGTTCTTCCCTTCCATCTCTACCCCCTCCCCAAGATGGAGTACAGTCTGATATAGGCTCTACTTACATATTTATATTAAGCATATTTTCACATTAGTCATGATGTAAAGAAGAATTAAAACTAATGGGATGAACCACAAGAAAGAACAAACAAAACAACAAAAGAAGAGGAGAGCAAACAGTCTGCTTCCATCTGCATTCAGACTCCACAGCTCTTTCTCTGGATGTGGATAGCATTTTCCATCATAAGTCTTTTGGAATTGTCTTAGATCTTTGCATTTCTGAGAAGAGCTAAGTTTATCAAAGTCAGTCATCACATAGTGTGACTGTTACTGTGTACAGTGTTCTCCTGGTTCTGCTCATTTCACTGAACATCGGTTCATGTGAGTCTTTCCAGGTTTTTCTGAAGTTTGCCTGTTCATCATTTCTTATAGCACAGTAATATTCCATTACATTCGTATACCACAACTTCTATAGCCATTCCCCAATTGATGGATATTGCCTCAATTTCCAATTCTTTGCCACCACAAAAAGAGTTGCTATAAATATTTTTGTGCATGTGGGTCCTTTTCCCATTTTAATGATCTCTTTGGGATACAGACCTAAAAGTGGCATTACTGAGTCAGAGGGTATACAGTTGTATAGCCCTTTGAGCACACTGTTTGGATCAGTTCACAACTCCACCAACAACACATTGGTGTTCCACTTTTCCCGCATCTTCTCCAAGATTTATGATTTTCCTTTTTTGTCATATTAGCCAATCAAATCGGTGTGATGTAGTACATCAAAGTTGTTTTGATTTATATTTCTTTTAATCAATAGTGATTTAGATCTACCAAAAAATTACTTTATAGAACTAGAAAAAATAGTGACGAAATTCATTTGGAAAAACAAAAAGTCCAGAATATCAAGGCAACTAATGAAAAGAAATGTTAGGGAAGGAGGCCTATCCATACCAGATTTTAATCTCTATT
>CM053595.1:139058687-139078960 GCA_028646575.1 Pseudocheirus occidentalis
AAAAAAAAAAACAATTACTACAATAAGACGAATGAAAACCCTGAAAGGAAGCCAAGTTGAGTAACTTATAATAACCAGTCTTAGATCCAGAGAAAAGAAAAAAGAAAACACACTTCTCTAATTCTGGCAGAGACAAAGGATTCTAGGGGCAAGGATGCCGCATAAATTGTCACTGTACACCTACTGCTTTTGTTTAACTGATTTTCTTTGTCATAAGAAAAGTTTAATCAGGGTGAAGGAGGAAAGTGACATATACTCAGGAATATTTGTCATAGAAAAGTAAAATGTATCAATAAATATTACTATAATTTTTTAAAATAAAGGATATTGAGGAGAAAAGCATAGAGCTGTTTTAAGAATCCAGTTATAAATCTCACACATGAATTAAAATGAGGTTCCCTGGAGGTGGGAGAGAGGAATGCAATAGGCAAAATTACTGGGTATTTTAGAGTACAATCCCCAAACAAATATATTCATTTAGTTCAATGAAAGGATGGTGCAAATCAAAATCAATAAAAGATAAACTAACACTGCAATGAAGAGAAAATGTAATACTTAATTCAATGTACAATGGATGTAAAATTTGAGTTGGTTGTACTAAAATTCAAGATGGTATGAAATCAGTTGCCTGGGCTCCTCACACAGTCAAGTTATCGTATGATTTGCATGTAAACGTGAAGTTAAACAATCTGTGCTTTTAAATTCAAAATACCACAATGTGTCATATTTCTCATCATTCTTTTTTTTATAAATATGTAATAAACTGGTTTCCTCCAAAAGTGCAACCTTTAAAAAACTGTGATAATTTGGGACCAATTATAATCATTTGAAATTTTCATCTATTTTAATTTGTTTAAAATTTTTATTGACCTTAATTTTGGAAGTGAAATAATCCCTTCATGATGGATAAATACATAAGCAACGTTAGGGGAAAAATCCATAGAAGCAGCTGGAGCTTGTATAAGCAAAGGAAAAAAAAGACAGTTCAAAGTGGCAGAGATTAAAAAAAAAAGTAAAATGGAACAAATAAAAAAAGAAAGCCACTATGTTTTTTATTTAGATTAATAAGTACTATTACTGATATAGAAAAAAAGCCTTCTGTTTGTTTGGTACAAATACTTTAGTTTTAGATAGCAGGAAACCTAATGAAATAAAACACCTTGAAAGCATACATGTAGAATGCTGGCAAGACAAAAAATTGTTCTAAGGAAAATTAGATGGGGACAGCTAGGTGGGGCACAGTGAATAGAGCACTGGCCCTGGAGTCAGGAGGACTTGAGTTCAAATTCTGCCTCAGACACTTAACACTTACTAGCTGTGTGACATTGGGCAAATCACTTAACCCCAATTACCCATCTTTCCCTCCTCAAAAAAAAAAAGAATAAAAAAATTATATGCTTTTAAAACAATCTTTTTCAAAAGCTAAGTCTGTGATATCAAAAGGACTGTTTACATTATATGAAGCTGCTTACAGAATAAAAAGCCTCAACCAATAACCAAGCAAATAAGTATATATTACTCTCTTTTATGGACCAAGCACTGTGGCAAGATCTGAGGATACAAAGAAAAAATATTCTGCCATAAAGGGGCAGAATACATTCTTCTCAGTCGTTTCCAAACCATGCTACCCTGGGAGGGCACCCTCTCTTTGCCGTCTTCTCATAACTCCCTTCTAAGTTGCTTTCCCCCATTAGAATGTAAGCTTCTTGAAGCAGGACGCTGTTGTATCCCCAGAGCTTAGTACAGTGCCCAGCATACAATATGTACTTAAACTGATGAATAAATTCATTTACCTTTAAAAAAAAATGGAAACTCTCTCAATAAAGAATTTCCCCTACTAATGCAGAATGGACACCTTTTTGCAATTTATAGTCTTTGAGAGTTGACTGGGGCACTGAGAGAGTGACTTGCTCAGGGTCACAAAGACCACATGAATCAATCAATCAAGTACTATCTTTACTAAGTAGGTAGCTTGGGAGCATCATGATGTCCTGAAGAATAAAAGGAAGGCTCAAAAGAGGTAAGGGAAAGGGTAGGAGTTCTGTTTTGGACATACATAGTTTAAGGTATGCATGCAATAAACTAATTCAAAATGTCCAAAGAGCAAACTACAGCTCTGAAAAGACTAGGACTGATGCATAGATAAGTGAATCATCTGCCTAGAGATAATTGATAAGAGAAAAAATATTACCTACAGCTAATAATAGTCTAAATTATGCTTGGCAAATCATAGGCAAAACAGCTTTGAATGTTTCCATTAGCAGATAATATGGTAGCCAAAAATTTCCTGAATGTTTGAAGATCACCGCAATCAACTAAAGTGAGAACCTAAAACTTTTCTACTCTGTTTTGCACACAAATGTAAAGATCTGATCACATATGGTCAATATATTGTTAAAAATTGAGTGAAAATTTATTTGTAAATCTACTGGTGGCAATTTCATATCAAGAGTTGTTTTCAATGTAGCAGATTTTTAAATGACTATTGGAGGGGCTGTGTGGGATTCTGCACAAATACAGCTCAATCAATAACATGATGAAATGAAGACCCATGAGTCCTATAGGTATAGCTGTGGATCCATACAATTTGGACAAATTACATGCTTTAAAGATTATCAGAAATATAAGTGAGGAGATACGTATGGTTTTTCAAGTGTTTACAAGAATGAACAATTTTATTTTAGAAAGATCATTAAAAACAGGCCCTGGGGTATAGAAATCCATCTTGTCCTACTAGAAAGTTGGGGGGGATGGGGAAGGATATAAGGGAGAGCAAATTGGGGGAAGGGGTATTCAGTAGGTTCATGATCTTGGGGTGGGGGTAGGAAAAAATGTGTATAATGCCATGCACTAGCAGATTCTCAAAAAAATGTTACTGTGAACAAATTTTAAGGTTCGGATTACACAGTACAGTGAACACTCCATTTATTCCATTACAAATCAAGGAAAACATTCACAACAAATCACAATATAATATTCACAACATTACATCTTATCACAGAAAATCACAATATAGTGTTCACAACAGCTTAACATTAGAATGGCCACATAGTTTTTGCTACAGTGGCCACAGGATTTAGAACAAGGAACAAAAGAATAATTATCTGGTTTCCCTAAGGGGGAAAACTCTCTTCACTTAATCATTCAATCATTCCACAATACAATAATCAATCTTCCACTCCTGGGGCAATTATAGATTAACTTAATCAGTCGCTTATCTAGATTCACAATTACTAAGTATCATTAATCACTAAGTATAGTCATTAGAAAATTACACAAACCCTCCACACCTCCTTTTCTAGTAAACTTCAATTTCATCAGGCATTCTATATCTGAGAAAAGGCCTTTTCTTCATCTTGACTTGGGGTAGTCTCTCAGATTCCCTGGATCCCCTTCCATGGTTCCAGCTCCTACCTGAATCTACCAAATAGTCACCTGGATTCAGGGACAGACAGCTCCCTGAAGTTCACAGGGTCTGGCACATCTCAAAACATTGACCACTTCTGTTGTGGGGAGCTCAAGGATCAACCAAGCCACAAACAAAGTCCTATCCTGGTCATGCTTCTTCAGTCCTCCAGTAGTTAAGCTGGCCCTAGGACCCAGGAGAAACCTCTGCCTTCCACAAAAGCACTCTCAGCCTTCCAGGCAGCCTTCACCATATTCTGGTCTCATAGAAAACAACTCAGTTCTCTGTGCAGCAGCCCAGCTCCCAGATGCTGGGACAACTCTGCTCCCTCCCCCAGGAGCCACCAGGAGGAAAATTTCTGATTCTGATTCTCTGTCTCTGGAATTCTTCTTATATACACACACTGGTCTACAGTCTCGGCCAACCCCCTTCTGCTACGTGTTCTGTCTCTTTCACACAGGAGACAGAGTTTATAACCTCCGACTCTTTCACAGAAGTACTTAGCCTTTCGTTACTAAGGACCAAGTGCCTGCTAAATTAATTACCATTGCAATGGGGAGAAAATTTGTAACTCAAAATCTTGTGGAAATGATTGTTAAAATGTTCTTGAAATGAATGTTGAAAACTAAAAATAAATAAATATAAATGAATAAATATAAATAAATTAAAAAAAATAAAAGATCATGAAAAGAAAGGCTCTCTGTACAACTGTGAAACAAACACAGACAGAACATTCAACCATTCCACAGTATTGAGGAATAAATAAAAAACACTTTTTACTCTCAGAATACTTTAAAAAGTATTTAAGCAAAGAAGAAATTACTGTTTTCCTTAATAATGATGATGAAGTCAAATCATTTTATAACAAACATTTCTCCTGAAACATGTAGTTGGAAGGTATTTTTTTAAACTATGTATACCAAATAAATCAATGCAAAGTCCACAAATTCATATTCTGATCCAGAAAATTAAACAAATTGCATTCATGAAAAATATAGAGCTATGAAAAAAACCTTAAAATATATTTTACCTTTCTCAATTTTAAAAATACCAGACTTGCAAATGAAATAGTAGCAAAGACATACTGATCACTTGACAAGGATACAGAAGCAGTCTTTGCTTTATTTTAAAGATCTAGGTATTTCTATATACTGACTGTATAAAGAATATATATGACATGGATAAATTACACATTTGGTTTTATTCATCTAAACAAGAATAGTTAACAGATTTGTCAGTCAGAAAGTCTACCTGCACTTATTAAGTGTTTATTATGTGTCAGTTTGTGAAGATACATGAAAGCAAGCATTTGAAAATTTCAGATGAATATAGAGTACTTGGGTTTATTTTGAAAAAGCAATATAAATATGACTACTCTTTATAATATACTGCTTGCATAAAATGAGGTTCTTCACATTAGCTGTTATAAAGATAAGAGACAGATTTAAATATGAGCTGAAAAAGGAATTGCTATTCTAACAACTTTTTACTTAATTTCTGTGTGCGCCATCTAGATTTCCTGTTTTTCCCTCCCTCCCAGAGCTAACCCTTATAATAATTTTTTAAAAAGGAAAAGAAAAACATTTTCAGTAAAACTAGCTGACATAAGAAAACCTGACATCACATTCAATGACCCTGAACTATGCTTTCCCAACCCCCAGAACATACCCTCTACCTACACACACACACACACACACACACACACACACACACACACACACACACACACACACACACACGCTTCTCTGAGAGAGCTATCTTCTCGATTTTCTGTGGGACCAAGGGTGTTCTTTACAATTCACCAACATTCAGTTTCTGTTGTAATCATTGTAATGTACTATTTTCCTGCCTTTGTCTGCTTTGCTTTGCTTCAGTTCATGTAAAAATTTTCCACCGTTCTCTGTAGTTATCATTTCTAAATTATATTCCGTTACATTCATGTACCACAATTTGTTTAGTCATTACTCAATCAATAGTTATCTACTTTGTTTCCAATTTTTGAGACCATAAAAACTGCTGCCATAAATATTCTGGTAGAGGTGGAGCCTTTCTTTTTATAAATAACCTCCTTGGGATATATGCTTCACGGTGAAATCTTTGTGTGAAAGGTTATGGACATTTCAGTTATTTTATCTGGATAATTACAAACTGTTTTCCAGAAGGACTGAACCTATTCAGAACTTCTATCAGCAATGCACTGCTGTGCCTGTGTCTCCAAAACTCATCCAACATTGACTGTTCCCATCTTTTGTCACTTATGACAATTTGAAGGATGTTATGGAAATCTGAGTTGTTCTGATTTGCATTTTTCTCATTATTTAATGATTTGGAACATTCCTTCATATGGTTGTTAATAGTTTGTATTTTTTTGAGAATTGTTTGTTTCTATTCTTTGTTGGTGAATTGTAAAGAACACCCTTGGTCCCACAGAAAATCGAGAAGATAGCTCTCTCAGCTTTTTATGGCTTTTGGCCTCATATTTCTGTTCATTGTCTAATAAGATACATTCTATGATATCAAACTCCTATCAGAGATATGTGATACAAAGATTTGTTTCCCAGACCATTGCTTCTCTTAAATGCATTAATTATAATTATGCAGAAGCTTTTCAATTTCAAAAAATTGGATGAACTACAATTACCAAGTTCGGTCCCTAAGAGATATGAGAATTTACCTTCCTCCCTTCTTAATACTAAATATAACCATCAGATTCTGTTGATGTGTTGGTTAGTTTTACACAACTGGGTTTTTTCTTTGTCTTTTTATTTTTATTTCTTTGTCATAAAGAATGGTCTGTGGATGAGGAAAAAAGAAGAGGGATCTTGAAATAAAGGTGAAGTAAAAACAAATGATATCAAGTTTTTTTAATTTAAAAAAGAAAATCAGCCACTGATAGAGTAAAAATATTCACTGGATTTGAAGTCAGAAGACTTGGATTTAAACCCCAACTTATTACTTACTCCCTATATGGATTCAGAGAGTCCTTTAAACCCTTTAGGTCTCAATTTCCTCATTTATAAAATGAGAGGGATGAAGAATCTGAGGTTGCATCTCCTTATTATTTCTGTGACATATCTAATATCATTCTCTAATTCTGATAAGCTTAGAAAACCTCAGGAGAAAGGAGGAGTTAAAGGAGAACAGTCAGTAATAGACAAATCTACTTGCTTCTTTCATAATGTGAGAAGAAGAAATTGGACAACAACATGCAAAGTTGCCAAAAGTCAACCACAAAGATCTTAGAAAGTACCATTTTTAAAAAACCTGACATTTGGATGTATCAATGATTTCCTCAGTATGGACACTTTCTCTACCAGTACAGTCAGATCATACAATACAATTTTACTTTCATTAAACCTAGTTTAAAAAAAGCTTCAAGAAAGGCACTGTGCCAAAAGTTGGGGAATCAAAGGCAAAAATAAGATCTCAAGGAATTCTGATTCTGCTAGGTAGAGTGACACTGGGTAACAACAGGAGGAAAGACAAAAAAAAAATTAGTTTCTGCCCTCAGGGAACTCAATACAGATATGATAAATATAGCAGATAAGGAAATAATATGAATTTGTCACTATAAAAGAGATTACCAACAACTGGGGGACTCAACCTACAACTCTTGTCAATGAAATTCCATTCAACAAGCAGTTATTAAGTGCTAAGCAACCTGCTAAGCTATGGAGATACAAAAAGGAAAAAAGAACAAGTCTCTCTCCTCCAGGAGCTTATAATATACTGAAGGAAAACAACACGTATGCAAGTAAATGCAGAAAATATAAACAAAACAAATAAAAAGTAATTTCAGGAAATTAAGAAGCAAGAGTACTATGAACTGGGAGAATCAGGAAAAATTTCTTGTAGGAAGATAAGCTAATTCTCACAGGGAGCTAAGAATTCTAAGAGATAGAAGTCAGGAACGAGAACATAAGCATGTGTAAAGGCAAAGAATATGCAAAGGATGAAACATATATGGGGAACAGTAAGCAATCTCTTAGGCTGGAACAGAGGCTATATAAAA
The DNA here is from genome assembly GCA_028646575.1 of Pseudocheirus occidentalis. Lineage (NCBI taxonomy): Eukaryota > Metazoa > Chordata > Mammalia > Diprotodontia > Pseudocheiridae > Pseudocheirus > Pseudocheirus occidentalis. The sequence goes on from CM053595.1 coordinate 139,066,106, forward strand.
GGGAACAATGTGTAATCAGTACAGAGAAATAGGCTGGAACTACCTTGTAAAGGGCTTTAAATGCCAAACCAAGTTTATATTTTATCTTATGCATATAGGGAGCCACCAAAGTTTGTTGGGATTGGAGTAACACTGTTAGACCTGTGCAACATCAATCTGTAGCTGCACAGAAGGAGGACTGGAGACAGGAGAAACTGGATTCTAGGAGACCAATTAGAAAGCTATTGCAATATATCCAGCAAGATGTTCTAAGTGTACCAATTAGGGTAGTGGCTATGTGAGCAGAAAAATGGCGATGGATTTAATAATGTAGAGTAGAACTTTTAAAACTTGGTAACTGATTGGATATGGGAGGTAAGTGAGAGTGAAGAGGCAAGAGTTTGTAACTAGTAAACTGCAAATGAGAGATTGAAGACTGGCAGGGCCACAGAAATAGGGAAGTTAGGATTAGGAGTAGGTTGAAGGGAAAAGATAATGAATTCTGTTCTGGACATCCTGTGAATTTGAAATGCCCTGCCAGCTGGGGAGTCCAGCAAGCAGACTGAAAAGTGGAATTAAAGTTCAGGAGAAAGACCTAAGAATGTATATATTGGCACCAAGTAAGGAATCAGTAGAAAAATAGTCTGAAGATGAATGAGAAAGTTTACTGGGACAATCTCCCAGGACAGATGGGATGAATGGTACATACATGACTTTATCCTTGACAAGAAGCAGTGTCAAATCTTGCTCAAAGCCTGGACCAAAGGAGAAATGAAAAGGTTGAGATATATTAGAGCGCTTATGGAAGGGGGGAAGTAAAAAACTTTGTAACAGAAGGCCTCAGTAAAGTAGGAATGAAAACTCATGACAGCCTCCATAAAGGAAGCAAAGTCATGTGATGAGAAAGAGAATTAAGAGTGCTGGAGGGAAGAGGTTTAGAACAGCCATTTTGGGAAGTATAACAGGGCGAGAAAAATTAAAGGACTGCTTGCACAGCAATGAGGGCCCAGTTGAGATTTGACAAAGAATTTATAGGAGACCTACTCATCATAGCTGCATGATTTTTTTTCTAGGAGCATTTAGCAGCATAGGAGTAGAAAAGGTATATATGGTAGGTGCAACACAGGATTGAAGATTAGCAAATCATGAACTGTGGTAAAACAAGAAGGGAAGTGATTAAAAGGAATAGAGTAGTATGAGGTAAAATTAGTTTACTCTAAGGAAAAAACTATGAGGAAAGAGAAGCCAAAAAAAAAAAAAAGACAGATTGGAATAAAAGGAACAGAAGTACTGGAGCTCAAAGTGGGAGATTATGTATAAGAAAAATACAGAAGATATGAAAAGACAGATTATGACCAGAAAGGGTTATTTCAGAGTTCAAGTTTATAAAGTTCACCTTCCCCCAAAATGCCATCCAGTAGCATGATGCCATCTCTATATCAGGTACTATTTCTTATTTTCATGGCCAATTATGTAGGTTTATTTCTTCATTAACACGCACCATTTGCAAATTCTCATTCTTGCTATATAACTGATCTACCTCTTTTTCTGGTTCCATGTGTCCTTGATGATGTCTCTTACATAATCCATATATCTTTGGTAATATGCTACAACTTATGTAAATCTACCATTTCCTGAATAGAAGATTGGATTTGGAGTAAAGAATTCAAAACCTGACGCTGACAACAGTAATGGAACTCGGAGTAAGTCATAACCTCTTCCACCTTAGTTATCTTATCTGTAAAATGGAAGAAAAAAAAAACAGCATCTATCTCAGAAAATTGTTTAAAGGATCAAATGAGATAATACATGTAAAGCACCTGGAAAAACTTAAAGCACCATATAAATATTAGTTTATTATTATTCCTTTTGTGTCATCTGCAATCATGTCCTTTCATACTGTGATTTCTATGATATATAGTCAGGTAGCATCACTAGAACACTGTTATGAAAACAAAGAACCTTTGCCCTGAAGAGCAATTAGAGATAATTATAACACTGCAATTTCCCAAATTCAACAAAATCTAACTTTTCTCTCCTATTCAATATTTTCATACTCTCTAAACCCCATGATTGTCATATAGAAAGTCACTACTACTACTACCTCTCAAGGAAAAAAGAATTAAGGAGCAAAAGAGTATAGAGTAGGAAAACAAAGAGAAAGAAGGTAAGAGAGAGAAGGAAAGAGTGAAGAATGGGGTCTTATCTTTAAGAAATGACAAATGAGAAATTAAGAGAAATGTGAAGATTTTGTGAACAGTTGCAGAGCCAAACAGGACACTAAAGATTACAAAGCAAACTAAAAGAACACTGAAAGACTGAACTCTGAACTGAAAAACAAAAGATGATTCCAAGAACAGATAACGAATTATACTTCCCTGATCTTCACAGAGACAGGTCATCTAAGAGAACAGAATGATACATATACTTTCACTCCATTTGTTGTTTTCTCATTTGTTGTTTTTGCTGGGACAAAGAAGTTCAGAAATCACAGATGTAAAAGGCATCAATAATAACATTAAAAAAAATTTTTTAAATGCATTATGGTAGCATATAGTAGAAACCAGCTCTTAAAAACACACTGGTTTCCCTTCTACCAAAAGGGCATCTAATGGAAGCAATAAATGAACAGAATGAGAAAGAGTAAGCTGGGCTGGATACAATTAAACAGCTCTAGATAGGCTGGTTGGTACAACAATTTTTTAAATCTTTCCCACAAAATATTGGCTGGGGTTGTGTATCTAGTTTAACCAAGGGAAGAAAAGACTATAACCAGATTTGTAATGTTACACAAGTACAATTCAACCTTCTATTTCCCAATGCTAAGGAAGCTGCTTTCCCTGTCAATTCTAAGAAATGCCCCAAGAGAATGTCTGAGCTAAGTCACCATTCTTTAGGAGAGTCAAGCCAAACATCTTTTGTACCCAAGAATGAAACATCAAAAATAAACTATTTTTCAAAACTTTGCAGTTCACAATTGAAAGCAGAGAGGTAGAGTTGTATCACGGAAAGAACACCAGACATAGACTCTGAAGACCTGGGTTCTAGATTTGTTTCTACCGCTAATTTACACAGGAACCTTGAAAAAATCTTCCCAACTTAGTTTTGCTATCTGTAGAATGAGAAGACTGAACCAGATGATCTCTAAAGTCCCTTCCAGCACTGAATCCCATGAGCCAGATCAAAGAAACTATGAACACACTTTATCAGAATTCCTCATTTGCCCCATTAAACTCTATCTTGTATTCTGTATCCCCCAGTAAATCATAAGCTCCTTGAGGTCTAGAACCATCATTTTTCATTTTTATACTCCCATAACTTTTACCAAGAGCCTTGTACATTGTGGACTACCTCAATAAATGTTTGTTCAATTGATAATGGATCAACACAGAAATATGAAGAATTTTATATATGATCTAGATCAACCCTCTCATTTTACAAATAAGAAAAATAAGATCCAGAAACACTAGATGACTTTCAGAAGGTCACACAGGCAGAACATGGCTCTATATTATATCATCTCTGTGTCAGTTGTGAACAGTTAAAACTAAATACACTAATGAGCTATTTTTTAGAAGGCTACGTACTTACCAATTAATCAAAAATCTTCAAAAATCCACTCTTTCAAAAAGAACGTTCCTACTGTTTTTACTGATTCTCCTGTGGTTTAGGCACACAGGACACTAGGTCCAAATATACCCAACCATTTTCTTCACTAGTGAAGACTTCAAATTCATAAAAAGCCACAAAAAACCAACTATATATAAGTTTTAAAATGACAGTCCATTTGCCTCTCCTACAACCCATCCTGGTAATTTTGTTTTTCAACTTTTATCAGGGATATTTAAATCAATTCTAATAATAATCCAACAAACAATTATAAATAGTTATGCACTAATCAGATCAGCAGTCTAATTACTAGTCAGGAGTTTTGGCTTCTAGTCTGACTTTCCTTAACTGCCTATTTGCTAGGGCACAACCATTGTCCCTTCTGAATCAAGTTTCTTCACCTGTGATTCCCTAAAGTGCCTTCCAAATCTGACATTCTGTGACTCTATGCTGTACATGTAGTGTTTATTAAGTTATTAAAAGTTTCAACAAAAAGTAATCTGATTCCCATCAATGGGGGAATGGCTGAACAAGTTGTGGTCCGTGAATGTAATGGAATGTTAATGTTCCATAAGAAATGATAAGCAGGCAGATTTCAGAAACATCTGGAAAGACTTAACATGAACTAATGCTCAGTGAAGTGAGCAGAACTGGAAGAACACAGTAACACAATACACAGCAATAGCAACACTGTATGATGACTGACTTTGATAGACTTAGCTCTTCTCAGCAAGGCAATGATGTAAGACAATTCCAAAAGACTCATGAAAGAAAAAGCTATCCATATTCAGAGAAAGAATTACAGAGTCTAAATGCAGATCAAAGCATACTCTCTTTTCTTTCTCGTGGTTTTCCCCTTTTGTTCTGATTCTTTTTTTATAACATGACTAAGGTAGAAATATGTTTAATACCGTTGTACATGTATACCCTATATCAGATTATATACCTTAGGGAGGGGAGGAGAGGGAAAAATTAGAACTCAAAATCTTATAAAAGTGAATGCTGCAATTGAAAAATAGTTTTTAAAAAGAAATCTGGGGGGTGGAGCCAAGATGGCAGCGTAGAAGCAACAAAGTTTCCCAGCTCCCACACAGCCACCTTAAATACCCAGAAAATAGGGCTCCCAAAATTTAGGGCTCCCATTATCCTGAACTTCTCCCTCTCTGTCACCCCACAGTTGCTATATTTCTTGCCAATTCTAGCTTTATGACACCTCTCTGACCACCTCTCTTCTAGTCTACTTCAATAACTTCTTAATTGGTCACCCTACCTCAAGTCTCATTATTACAATTGTTGCCAAAGTAGTTTTCCTTAAGTATAGATCTGACAATATGACTCCCTACTCAATCATCTCTGGCGGTTTCCTATTGCCTCTAAAATAAAACAAAACTTCTCTGTTAAAGATAATTTAAAGTCCTACCTAATCTGATGCCAACATATCTTTCCAATTTCACAAAACATTACTCTCTCTCCCATCATCTGATATCTAGTCAAAATATCCTTGCTCTTTGACATACCAGGCGCTCTATCATCTCCTGGCTTTGCTTTTACTTACCTTTGCTTCAAGAGAGTCCTGTCCTTCCTTTAAGATATAATTTTCTCAACATCTTCTGCCTAAAGCCTTTTCTGAGCCCAACTGCTAGTGCCTTTCCTTCCAAGTTACTTTTTTATTTATAATTATTCATTTTACAAAAAATATATATGATGTATGTATAACATATATGATGTATATAAATCTATATGTATTTTCTTGTCACTGAAATGTAATAAATGCCTTGGGATTAAGGAAGTTTCATACTTTGTACTTCTATCCCTTTAATCAAAAAAAAAAAAAGGAGGTTGGGAAGGGAAGACCCTCAGGGTTGCTGTTCCAAAGAGAAACGGATACCATGGACATTCACTCTAAACCAAGGCCATCCCTTGACTCACTCTTTTTTTTTTCTTTTGGAGGGCGGAAGGCAGGGCAATTTGGGTTAAGTGACTTGCCCAAGGTCACATGGCTAGTAAGTGTTAAGTGTCTGACTCTAAATTTGAACTCCGGTCCTCCTGACTTCAGGGCAGGTGCTCTATTCATTGTGTCACCTAGTAGCCCCACCTTGACTCACTTCTTAAAGAGGCATATTCACTGAATGGGCATTATCTCACTCTGACTTAGTAGTGAAAATGTCTTAGCCTAAAAAGGCCAGGTAGGGTCTCCCACTGCATCCTGGGTCATCTGTTGTCATCCTGATGAACATCTAGTCACAGGTCTCTGGTCAGATGGCTCTGGAGAAAAAGTGAGGCTGATGACCTTGCACAGCCCACTCTCATTCAAATCAAAGTCAACTTCAAGTCACATCATCATTTCCCTGATGCCATGGTCCTCTTTGAAAATGAAGGACAAAAACAAAAACAAGAATTTCTATCCCAGAGCCTAGCACAGAAACTGGTACATGGTTGGCACAATAAAAATTAATTATTTGTTGGTTGTTTGAATATCTGAGTACCTACATCATCCATAACACAAAAACCCTATAAGAAGGTCATTCAACAAATATTTGATGCTTATGAGTATGTATAGCAGAAATCTCTTAAGAGGTTTCCTTGAAATATATTGTTTTGTTTCAAATACCTTTTACAGTATTTCACATTACCTTACATGATGCCAATGTCATTCAATTTCACATGAAATAAACCTTTTTCCCCCTACTGTCTTTTATAATGTTTCACTGCATATGTGTAATACAGATGAGTATTATGAGAACACTTCAGTAAAATCCTATTTCAGATCCTCATCTCTTCTTAACTAAGTTTCAATCCTATAACACTTACTATGTGCCTAGGTAGTGTTAGGCCTGGAGTCAAGAGACTCATCTTCCTGAGTTTTAAATTCAGCCCTGACACTTGCCAGCTGTGTGACCCTGGGCTTAATCCTGTTTGTCTCAGTTTCCTCATCTGTAAAATAAGCTGGAACAATGGCAAATCACTCCAGTATCTTTTCCAAGAAAGTCCCAAATGGGGTTCATGAAGACTCAGACAGGACTGAAATGACTATAAACAACAACTCTTTGTTCTAGATAACTGGAATACAAAGCTTGTAAAAGTTGGTCATTGTCCTCAAAGAGCTTATTGTCTAATAGGTTGGTGGAAGGCTGGGGTGGGAAAGGAAAGCATGATACTACATAAATCCAAATAAATAGAATAAAAGAAAACTGTCATAAGGGCAAAAGAAAACCAGAAAGTTAAGGAGATAAAGATAACTTTCAACTGGGGGAGTGTGCAATCAAGAAAGACTTTGCGGAAGATGTGGTACCTAAGAGAGACTTGGAAAGATTTTCAAGAGACAGAGATGGGGAAGAGGAGAAATCTATTCTAAGCAGAAACTCATAATATTTTTTGCATCATGAATCCTTTTAGTGGTTTGGTAAAGCCTACAGACTTCTTCAATGAATAATGTTTAGTTTTGTTGGGTTTAGTAAATTTGTAATTGAATATCAGTTGAAAGCTAGTAAAGTTAAAGATTTATTTTTTTCCCATCCAAGTTCACAGACCACCTCCCCCCAACCCCCAATCTATCTGTGGATTCCAACTTAGGAACCCCTGACTGCAAGCATGGGAAACGGGGTGAATATAAACATAGAGACGAGAGAGAATATGAGAACAGAAGAAAGGATAGTGTCCAGACAATAAGAATTCTAAGGTGTGCTAGCAGCAATGAATTATGCTGGGCCTTACTGCCAGAGTTCCCATTTGACCCTGTCTACAGAAATCATGGGGTTCCTAAACTAGTGTTACCAAGGGGTTCCAGAAACCTGGGAATTTTTCCATATTATTCTTTACATTTTCAGGGAAAGACAAATATTTGATAGAGCCAATTCCTTTGCATATCAATGTTGTCAACAAAAGGGTGTAATTAGCGAAACTGTAAAAGCTTCCTAACTGGTCTTCCTATCTTCTCAATGCCCTCTCTAATCCATTCCTCATAAAGTTGCCCAGAAAGTCTTCCCAATTCACTCGTGTTCTAATGAAAAACTCTTCAGTCTCCCACTCCCCTGAATAAAGTAAAAATAATCTCCTGATCCTGGAGGCCAACACCCATCAGGCCCTGGCTCCAATGAACCTTTTTAGTTTCACCTCTTATCTCTTACAACTCCCATTCACATACTCTACATTTTAGCTAAATTGAACTATTTGGAATTCCCATATTATGCCCAGTCTTTTATCGTTGGGCTCTGCTTACAATCCTTCACTGAGAATTCCCCTATAGAACTAGTTTTAAGTCATTCCTTAAAAATCTCAAGTCAGGTGCTAACTCCTTCACGAAGCTTTGCTGATCATTCTACTTTCTTCCATCTTCTAGAGGCCATGCTTTTTCTTGAAAGCAGCAGTTTCTCAAATGTGATTCAGCCCAGCATACAGTAGGTATTAAAAAAAAAAAAGTTTGTTGAATTGACATTTCTTTACAGAAAACAGACAAGTATTTCCATAAGCAATTTTAAACTAATGTTAAACTAGTCAACTAACATTTAGTAAATGCTTACTATGCGTCAGGCACTGTGCTAAGTAAGTCCTAGGGATTTAAAGGAAGGCAGAACAAGAAAGTCCTGCTCTCAAGAAGCTCACAGTCTAAAACACTTATGTTAATGTTATCTAGGCAGATCTCCCAATACCATATATTTTTAAAAAGAGAAGTATAAATTTAAATTTAAAGAGATTTAAAGTGATTCCACTACTAAGAATATACTCCCAAGATAAGAAGAAAGCGTTCATGTATCTCAAAATATCATAGTAGCATTTTTTTGCAGTGGAAAGGAATTGTAAACAAAGCAGATGCTCATCACTGGTGAATGGGTAAACAAACTGTGGCATATGAATGCATGAAATATTACTCTACCATCAGAAATGATGAATACAAAGAAGCACAGACTTATATAAACTGATACATAATGAAATAAGCAGAGACAGGAAAACAATATACACAACTACAATTTAAATGAAAAGAACTATCACAGAGTAACCAAAAGCAAATGTCGTGAAATTACAAAGAACAAGGATGGCCCTTGAAAAGAGATAGGAACAGAAACAGAAAGGTGGTTCTATAAATATGGAACATTGTATATATTTTCATCCTTTTCCAATTTGTTGATCAGTTTTGTTAATTTTTTCCTTTTCCATCCCTTTTATTTAAAAAACATAAGTTGTTACATAAGAAGAAAATAAACATTTATTAAGTACTCTGTGCTACGCAATGAAATGCTTTACAATATTATCTTGATTCTCATAACAACCGTAGGAGGTTAATGCTATTATTATCCGCATTTTGCAGGTTAGGAAACTGAAGCAAACAGAGGTTGATTGATTTGCTCAGGATCACTGAGCTAGCAAGTGTCTAACACTCAATTTAAATTCTAGTCTTCCTGACTTCAGGCCTAGTCCTCTACCTAGTTGGCTCTCCTGGTTGGAAGGGAAAAAGGAGGGGAATACCAAGAGCAATTTAGATGATGTAAATACAAGATAACAGTACCAAATAGAATTTTTTTTACAAGGTACCATGGTGCAAATAACTGAAATAAGGCAGTTACAGGAATCAGGTCTCAATATTATGATTATGTTCTTCAACAGTGTTGCAAGACTGTAAGCAAATATCAAAGCCCAATGAACAAAGGATAAGCAATGTTTCAGGAGTGATAAATACTAGATCTCCAGCTAACAGAAACTGAGGCAGGATTCTCTTAAGTACACAGTCCCAGCCTGGTATAAGCAGTCAGTATTCAAGCAAGAAAAATAACCAAGACTGCTCTAAACCTGGATGATCCAATTTGTCATTCATTTTACAAAATCATCTCCCCATGGTTAAGTAGGTTAATGCCCCAATAAACTGAGACTTTAAGTAATATAATTACATTCTGTTTTATGGCATCTATAAACCAAAGAGGATAGAAAGACAAATCAAAATATCAACCAACATTTTAAAATATTTCATTTCTATAACCTATCTCCTTTGCTGAAGTAATTTCAACCAGGTAACACCAATAAATTGTTTCCTGTAAGTGCACCCTATTACCAAGAATTCCAACTTTGAACAGCAGTGTTGTGAGCTAATATACACATTAAAAGTCTCTCATTCTCCAGATCTGGAATTCACCCCAAAGCAGGTAGTAGCTTTAAAAAGAAAACATATATTCGTTAACTAATTTTACTTACGTTCCTTTACTATACTGGGGTGGGGGAATAACAGCCAGGTGAGTCCAGGGACTCAGAATAACCTTAGGGGAAACAGCCAAAACCAAGATTTCCAAACTAAGATACCTGCCATATTGCAACACCTATCACACACAACTTCATCTCAACCATTTGCCCTTTATTTTCCACTTCCTCTACTTAGGCAATGCTCCCTGCATCCACTTTAAAGTAGCACTACAGACCTCAAGACCAACATTCAAGCTGTTTCAAAGTTGTTGTTGCTGTTATTGTTGGTTTAATTTTTTTTTTTTGGGGGGGGGGGGAGAATTGTTTTTGGCAGCAACATCTCAAAGAGTTCAAAATACCAGAAAAAACTGGCCAGAATGTAATCCTAAAAAGACATCAGGCACCTTAAGAAGTCCAGGCAGATTTAACTCACATGTCAGCATTCTTCCCTATTGCTAACTGGAAAAAATGGGTATTTCTTCTGCTCAGTAAGCACCTAAGATTCTGTAAAAGATGTTATTTATAACAATGTATAGAGATTCACTCACTGTTAGGGCAGCTTTTAGAACTAAGGTACCATCATAGTAGATACCATGTTATTCAGTTAAGTTACTGTTTCCCATACTCATATAGCTTATAAAGATGGATCAATCAAATTTATCTATACAATACCCATACTTGCTAGTGTGAGGGAGACTAAAGTATAGGATAGCCCAGGATAAGGGAGAAGGGGAGTAATCAGATTATTTTGGAGCAATATAGGGGATATTAAGCCAATTCTCTTACCCCCAAATTTATGCATACGCACATATACCATACATAAGGTGCATGCATGTATGTGTACATATGTATATATAGTGTGCAGACATGAAATTGTATGTGTGCATACATATTCTGTATTTCATGTGCCCATATATATGAAATCGTATGTGTATTTCCTGTCTCTACAAGACTTATTTATATATATGTATGTGCATGTGCATGTGTGTATACACACACACACATGCATAAGCCTGGTACAGTGAAGACTTCTACATTTTAAATCAAGAGGATCTAGATTCCGATGCTGGTTCAACCTACTATCTGTGTGACCTTTAGCAAGTTACAACCTCACTGGGCTTCAGTTTCCTTATCTGTAAAATGAGTGGGTAGGGCTAGATGACCTCTGAAGTCCCTTCCAGCTCTAAACTGAGGAACCTATTCATATTACCTATTCCTACTTTAAACTGATGACCTTCTTCTAAACCATCTATTATTGTAGAGAAGAAAATATTGCTAGCATCACAGAATTTCTATTTACATCCACAAACACCACAGTTCCACAGGAAAAATGTTCTGGCAAACAGTTAAGCTATAGTAAACTTATTACACGTCTAGATCATGTTTTACAACTCACTCCCTGACCGTTATGAAATGTAATACTATGTAATCAGCCAATATATGCCACGAAATCTCAAAATCTAGATAACGTTATCAGAAAAATATCAGAAAGTGCAAAGCTGAATCCAAATTAATACCATGAGAATTATATAAATAATGTTTAATAAAAATTCTATACAAATATTTGTACTAAATATCTTCTACTAAATAATCATTTTCTGAAACTCCTCTCAAAGCATTATCAATATAATGGAACTGCATGATATTTCATAGAACCAGTTACTATTTTGAAAGGAAGCATCTTGGTTACTTAACATTATCTAGTTATACTGGGTCTATACAAGCAAGCATATAATCCAATATTTGCTTGGTTTATGAGAACTATAAAGCTTTAAAGATCTTTAAAAATTACAAGTGAACCTTAACAAAGTTTCTTTCACTAAACCTGCACTTTTACTCAGGGAGATAACTACTTTAAGACTATAATTTCCCCTTATTCAGGCAACATCTGTCTCTATACCCTAGAAGAAAATGTGGTGATGACTGCCTCAAATTATGGCAAAAACCAAAATTTTTTTTGGTCAATTAACAGAAAAATGGCCATTTCCTAGGGGTTCTAAAATCTTTTAAAGAAATGAAGCTATGAGTGGCAAATTAAATTATGAGTAAAAGTTAAGATTGTTGATCTATCATCTTCCAAGAGACTTAACTAGCAAGAAGCTGAAGTAGTTGGTGATTCCTCTCTCATTCTCCATTCTGTACACCTGGAATAAACACTTTTCACCTTAAAGTCTCTGCTGTGATTTCCTACATGTCTCCACTGAAGAAAGGATGTGGATAATATCCAGAAGGAAAACATTCCACATCTAGGCACTTCCTGGGTGAGCCCTAGTTTCACTCCAAGAACACAGTATAACAACTTCTGCATCTTGTCTATCCTGCTCAGCCAAGGGAAACACATCTGGCAGGGAGGATCCATGGAGCATGATGGAAGGAGAAACCAGGGGGAAAAAAAGGAATATTCAAAGGGAATCGAGGAAAGTGGTTTCTCTCTTCAGTCTCACTTTTCTCATTTAACTAAGAAAAAAAAAAGGAGGTGCACTAGGTGATTTCTAAGGTCATTTCCTGCTCTAAGATTCCATGATCCTAAGTCACTTCCAGTACCCAGGCCTCAGCTGTTCACCTTTAAAATGAGGGTATCTGGAACAGATGCCCTCTAAGGTCTCTCTGAGCCTTATATTCTGCGATTTATTAATAATAAAAGGTCAAAGGGCACCTAGCAACGAGGAGGAGGATAAGGGAGGAGGAATAAGGGAGGGAGGCGGGGCAGAATTACTAACATTGGGACGAAAAGGAAAAAAAGTGAAGAGAGCCGACGTGAACCGTTCAATTTAGTCAGGGAGAACGGCGAAGTGTCTGAGGACTTTATTATATAGAGAGAATGATTCAGTAAAAGAACTGACACAAAGCAGCGTGTCCCAAAAGGGCTGTAGGATACTGGAGAATATTGGCCTGGATGGAGAGCTGGGGCTGAGGGACCGGGTGAAGGAGAGGGGACGAGACCAAGAAGCAAGGAACAGAGCCAGAGAATCCTTTAGTGAAGAAGCTGAGGGAAGGGGGGCTGGTAGAGGTCCCGAAAAGGGTCGGGTGGGGGAGGGGGAGAAAGGGACGGTGTGCGCTCGGGGGGAGGGCGGTGCTGCGGCGCCGGGGGGGGGGGGG
>CM053595.1:139079060-139089689 GCA_028646575.1 Pseudocheirus occidentalis
TGTCGGCCAGGATCTTCTCCAGAGCCCGGGACACGAACATGCTCTTGGTCTGGCTCTCCTGCATGGCCAGGGTCGGGGAGGGGCTCCACCGGCTGAGAAGTGGAGCAGGAAGGGGATCCCGGGGCTCCGGGGCGGGCACAGGCTGCCAACGCCGCCGCCGCCGTCCCCCGTCAGGAAGCGACACCGCGGCCCCACGGCGCCGCCATGTTGGATCCCGTCACGTGACGACGACGCATCCTCCGCCCCCTCCCCTCGCCGCGCTTCCTCCGCCTCGTGGACACCCCTGGCCCCGCCTCCCACCGTGAGGGGAGGAGGGAAGAGGATCACGGCTTTTTAAGTCACGGAGGATGCTTAAGCGTCGTTTAGTCACGTTCTTCGGATACCCGGGTGGGACTTTAGAGGCCCAGCGGGCCAACTGGATCGTCATTTTACTGATGAGAAGTTAAATGACGTATCCAAGGTCATAGAGGTCATAGGTTCATAGATTTAAACCTGGAAGGAACCTTAGAAGCCTAATGTGTTTAAGTCGACAAATTGTTCTTAAAAACGTAGTTTGTGCCAGGCGCTTATCCAAGGGCTGGAAATACAGATACCGGCCAGAAGAAAGACCACCCTGCTTCCCAGGAGCTTACCTCCTAACCTCACATAAAGGAAGTTCAAGAGGGAGGGAGGACGGTGGGAGAGGTCTCTGAATCTGAACTTATGAAGATTTTATTTAGATTGTTTTATTGACATGTAACTGGGCAAAATGAAACACAACCAGAATGGTTACCATGATTTGCCCATGGTTACCAAAGTCATAGGATCACACATTTAGAACTGAGAGGGATTCTAAAAGCCATCTAATCCAATTTCCATATATTTGGGATGAGGAATCAAAGGTTAATTGACTTGTCCAGAGTCACACAGCTATTGTCTATGGAAGGATAGGAATTGACTCATACATAGGAGGATAGAGCTAGGATTCAAGTCCAAGTCCTCTCACTCCAAATTCAGGACTCTTGCTGCTGCTGCTCAGTCAATCAGTCCTGTATTCTTCAGGACCCCATTTGGGGTTTGTCATTTCCTTCTCCAGCTCATTTTACAGGTGAGGAAACTGAGGCAGACAGGATTAAGTGACTTGCCCAGAGTCACACAGCTAGTGTCTGAGACCAGGATTTAAACTCAGATCCTCTGGATTCCAGAGTCAGCACCCTTTTTTCTCTGTGGCACCTAACTGTCTCCCACTCTACATAGATCCATAATCATTAAGTATTTATTAAGCTCCTCTGTACCAGGAATTGTGCATCCTTCAAAGACAATGAGAAAAGACATGGAATGCCACATGAAGGAGAGTTTATAGGCCAACTTGGCTAGACCCTAGAATGCCTGAAGGATAATATGTCCCGAGTCTGGCAACAGTAGGCTGCCATGGTACCTCTCACAATTGCCTCTCTTCATTTTCTCCACAGTCCTATGAGGTGAGTGAAACAGGTGTTATTGTATAGACAGGAAATTGAGACCCAGAGAGCAAAAGGGGCTTTGCCACAAACTGAGTGAGTGATAGAACCAGATTGGCAAACAGGTCTTCTGATTCTCAAGTCACTGCTGTCTCCCCTGTACTATAAGGGGGAAAAAAACCATTTCTTTTCCCATTTTCTTCCACTTCTGCCGTATACATTCAATGGTATGCTAGAGTCAGCTCATACTTTCTCCTAAAAGCCAATTGTTAAATTTTCAGTATAAGCATTTTATTCTTCAGAGAGCCATAAATACTATGAATCAAGGCTTGATTTATTGTCTTATTGATTGTTTAGATTTAAGAAAGTGATGGGGAAGATGTTAATAATGCAGATTAAATTTAAAAGTGTGTTGTGTTTACATTTTGAGGGGGAAAGCTGATTGTTAAACATTTGCTATCACACCCCACAATACACATACACACATTCATATAAGTACTGTGATGTCCAGTCCATGAATGAGATATCAGCATGTGATATTATACAGGCTTTGATGATTCTCTCTCATCCTCCTGACCTTCTAAGATAAGCACATCCTCTGCCAAATTCAGTCCTTTTTTTAAATGATGATATAAAAGAATGGTCAGAAGATGACATTATGGTCCTGGAAAAGATGTAATGTTCTGGGCAAACTTAATCAGTTAGCTAATGGCAGGTGTTATGAACGTATCAGTGCAATGAGAGAAACATAAAAGGATAATGAATTTATGTAGTGTTTGTACATTCACCATCTCATTTGATTCTCGTTAGAACCACGTGAGGTATATAGAGCAGAGATTATTTTGCATATGTTTCATGTAGACCTCTATTTAGCTGTCTCCTCCAATAGAATAAAAGCCCTTGAGGACAGGGACTGTTTTATTTTTGTTTTGTATCCTCTACACTTAGCACTGTGCTTACCCATGAGCTATTGATTAATCTCCTTCTGAGAGAGGAGACAAGGTTGGTGGGGAGTTGGGAATGATTTGCTAAAGGTAACAGGTCTGGTTAACAGAAGAACCTGTTTTTCTGTTTTCTGACACCTAGTCCAGTACTCTTTCCCATGTACAATAACTACTGTTGCTGTTTGTCCTTCCTTTTTAAGAGAACTAATAACATCGTAGAGTGGACGTGTCTTGAAGTGTCTCTGAATTGGATTTAAGTGAGGCAGAGCTGCTCAGAGTCCTCAGCCTCACTCTTCCATCGTCATAGAAGTCTAGTGGTAGGACAAAAGTCAGAACCATTTTGATGCCTTAGGATGCAGTAGATGACCTTGGTGTTTTCAGTGTCTGACTAAGCTTTAGGCTCTCCACGGGTGAAGGTGCTTTGGTCACCTTTGTGACTGTTGGAACAAACTGTTTTCATCCACCCATTCTGCTGGGGGAAGTGTTCACATGCTTGGTGTAGACACTCTCCTAACTCATGGTAGACACGCCCCTAACTCAAAGGTTTGAGTTTGAGGCTTGAGGCTTGTCAGTTGCCCTTAACCTGGTTGAGTCCTTCTGCTAAGACAATTTGCCAAGGTGTGACTGCTGTACATGCTACACCTTCTTGGAGCCACAGATGAGAGTTAGGTGAAAGGTGGACACCAAAGATGGATAAACAGCTCTGAAAAGAACTTAGCGAGCCCTCACACCAGAAATGGTAGTCCTCCTAAATACCCCACATACTCCCATAAAAATATAGGTGGGAAAGAGACATCCCTGATGAAACCCTACAGGAGTGAATCTTCCTTTAGGACTTTGGTTGTAACTCTTCAGGTACTTTCAGGAGCTGTGAGTAGCAAATTCACTTTCACTCTACCTGATTGACTCATCCACCTCTTTTCCTGGTCATATATGGCCTTGATGCTTCTTTTATCCTGCTTCTTCCCAGTTCATGGACAATTAGCAGTAGTAATTCTTTGGAACTCTGAGGTACCACCCCATACCTATCAGATTGGCTAACATGACAGAAAAAGAAATGATAAATGCTGGAGGAAGTGTGGAAAAATAGACACACTAATGTGTGATATATAACTCTGACAGATGTGGGAAAATTGGAACACTAATGCTTTGTTGGTAGAGTTGTGAATTGATTCTAGAGAATCTAGAAACCATTCTAGAGAACAATTTGAAATTATGCCCATAGGAATATAAAACTGTGTATTCTTTGACCCAGCAATATCACTACTAGGTCTGTATCCCAGGGAGATCAACAGAAAAGGGAAAGAACTTATATGTACAAAAATGTTTATAGCAACTCTTTTTGTGGTAGCAAAGAATTGGAAATCAAGGGGATGCTCATCAATTGGGGAATAGCTGAATAAGTTGTACTTTTTTATTTCTGATGAAATACAATTGTAATATTGAAAATTCCACGAAGAATGGTTTCAGAAAGACCTAAGAAGAATTATATGCACTAATGCAAAGTGAAATGACCAGAACCAGGAGACCATTGTACACAGTAACAATAATATTGTAACAATGATTAACTTAGACTTAAAGACTTAGCTACTCTGATCAATACAATAATCCAAGACAATTCCAAAGGAATCATGATAGAAAATGCTATGTACTTCCACATAAGAGAACTGATGAGCACTGAGTGAAGACTGAAGCATACTTTTTTCCTTTTAGTCTTCTTGCTTTAATTTTTTTTTGCAACATGGCTAATATGGAAATATGTTTTGCATGACATCAGTATAATTGATATCATATTTCTTGCCTTCTCAACGGGAAGAGGAGGGCTGGAAAGAATTTGGACTCCAAAGTTAAAAAATGTTAGAAAAGAAATATATATTTTAAAAAAAGAAATTATGGTGTCCCATGATGTAACTCTCTAGTCTATAGCATTGTTTGGAGTGTTGTGTTGATGTTAAAGGAATGAGACTTTGTGGTAGCCAAATGCTTAGGATCATTGAAAGCACTAGACAATTCCCTAAATCAAATCCAGCTTAATTTTCTCCGTTTGTTCTATTCTGGATCTAGTTCTGAACTGGACCCACTGTAGTGCCTGTACAAGGTATACAGGGTGTCTCAAAAAGTCTTAGTGCAGTTTTAAGCTATTAAAGATTATGGTTCTTAAAATAGCTTTAAGCTATTAAAGATTAAAACTGCACTAAGACTTTTGGAACAAGTTGTATATGCTGATAAAATACTTTAATAGACTCCCCTCCCTTTGAATGTTAATTATAACAATGACAACATGTGCTATTTGTCTACTTTATTTTTTTCTGTATGAACAGTTAATCCTATTTACTGAGTGACTATGGATTTAATTAAGAAGGGTCAATGTAATCAATACAATATCTCCTTTTAATAGGACCATTGAGAGATTCTCACCATGGAGAGGAATTCACTGTTCTGCTTGAAAACCCTACCATATTTGGGCCTCAATTTCTTCATCTTTAAAAGGAAGGAATTGGAACACATGACTTACAGGTTCCTTCCAATTCTAAATCATCAGCTTATGATCCTATGACTGTATGTTTCCCTTATTTGTTCCTCCCTTAATGTTTCTACTCAGTGAATTATTGAATAGTTATCTATCTGGTCATTTCTGTTACAGAATCTTGTGTGACTTTTTTGTTCTACTGAGTCAAATGGTTTTGAAATTTTTTTTAAAGAAAAGAATATAAGAGATTTTGTATTCTGAGCAGCTCTCAATTACTTGTGTGATAAAAGAGGTTGCCTTCTGTGAAAAACATCCAAGAAAGACTCTGCCTGTTTTCATTAAAGACAACTTCAGGGTATGCATAGACTATTCTCATAAAAATTTTATAGACCTGACAAAGAAGGTCTGTCTTTAGTTGCTAACATCCTTCCAGTGCTTTTTTCACAGCCAAAAGTATCACCTAGCTCTGACCCTGGATTAGTCACTTAACTTGTCTACCTTGGTTTCCTCATCTGCAAAATGGGGATAATAATAGCACCTTCCTCTAAGAATTGTCGTGAGGATATAATATCTGTAAAGTGCTTTGTAAAGCTTAAAGTGATATATAAATGCTATTATTATTAGTGATTTTTTTCTTTCAGAATCTTCCCCTCTTTGAAGTCTTCCCACTTCTACCACTGCCACAAGTTTTCTTATACATAGATTTTATCACACCAATGCTCCTAAATCTTCAGTAGCTCCCTGTTAATTATTATCTGGCAATTGCCTTTGCCTCCCATTCAAGACCCTCCACAATCTAGCACTAGCTTACTTTTTTTTTTCATTGTGAACTTACAAACATCAGCAAACACAAACATTTCATATAGAACAGAAAAGAGGATTATATGTTAAATTCTGAATTTCTGGTAAATAGAGAGTTGTGGTTTTTTTTTAATTTTGCATTACATTTAAAACAATAGTAAGAAACCTGCCTTGCTTGTCTGTGTTCCCTTCTGATCATCCATCTCCTTTTTTCTTTATAGTTTTAAAAGTTTTGTTTCTTCTCCTCCTCCTCTTCCTCCTCCTCCTCCTCCTCCTTCTTTTCTTCTTCTTCTTTTTCTTCTTCTCCTCCTCCTCCTCCTTCTTCTCCTTCTTCTTTTTCTCCTCCTCCTCACTGACTTCCCCCACCACCAAAGAGAAACACAAAGCTTTGACTTTAGTAGAACCAAAAAGAAAGAAAAAGAAAGAAAGAAAGAAAAAAAAGAAAGAAAATGACCCTATTAGCTGTGTCTTAAAATACAACAACTCTTCCTACATCTTTAATCCATCACCATTCTATATATTATTGCTAGGGTGTATTTTTCTTTTCCTCCTTATCTTTTTTCACAAGTCTGGTTGTGGGAGAGGAAGAGATGGGGGGACATGGGACCCTCCCTCCAGGGAAGTAAATATGCAAAATGGAACTCTGGACTGGATCTTGCTTCTTTCAGCAACCATGGCAGCTGGTTTGACCCAACCTGTGCTTCAGCTCCCACTGACCATCCTCAATCCACGCCTGCCTGAATTCATTTTTGGCTGTCACTCTTTTGTCTTCTATCCATGCTCTACCATGAAGTCGCAGCCCCACTTGCTTTCCCTACTTTTGACTCTAGTGTAGCAGTGCATCTGCCCAAGTTCCTTGCTGAGCTGGAACCCTCTGTGGCTGTACTTCCTCCTCCTTTCTCTCTTCCTCTGTGACTTCTCAGTGGAAACTTTTCCTCTGTCAAAAACCTCATAAGCCTAAGTACAGCATCTACTCTAGGAGTGCAACCTCCAACTCATACTCCAGGTCTCTAGAGGGCTATGGTACCTACTGTCTCAGAGTTCTAGAGGCAACCCTCAGAGGCTAGGTTTCTAGAGTGGCACTCCATTCTAGAGGAAGTGCCATTCTAGAAAGAGTTAAGAAGGAGAAAAAATAAATGTTTACTAATTAAAATTTTTTTTCAAGTATTCTTTACCATAAAAAAATGCTTACTCCTGACTCTTCCAGACTTTCTCTAAAATTTCCCAGAAACCTCTTCACTCTAAAAGCTCATTCCACCCTTGCACTTCAGGATACACTTTCTCTATGAAGCCTTGCCTCTCAGCCTCAAGTTTTTTCATCTGTATAATGAAGGAATTAGACTTGTTGGCCTTAAGCTTACATCCTGTTCTTGGTCTATGATTCTAGTAGGATGTGGTAAGTGCAAACAGAAAACTCAGACAAGGGGCTATGAGAAATTTGTGGAGAAAGAAATCACTTTCAGCTTTGAAAATCAGGGAAGTCTTCATAGAAGTACAGCTTGAGTTAAGCTTTGAAGGAAAAGGATTTCAATATGTACAGCTCTATTAATCAATCAACAAATGAGTACTTTAAAAGTGCTTTCTATGTGCTAGGTTCTGGGGATATCAAAACAAAAATAAAACAGCCCTTGCCTTCAGGGAGCTTATATTCCATTGATGGAGACAACGTGTACATGGATAGGAGATATATAAAATTAAAACAAAGTAATTTTTTTCTGAGGGAGGGCTCTTGGAATTGTGAAAGATATCAACACAGAAGGGAGTTGCTTGAGTTGAGCTTTGAGTAAGATACGGAGGAGGCACATAAAGGCCTGGGAGATCAACTAAACAAGTGCACAGATGTGGGGAAAAAGGTCAGGACAAGTGGGAGGAACAGTACATAGTATAGTTTGTCTGGGACAGCAGTGTGAACAAAGGCTGAATGGGAAGGCTGGCGCCTGATTCTGCAGGGTCTTGAACGCTAAGTTGAATCTATATGCTATGCTATGCTATGATATGATATGATATGATATGGTATGATATGATATGGTATGGTATGGTATGATATGATGTGGTATGATATGATATGATATGATATGGTATGGTATGATATGGTATGATATGATATGATATGATATGGTATGATATGATATGGTATGGTATGGTATGGTATGATATGGTATGATATGGTATGATATGATATGATATGGTATGGTATGGTATGGTATGATATGGTATGGTATGATATGGTATGATATGATATGATATAGGCAGAGGGAAACAAAAATTTCTGAGTAGGGTGACAACCACAAATAGAACTGCTCAATCAAGAAGGAGGAGGCTTGAGGCAGGCAGAGCAATTAGAAGACTATTGCAATAATCCAGGTTAAAGGTCATGAGGTCCTGAAGGGGCCGGGTATGAGAGATGTTAGAAGGATTGAGAGGCCTTGACAACCAGTTTTTCTGTGTGAGTGCTAAGAATAGGGAAGAGGCAAAGGCAATTCTCAGGTTTCAAGCTTGGGTGGTTGGAAGGATATAGGTACTATCAATAGAAACTGGGAAGTTGTAGGAGGAGCAAGTTTGTTGCTATTTGGCCCCTTCCCCTGAAGTATGTATCTGATGTTTTAGCAAACTCTGGAGGCAGTGCTGTAAAATAAAATAGCAAACTCTAAAAAGATTCCACTTTATCTTTTAAAATATTTTATTATTTATTTTCATTTTTTATTGGTATCTTTTGTTTTTATATTACCTTCATTTCTGATTTCATCCCTCATCATCCTCTATCCAGAAAGTCATCATTTGTAGTAAAAAGGAAAAAAAAAGAGGGGAAAAAACACAATTCAACAGAACAAATCAAAGTTTGGTCTTTGCAATAGTTAGTGTTTGCAGTATCCTATCTACCTAATCCCCAACCCCTTCAGTGCAGGGAGGGAGTTGCATTATCTCATCTTTTCTCTGGGGCCCACTTTTATTCCTCCTTTGAAAGAAGAAAAACAAGATAGAAATAGCAGTGGAATAAAAGTCAGAAGATCTGAGTTCAATTTGTGGCTCTTCTGTTTATTAGCTACTTGACTATGAGTAAGCAGCTTCTCTCTCAGCCTCAGTTTCCCCATTCATAAAATGAAGGAGTTGGACTAGATGATCTCTAAGTCTTCTTCCAGCTCTAACATCCTAAATTGTATTGAATTCAAGAAATTCAGTTCCTTTATGTTGTGTTCTTTATATTCTAATCATACTGACCCACTTGCTGCCTAAATTCATTAATCTATTTCCTATAACCTGTGCCTTCAAATATGTGATAATGCTCTTGGATAAGTAATTTCCTCTCTCTAAACCATTGTTTTTGTATTTTTTGGAGGGGAGAAAACAGGGCAATTTGGGTTAAGTGACTTGCCCAAAGTCACGCAACTAGTAAGTGTTAAGTGTCTAAGACTGATTTGAACTCAGGTCTTCCTGATTCCAGGGCCGGTGCTCTATTCACCGTGCTACATAGCCACCCCTCTAAGCCATTTTATGAGCTGTAAAATGGCAGTGCTCTTCCAGTTCTAAACTCCCTATCTTCTCTGCTAAAAAAAAGCCCTCCCCCCCCCCACTCCCTCCAAGATCCAGTTAGTTTCTTTCACAGTGAGCTGAGGCTCACTCCATCTCCTATGTCAGGAATTCTCTGAATTATTTGAAGAGTTGCATCCTCTAGTAGTTAGAGGGGGTCTCTAAGCCCCTTAGTTATTAGTGTTCTCATCCTCCTCAAATTATCTTCTTTGTACTTACCTTTTTGCATGTTGCATCCCCCTATAGAATATAAGCTCCTTGGGGATAGGGTGTGCTTTCCTTATTTTTGCTCTTTGTATGACAGCCATCTAGCATAGGGCTAGTACACATAGTAGGTCATGAATGAGTGAATGTCCTAAAGACTCTTCCAGCTCTGACATTCTAGTTTCAATAATTTAAGGATTATGTATGCTTATGGTTTTTTAATCTTAATACAACATTTACCACTAGAGGACGCCAGTGTTCAAATAATTCAGGGAATTACCATATGACCTGGTATTCTGACTTGGCTCATAGATCTCAGCTTGGAATAATTCTCATTAAACTACACCGGAACCAAAATAAAATCTGATCTCTGCATCATGTAGGTGGAAAGGTTTGGAATTAATTTATTTTACCCCTGTAACACTAATCAGACTTCCCTCCTGAATAATATTGTTTTCCACATATGCCTTCATAATACATTCCACAGAGCCCTGGAAAGAATGAATGGTGGCCAGGGATGGGCCTGGCAAACGTGGTTTATTTTTGGTGTCTTCTCATACCTTTTTTTAACCCCCTCTAGACTGACTCCCTAGAGCTAAAAGATGAAGAGACACCTGGATTCAGAATCAGATGACCAGGATTCAAATTCTGGCTGTACTTACTTAATGTATATGTGATAATAGTCTTGAACAAGTCATTCCCTCTCTCTGATCGTGTTTCTACATCTATAAAATGGCAGTGGGCTTCCAGATCTGAACCCCTCATTTTCCCTGCTAAAAACAGCTCCAGAAGCACCCCCCTCTAACGGTGCTTTTGCGTGTACTAAGTATTTGCATTTTACCTCCTTTACTTGGGGGAGGGAGGAACGACCCTGAGTTAGAAAAACTTTGAGCAAAGCTATGGCAAGTTGAGCTATGTATCCCTCACTCCAAAGCTAGCTTGGATAAATTCACAGAGACGCATTACAGAAAGGACGCTAGGATCTGAATGATTTTGGCCACAGCAACGTATGAAGATCATTTACCAAGACATAGAAAGGTTGACCACATCAGTGAAATCGCATGTCTTCTTTTTTTTTGTTAGTAGAATCTTTTATTCATATTCCAATATAAGTTTCCAGAAAAAAACCAACAAAAATGTTTTTCAAAAAAAAAATCTTCCCAACTACACATAGGAAGGAGGTTCAAAAGGAAAGGGGGGAGGAGGCGCCTGTCCGTCCAACCTGCGCCTCCCCCCCCCCCCC
>CM053595.1:139090189-139137348 GCA_028646575.1 Pseudocheirus occidentalis
TCCCCTAGCACTTACTACAGTACTCATGATATATTTAATAAGCATGCATTGACAGAAAGAATTATGTGAAGTGATGCAAAATGAAGTAAGCAGAACCCGGAGACCAACATAGAAGTGCCTCTAACACTGAGAAAGGAGAAAGGAGGGAGAAGAAGGAAGAAGGAAAAGGAGGGACAAAGGAAGAAACTCAATGCTGTGTAACTATAATAACCAAGCTTGGGCCTCAAAACAAAAAGGAAACGTCTCTCCCTGCCTTCTTGGCAGAAGTAGGGAAATATGGATATGGAACACGGCAGACATTGTCAAGAGTGAGTAGATGTAACAACTAATATGGCAGGTAGTGTAATGTAGCCACAGTAACTAATGTAATGTCACAGGACTGCTTCCCACCTTTCTTTGTAACAAAAGATGGCTCTCTGTAGACTAGAGACATTTATTTAGATATATAGGTGATGTAAAAACAGAAGAGATCAACAAAAAATTTTTATTAAAACATTTAAATGCTGATAAATTTAAATGAACTGGATTTATTCACTCTAGATCTCCTAAGTAAGGAACTAGAGCTAGAGCCCAAAATTAATGCAAGCCAGGGGTCAGGCAGGAGCTGGGAAAAAAACCTTTTGGTTCCCCTCATCTAGCCCAGAGCTCCAACCCCAAGGAGGCAGGGGCAAAATCCAAGCTGCCTTCTGTCCACACGAGGGGATTATTGATTCCTTCCAGAAACTCCACAGGTCAAAGCCCCTGAGGATCAACTGAGGGCTGGATATTCATCTGTCCTTTCACTCAGAAGGCGGTCGGAGAGATAAGCCAGACACAGACTCTGACCTCATGTGTGGAGCGGAGGCTGTGGAAGCTGTACCTTCCAGGGTTTTTTGTTTGTTTGGGAGTTGGAAGAAAGAATCTTGGCCTAAAAGAGGTAGTAGCATCTTAGGAGAGATACTTGGGAGACTTGGGATGTGATGACTAGCACTTAATTCATAGTTTAACAGACTTAGAGTTAAAGAGAGAGGATGTGTCAACCACATGACACCAAACCATGGCCCAGGCAAATTAAAATGTAACTGGACAATATTTAACAAAATAAATAAAAACACAAGACAACATAAATTGTGTCAATATGTGGTTTTCTAAGTCAGTGCGAGCCTGCAAAGGCTCAATTTCAGTTTGACACCTGGGATGTAGGTTAACCTCATTTTACAGACAAGGACACCAAGACATAGAGAAAAGTGACCGGTGCAATGTCACTCCAGCTGGTAAAGTAGCAAAATCAGGTTTTCCAACCACAAACTGTGTGCATTCCCTTTGATTACTTGAGGCGCCACGGATGGGAGAATACTGTGGTTCAGACAAGACCAATGAGTACCACAAAGCAAACATGGGAGGGAAGGAAGGAGAGATGTGGGTGACGTGGACAGACATGGGTGTAGGATGCTAAGCAGAAGGTGGAAGAGCTCCTTCAGATGGGAGTCAGATGATCCCTGACTTATTCCTTCAACCTCCAGCCCTCATGAGGAAGCAGGCTAAAAGCATTCCTGCCTCCCTCCTGTCTCAGCACCCACTGTTCTCCCTGTCCAGGAGCCAGACATACAAACCTTGACGTTCTCCTCAGTAATGCACTTGTCTGCTGAATCAGTCACATTCTGTCGGATGCGATGCAGAAAAGCCTAGGGGATAAGAGAAAAGAAACAGTTAGCCTTCAAATGTTCACACCTGCCTAACTTGGTTGCTCTTTCTAGGCAAGAGTACCTGGGCATGGGCCAACAAGGGCATGGAAGAATCAGGTCATAGCACTGGCCCTTACTGTAAAACCTGATTCTCATCCTGGTGTTTGTATTAATTCAAACTTCTTTCCCATCCCTGACAATCTGTCTGATATGGCAAAATGTCCCAATCTTCCTTAACAGGACTCAAAGTCAGAAAGTAACCACTTCTCACCCCAAATCATCCCCAAATGTAAGCACTAAGGTGTATTAGGCTCATTGCTTAAATCATTACAAAGGGACAGAGCATATCGAAGTTTATCTTGCAATGCCCTAGTGAATCTTTCAACCAGATCATAGGGAGGTAATTTATTTCTCCTCTGGGACACCTCCAGACCCCTCCCCTCTAGCCAGCTGTTCTTAATCCTACCCCAAGAGAGCCAGGGAGGGCTGAGGTAGAGAGAAAGATAACTTGATGAATGGGACCACAAGAGAGAAACCCTACTCCCCAGGCCAGCTAAGGCACCCCAGGACTGTGGTTCAGAAAATGCTAGCTCCTTTAGTTTCTGGAAGGTAAAGAGGGATGAGCTGGGCAGTGCAGTGATAAGGGAGAGGACAAGTATTTATTAAGTACCTACTGTGTACTGGGCACTATGCTAAATGTCTTACAAATATTAGCTCTTATGATGCTCACTAGAACTCTGTGAGGTTAAGCACTACTACTATCTCCATTATACAACTGAAACTAAGGCAGGCAGGGGTTAAGTGATCTGCCAGGGGTCACACAGTCTTACTGACTCCTGGTCCAGAGCCATAGTCATTGCCTCAAAGAAGGAGTTCTGGAGAAAGAGAGATACAAGGAGGAGTTTGCCTTAGGATGGAAAATGAGGGTTGACTACAAAAGAAGCATGGTGTAGTAGAAATAGCAGTTAACTGGGAGATGGAAACCTGGATTCTCTCTTGCCACCAATTAGCTGATTAACCTTGGGAAAGTCATTAACCCTTTCTGGGCTCCAGCTTTTACAAAATTGTCCCTCTAGCTGTAAAAGCCTTATAATCTCAGCTGTGGGCTAACAGGAATAATTGTGGTATATAAATGTTATGTGTGGGATGGAGAGAAAGAAAAGAGGAGAAAGGGGGGAAGGAAAGAGAAAGGGAGGAAGGAGGAAAGAGAGAGGTACAGTGAACACTGGATTTGGAATCAGTCAATCTGAGTTGAATCCAGGTTCATCCACTTCCTAGCTTTGTGCCTAAGGCCAAACCATATAACCAGGTTTGAATCCCAGTTCTGCTACACACTAAGTGACCTTAAGAAAAATCACTTAAACTCTGGTCTCAGTTCCTCCTCTATAAAATAAGGAGATTGGATTAGATGGTCTCTGTGGTCCTTTCAAACTCTAAAGCTAAGAGGTTATGTCTTATCTGTACTCAGTTCTTCCTTTGAGAGATAATACTTGCACTGTGCACCTAACAGAGTTGTTGCAAGAGCAAATAAAATAATGTATGCAAAGCCCTTTGTAAGCCAGAAAGCACTGTATAAATGTCAGCTATCATTATTAGTATTATTTTAATTGATAGGCACAATCAGCCTGAAGGCTGCTGACTAAAATTTACCGGCATTTTAGTCACCATGCGTGTCATATCTAATAATAGCAACAGGCCCAGAGCAAGATGTGCAGATCGCATTAGCTGGCACAGTCAATTCCATCAGAGAGCTGAGCCCATGTGTTAATTTAAAAACCAGCTTCTCCCCTGACGCCTGTCTGGGGAGATCACTGCATGTCAGAGGGAGGGAGGGAGACAAAGAGAGACTCTCACTGAAAGAGAACAGCAGGGAAAGGGAACAAGGAGGGAATGGGAGGGAGGAAGGGTGAGAGAGAGCGGGAGAAAGAAGGAAGAAGAAGGAAAGAGAGGGAAAGGGAGAGGGGGGGAGGAGGGAGAGAGAGAAGGGGAGGAAGGAGGGAAGGGAGAGAAAGAAAGAGGAAAGAGGGGAAGGGAGGGGAGGAGTGGAGTGACATGGTTTCCCAGACAAGTTGTCAAATCTGTTCCAATGTCTTTGCAGGTTTTTCTATGGCTATCAAGGAGAGCCCCTCAGCTGTCACTGCTCATTGTCACGGTCATAAAGGGATGGTTTGGGGGCCCTGAATTCCTGGCAAATGATTTTCATAACCATGAGTTTGGCTGGGAACATTCCCAGGTAACAGAAATGGTAAAAGCATCAGCTCCTTTCAGATTTCCTCCACCCCCTAGCCCTGGACAAAACTGAAGTTAGGAAAAAAGGAAGCTACTCTGCTACCCTGCTCCTTACTGGATAAAAGTAGCAATCTATCAATTAAGCACCTATTATATACCAAACACTGTGCATGCACAAGGCATCTAAAGCTCTGCTGCCCAGCTAAAGGCCACATTCACAAGCCTGGTCAATGTTAAGATTACTCAAGGAATCAAGAGTACTTAGGAAACGGGGCGGCTAGGTGGCACAGCGAATAGAGCATTGGCCCTGGAGTCAGGAGGACCAGAGTTCAAATCCGACCTCAGACACTTGACACAAAAACTAGCTGTGTGACTTTAGGCAAGTCACTTAACCCCAAGTGCCCTCCAAAAAGCAAAAGAGAAGAAAGGAACTGGGAATATAAAAATCTAAGCTCTGCTCCCATCTCTTTCACAGTTTGCTATTTGACTCTGAGGGATGTGGTTCTCAATATCCACTGGAAAGCTTCCACTGGGAAGAGGAAGTTGGACAAAAAGAATTCTAAAATCCTTTCAAATACTAACATTATGGGGTCTATGTTCTAAGGTCCCTCTTGGTTCTATGTCCTCTGTTCTAAGAGACATAATGGGAAGTAGGGAGCACTAAATGCCCTACATCTGATGCGTCGCACTGGGAAAGTTATTTAACCTCTCTGGGCCTCTGCAAAATGGGGGTATTTGACCTAAATGATCTCTAAGTTTCCTTTCACTTCTAAATCCTATCATTCCATGATTCATCTAATCCACATCAATTCCTTTCAACTCTGACATTCTACATTTTAAAGAACATCTTCCATCGCTCAAATTCTATATTGCATGTTCTGTAATCTCTTACTGTCTATGCTTTTCAGTGCTCAAACACTTTGTTGTTTTATGGTCTTTCTACGATCTGAGGTGCTAAGAGCACACTTCCAGTTTCAACATTCTCTTTTACATTCCCCTCCAGCTTTGCAATTCTATGTGCTAAGAAGGTACCTTTTCAATCAATTATTCTATATTCTAAGGATTATTCCACCTCTATCACTGGCTTAAAATTCCAAGGCTTCAAAACAATCCTGTGGCTGAGTGGTACCAATGCTGATGAGGACCTTTGGTAGTGAAAGCTTGGGGGGGAAGAGGGGGAAAGAACATTAAGGAAACTGGCCGTACTTAAACTGTTTGTCAACACTAAGCCAGAGCTAGCTAAGGGGTACAAAGGGACAGGAAATTGTGTAAGCCACTCGCTGTCCTAGATTCTGGTTTCCTGTCCCCATTTTCTGAAATTGGTTGTGGGGCTTTGCACATCCCAGGGCTCTTGCCTGCCCCTTCCAAGGCAATTGTGAGGAGACAATGGGTAGCCCAGGCTGCCAGCTGTGGGCCCTGCAAGAAGAGGCAGCCAGAGTCACCACCAAGCATTCTATGTTAGCCAACACGGGATTGCTTTTTTCTAAAGGTCTATCAGCTGTGGCCCACACCCTGCAGTTTAAGTTAATAGGAAAGTGCTCAGCCCCACTCCTACTCCAACACCTGGTGCTGATGGTCCTGAAGGAGGCTAGACAGCGACCTATCAACCAGCACAGCTGCTCTCACCTCTGCCAAACCTCCTTACTTCATAGATGGAGTAACTAAGGTCCAGAAGGAAGAAAAGACTTTACCAAGGTCACAAAACTATTCTGTTTCCCTTCCCTCTGACAGCTCAATGTCCTGATATCTTACTCATACATTTAGGGTTCTGTTCACATATCACCTTTCTCCATGAAGCCTTCTCTGTCCCTTACTCCTACTGAAAAGGGATCTCTCCCTCGTGACCTCATAGCACTTATGATCTAAATTTCATCATATTTATCCACCTACTAAGCAGTGAGCTACTTGTAGCAAGTCAGTAAAGCTCACTTACTCTTATAAATCTCTCTTAATATTGTACTCATGTGGGGCAGCAATCAGAAGCATTGATTAAAGGGCCTACTACAGCCAGGTGAGAAAACTGGCAGACATAAATTCATATATATATGAATCAACAAGCAGTGCTTACTATGTTCCAAGTGCTACGAACACAAAGTAAGACAAAAACAGCCTCTCACCTCAAGAAGCTGACATTCTAATGGAATTAAGAGCATGTAAATAAATGAGCATTCCATACAAGTAGATGGAAGTAGCCTTAGAGGAGAAGGCTTCAGCAGCTAGGGATCTCCCACAGAAGAGGAATAGCTCAATAATTAACATTTCTGTAGCTTACAAAGAACCTGCCCCACCACAATCCCAAGATTCTATAGTAAAATAGTAGTAGTGCAAGTAATGAGAATCTGAACCATACAGAAGGGGGCAAAACTCATCTGCTGGAGTTAATGGGCAGAGCTAAGATTCACCATGTCCTTTGAATCCAACCCCAATGGATTTCCCATGATATCACCCTACAGCATCACTACACAGAATGCTACACACACTCACACCACACATATACCACAATGGGCTATACAGAATGGATAGCACCACACCCATCCCTCATTGGTGAGTCCTTCTCACAATCTCCATTTTAGGGGAGGGCCCAGACTCATTCTTCAGACCTAGTCAGTGTATCCCCTCCTCCTTTTCAGCTCCCTTGTGTTGTCTTCCCTCTTAATGTCTTAGCTCCTTGAGGGCAGAGACTGTCTTTTTTGTTTAGCACAGTGCCTTGCACATACCAAAGGCTTCATAAATGCATGGTGCTCTCCTTACCCCTCTAGAAACCCAACCCTTCCATTAAAGCTCATCTCAAAACCCACCTAATCCAATCTAAATGCCTGTACCTGGCTGGCACAATGCTTAAGCACTGGAGATAAAAAAAGATAGTCCCTGGCCTCTGTGACCACACCTAGAGATACTTTATACCTTCAGTCCTTTTTCAGTTATGAGCAACATGTTTCAGCTCTCCATGCCCCATCTGGGGTTTTCTTTTGTAAGTGTTTTTGTTATTGTTCAGGTATTTCAGTTATGTCTGACTATTTGTGTTATGTGACACAGCTAGTGTCTGAATCCAGATTTGAACTCATGAAGATGAGCCTTCCTGAAGCTAGGCCTCACTGTGCCACCTACATCCTAACTAAGAAAAGTTGAGGGATCTCCTTAGAATTGTATAAGATCATAATGAAAACCCAGATATTTTTACTCCAAATCCAGTGCTTTTTCCACTATTAAGATCATCAGAAAATCCTGTCTA
The DNA here is from genome assembly GCA_028646575.1 of Pseudocheirus occidentalis. Taxonomy (NCBI): domain Eukaryota; kingdom Metazoa; phylum Chordata; class Mammalia; order Diprotodontia; family Pseudocheiridae; genus Pseudocheirus; species Pseudocheirus occidentalis. The sequence continues at coordinate 139,097,315 of CM053595.1, forward strand.
GGAGTGTCTGCCCCATGCCATCAGCACACAGCCTCCTCCTTCCATTTTTGGTTCATCTGATGATGGACAAAATACCTCACTTGCCTTCAGTTTCTCCCTCTGTCAAATGGGTACAATAATACAACTTTACCAGGTATGGAAGGTCACAAGATACTATGAGGTCTTGAGGGAGAGATCCCTTTTCAGTAGGGGTAAGAGCAGAGAAGGCCCTTAGATATGGAAGACAATTGTAAAAACTAAAAGAGTTAAGTGAGTAAAGTATTGCAATTCAATGCAATCCATTAAATATTGATCCAAATATCTATTCTGTGCTAGGTGCTAGGAAATATAAAGATGGAAGTAGGCCCAGCTCTTGACCTCAAGGATGAGGGAGTTTATGTATCAATGTAAACCCACCTTGCACAAATACAAAAATAATACAAGTTAGAACAAAATAGAGGTAAACGAGAAAACCAGAGAAGTTAGGTGATATACACTGGATACAGCTCCAGGCCTGAAGAGGATTCGGAAAAGCTGGGTTCAGATCATCCAGTCTCTGACCCTGGACACTTTGATCACTTTAATTACTACCTGCCTCAATTTCTCTCTGTAAGATAGGGACTATAAAGGTACTTACTTCCCATGGTTAGCATGGGAATAAAATGAAATGGTATTTGTGATGCATTTCGCAAATGTTAAAGCACGATATGTTACTTCTAACGTTAGAAAGATTAACTCTGAAGAGAGCACCTTCATCTGGAAAGATCAGAGAAGGTGGCGTGTGAGCTGAAAAGGGAAGGGGGGTGGGGGGGTGGTGCAAAAAAGAGGCAAAGATAAGTGAGTACATCCCAGCCAGGAAGGGACAACTTGTAAGTTAGTGAGCTTAACTATAATTCCTGGAAATTTTCTAGAATTTATTTTTAAAGGGACAGGTATAGAAACGGAAATAGAGATGACAACAGAAGGTCAAACCAGACTAACCTCATTTCCTTTTCTGACAGGAGAACACTGCAAATACAGTAGATATAATTTACCTAGACTTCAGCAAAAATTGACAAAATCTCTCATGCCATCCTCACTGACAGGCTAGAGATATGACCTAGAAGGCTCACTGAATGAGCAGTCATTAATGGATCAATGTAAACCTTAAAAGAAGTATCAACAGCCCCTTCTCCTAGATTGCCTGAAATTTTTCCCAATGACAAAGACAAAGGCAAGCTTATAAAATCTGTGGAAGACACAAAGCTGGAAGGCAGACCTATAACAATGACGGTTGTTAGGTGACATTCACAAAGATGGGTGCCTAGGTGGTACAGGGTAGTGCTAGGCCTGGAGTCAGAAAGATCTCAGTTTAACCAAACACCAGCCTCAGACACTTTACTAGACTAAAACACATGGTACATGACTAAACAACGCAACTAAGATGAGGGGATGAAGCCAAGTCCTATACTTGAACTGGAAAAAAAAAAATCAATTTTGCAAGTACAATGGTGATGGCTAAAAAGCAGCTGGGTTTTTTTCTGGAGAATTTATGGTATGACAACCAAAGAAAGCTAATGCAGGCTCACAGATCTGATCTTCCATGTGATAAGAGAGGCACAGAAGGTTCTGGTCCCATTGCACTCTTTCTTCACCAACTAAATCTAGGATATTACATCATGTCCAGATCTGGGATCACATTTTAGGAAAAGCATTGTAAAGATAGAAAAGGTGAAAAGGCAACTAGGATCTTGAGAAGCCTGAATACCACGATAGTCAATTGGGGAAAAAAAATATGGATGATAAGCCTAGAAAAGCCTTCTAGGAGACATCCTAACTCACATCAAGCATTTGAAGGACATCATGTTGACAGTTCAATTCTCCGTGGGCAGAATTAAAAGCAATGTGTGTAAGTTTCAGGGAGGCAGCATTCTACTAGGGGGACCACCAACTCCTCATTCTCCTTCCCCACCCATGTCCAAACAATTACCTCCGGTACATCACTCGGAGGAAAGGCTGCTAGCACAGGCCTGCACAGCATATGGCCCACAGAGCAGCCAGGAGTTCAGGTGCCATGGGTTACATGATAGTCTCTCAAAATCCGTTGGCCTGTCCTATGTTGCTCAGGCCTGCACTTGCAGATGGGAGGATACAGAGGTGGTGAGAACCATGAAAAGTCTCCAGGAGAAGGCAGGGTTTTAGCTGAGTCTTGAGAGAAGCCAAAGACAAAAGGAACAGTCACTGGATTGTAGGGTCCGTGTTTCATAAAAGTGGGAGGAGGGAGAGAAGAGGTTATGAAGGGCTTTGAATCAGAGGATTTTTGTATTTGATCCTGGGGGTGATAGTTTAGAATGGAGTTTAGAGGGGTAGAGGCGTGACATGGTTAGCTTTAGGAAAACCACTGGGATGGCTGAGTGGAGGATAGGCTGGAGTGGGAAGAGACTTAAGGCAGACAGATCCACTAGCAGGCTACTACAATGGTAGATATTGTCTCTTTATTAAAGAATATCTGATAAGTGATGGGCTGGGTCATTAAAATCCAAAGTCAAGAAAGAAGAGATACACCAATGGGGGGGAGGGGGGAGAGAGAGAAGAACCTCTAGAACAGGACAAATAGCTTAGTACTGTTGGATATTTGAGTTACTGGGGTAATCAGAGTATATAGTGTTTGAAGAAGGATGGAAAACAGTGCCAGGCACTGTGCTAAGCACTTTTCAAATATTATCCCATCTGATCCACCCCTGGAAGCTAAGTGCTTTTGTAGCTGAAGAATCTGAAGCAGAGAGAGATGACTTCCCCAGGGCCATGCGACTGGTAGGTGTACCTCAGAGATCTTAAATCAAGTCTTTTTCACTGCAGACACACCTAGCTAGAAGAAGCCATAGAAGGAATCCAAAGAACAAAGAATGATTTAAGCACTGAATGCCTGTCTTTTTACATATCAAGAAAATGAGTCTGGGGGCTGCTAGGTGGTACAGTGAATAGAGCACTGGCCCTGGAGACAGGAGGAACAGAGCTCAAATCCAGCCTCAAACACTTAACACTAACTCACTGTGTGACCTTGGGCAAGTCACTTAACCCCCACTGCCCTCCAAAAGGCAAAAAACAAAACAGGAAATTAATCTCACCCAAGGCTTCACTCAGAACTAGACTCTGGCTTCCTATGATCTGTCCCAGTGGACTTTTCACTGTAAATGATAATTTACTCTTATACTTATGTTTCAGTGTGATATAGTAGAAGAACAACAGGCTGGAAATCAAAACCCCTGAGCTTTAGTCACAGTTTTGTCCCTAATTTAGTGCATGGCCTGGGGCATTTCAAGACTTCAATTTTTTCCTCTCTCGAATGGAGATGACAAATCAAAAGCTTGTCTGTACCAAGAGGAAGAAGCCACTGGCACAGCAGATACTTGTAGTCAGGAAGATCTGAGTTCAACTCCAGTCTCAGACAGATGTTACTAGTTATCTGACTCTGGGCAAATCACTTAACCTCTGCCTGCCTCAACCAGAATAATAATACTACCTCCCAGAATTGTTGGGAGGATAAAATGAGTAAAATGCTTAGCATTTTACTTGGGCTGGCTCATAGGCGGCACTTAATAAGTGATTGTTTCCATCCCTTCTATTCCCTTCTCAAGGCTGTTGAGAGGGAATTCAAGGAGATGGTGCTTACTGAAATACTTTGGAAACTGAAATGTACTATACAGTTCTCCATTTATTACTCAATTACCGAGAGGCAACATGATGGAGCAGAAAAAAGAAGCAGATCTGAAGTCAGGGGAGCTAGGCTTGAATAGTAGCTCTCTGTCACATTCTATCTGTGTGACCCTAGTGTAAGCCCTTAATTTCTCTGGTTCTCCAGTTGTTCCATCTCCAAAAATTAGATTAATATAAGAATATAAGATATCCACAAAAGTTCCCTCCAGGTCAAGAGCTATTATGCCATGACCCATCAAAAATACCAGCAATTCCCTTGAGGGCACACACTGGGGCAATGCCATGCCTCTGCACCAATGTCCTACCTATTACCTTCCCTAGTTCAAACCACCTAAATAAGGCTGTGGCATGGGGATTTCCCAGGCTGCAGCCAAAGTGAAGGTAAGTGACCAGTCAGGAATAATGGAATTTTGCCAACTGAACATAAAGACCACAGTGGTAATGCTTATTAGAACAGATCCAGCCTTGAGGTCCCTTTTACCAACTACATCATTTTAAGTCCTAAGGTACCTTCCAGCTCTGACATTCTGTGTTCTAAGGTTCTTCAAGCACTAATATTCTGTGGTCTTAAGATTTCTTCCAGTTCAGACAATCTGAGTCTCTGGGTCTCCACTGTTCTCGCTGAAGCCAGCTCAACATCTGAAAACTCTTCCCCAAGTAGGAACAAAAGCAAGGCTGTCTGGCCAGCTCACCCACCAGTGAACTGGTTACTGACTGACCTTTACCAGTTGACCTTTGAAGGTCAATCTTGCACAGACAGGGTATGGGACTCCTATTTCTGAAACCTTCTGTCCCTGCTAGTGACCAAGACCCCTACATTCCTTAACTGAATGAAGCTAGGCAAACTTTTCTCAAGCCAAGTTTGGAGAGAAAAAGTGACTTGAGAAGACCCCTTCTTTCATCCCAGGCCTCAGTAAAGCTGGCTTGGTGAGTGTTTTGGGCTGAACATGAAGGGAAAAAGAGAGAAAAAGCGAGAGCTGGTGCGTTTTACAGACAGTGTGGGAGAGTGGGGCCTTCCCCAAGAACGAGCCAAGAGAACAGTCTGATCTATCTTTGCCAAGCAACGTCATAACGGCTGTCCACAGGTGAATCAGAGGTCTGCCTCCGCCACTACTGTCTGTCCTCCTCTGCCTCCCCTTCTGTTGAAGGCAGGACAGGCTCGGGGGATCCACAGCACTCACTTTTCCTTGGCTCCTCAAACCAAGAGAACAATGGCAACAGAAACTGATAAATCCAAATGACAGCAGTAGGTGGATAGGTCACTAAGAGACCATAGACCCTTGCTGTGCACATACCCAAAGAGACTGACACGCAAGTACGTAGACACACACGTCATATTCCTAGAACAAGAAGGGGATGTTACGAATCATTCACCCAAGTTCAAGGAGAACTCAGTGGTCAATGCAGTCCCAGGAGGAAATTTCCATTTTCCTCCTTATCCAAAGGTAAGGCTTGGGTACTTTCTTCTTAGACTGAAAAGTTAGGAAAAACTGAGGTGGGGAGAAAAGGGTCTTTCACATATCTATATTTCTAAGGTTCCTTTCAGCTCTAACACTGTGTTCTGAAATCCCTTCCAGCTCTGATAATATATACTCTATATACTAGAGGATCCTTCCCCCTCTGACTTTCTATCAGACTGAAATTCTTTGCCACATAATGGAGGCAGGGACTCTATGACTCAGCCAACCAGTCATACAGTCACTGCTCTGAGGAGAGTAAGGAGGAACTGAAGCAGAGGGGGAAAGCCAGGATGGTGTTCTTGATAATGCCAGTCACGACTAAGCAGGCACCAGGTCACTGAGCCACAGGCCACCCACCTCTCAATCCTGTGTGTCTTCAGTTGAGAGGGAATCGTGGTTGAGAGTCCAGACAAAGCAAACAGCTAGTCAGAAAGATTTCAGCATGTGGAGGGAGGCTCGGGGGAGGGGGCCTGCTCCCTCCTTATTTACTCTGCAAACCACAGCATCTTTGGGGAATAGGTCTGCTTACCTTTCGCTGTTCCACAGCCCTGTGTCCTCAGTCCCAGGCCAGACCTCCAGGCCTGTTCTTCTCCCCTCATCTAGATGAAATGCTAGATCTTCCTAGCTCAAAGCTATCCAACTTTTCTGGCAGATACAACTTTTCATTCCTGGGGTTGCTGAATTTTGTCCTTGCTAAGCCATTCAAATACAAGCATTTCACAGGAACACACAAACAGAAGGGACGTTAGTATTTGTATGTGGGGAAACTGAGACAAGAGAAAGGAATTTACCAAAAGTCACACTGAGAGCTTTATGCCTTTTAAAATTCATCCTTCCTAGAGTGTCATAGGATTTTAGCTCCAAAAATTACCTTAGAATCTAATCCCCATCAGTGATACAGCTGAGGAAATTGCGGATCAAGGAGGTTTAAAAATCACTCTGTTATTTTTTTCTCCTAGATTCTTACTTCTACCCTGATCTAAGTCCTTCCCCTCATCCTCATGCAATGCCCTTTAAAATTTTTTAAATTGGTTTCAGAATGGCTAAAGCACCAGTCAAGTTGGTTGGGGGTAGGATCCCATTAGTCAGCCACAGAGAAGAAAAGTTCCTCTCTCCTAATACAAATGTTACCTCGATATGCCACAAATATCTGTATTCCCAATATGCTGTCCCCTTTCCACACTCCTAACACAACCTGCTAGTTCTCTCATCAACTCCTAAAGATGACTCAGTTTTGCCCCCATCTTCATCCTAACAAAAATTAAAATGGCTCCCTGCAACAACACTACTTAGAGGACAAATGCCTAAATTTTCTATGTCACCTAGCACCTCACTATCTACACACCACAGTGTTAGTGATAGTCTATTTTATGGTATTGTCAACATTAAAAGGGGCCTTAGAGGTCATCTAGTTGACATATCTGTTCTTTTTCTGAGGAAACAAGCCCAAGAAGAGGACATATTACTTACTCAAGGTCACTCAGCAAGCTAGTAGGAAAACGAAGACCAAAAGATCTTCTGACTTCTAGTCCAGTATTTCTTTCCACTTTATCAGGCTACATGTTGTTGAGTCATTCATATAGCATTTTACAGGTATAGACAAAGTCTTATAGGTTCCTCACAGAAGCATAATAATAATACCCCCTCCTTTGAGGATGAAAAATCATTATGAAATTACTCAAGCAAGTCTGACCCACTCACTCTGTGATCCTGCAAGTCACTTAAATTCTGACTGCCTCAATTACCTAGTCTATGTCCTAGGAGGACAGTAATCACACCTACTTCCCAAGATTGTTATGGAGATCAAGTAAGATAATATTTGTCACTTAGGTGACAGAGTAGAGAGAGTACTGGGCCTGGAGTTTGAACGACCTGAGTTCAAATCCAGCTTCGGGGATTTACTGGTTGTGTGACATTGGGCCAATCGCTTAACCTCATCATCTGCTAGCTCTTGTTGTTGGTAGCATGGTACTCGGCACATAAATGCCTGTTATCTATCTACACAGCCAGCAAGATCAAATGTTTTGACTTAAGAAGCCAGAAATAAAACTAGCAAGCCAGTCTGAGATAGCCACGGGCTGCTATCACACTAAGAATCTTAATAGCTTCCACCAGGAACAAGGAAGAGGTGCACTAAGTTTTTTTAGGGTTACTTCAAACTTCCTCCAATTAGCTTTCACTGATCCTGGAGTCACCCTGTTGTACTTGAAAGATTTCTACATAAAGAACCCCAACTCAGTTCCTCTTTGACTGTCAGGTGCTTCTTCTGGAAAATGAGCTCAAAGTTTCTTTCCAACTCTAAATCATAGGATCTTACATTACATGCAAGGGCAGCTAGATGGCATAGTATATAGAGTACCAGAAGACCTGAGTTCAAGTCAGGCCAGACACTTACTAGCTGTGTGACCCTGGGAAAGTCACTTTAACGCTGTTTGCCTCAGTTTCCTTGTCTGTAAAATGAGGAAGTAGGAAAACCACTCCTCTATCTTTGCCAAGAAAATCCCAAATAGGGTCACAAAGGATCAGAAAAGAATAAAACAACTGACCATCTCTCCTTGTAACTCTATCATCTACACTGTCTGCTGCCAGTGATCATTTCATTTCTATTATAGTGAGGACCTTCCATGGAAATCAGCACATGGGGACTTCAGTGCAAAAGTAGACACAGGGGAGATAATGAAGACAAAGCATTCAATTCAAATAAGTACAATATGATCTAAATAAACAAGTCATCAATGTCGACAAATTGGAATGACGAAAAAATGTGATCTATTTCCTGAGGAAGTTTATCTGGTACAGATCAATAACCCCAAACAAGAAAGCCTAGAAAACACCTCAGTCAGCAAACCCCCTGCCAAGCAGAGAACAACACCAATTTAGAATAAAACTCGTTTCCAAAAATCTTACAGAAGAAGATGGAAAATTATGGGCAGTACTACCTCACAAAATAGAAGTAGGAGGAAAAAGAACTTTGTAGAAACTTTAGTCCCATTCTAAGTCATACACCTCAGGACATTTAACAATGAAACGAGAAAAAAAGATAAGCTGATTTTAAAAACAGAAAACACTGTTAGGGCTTCTATTTAAAACAACAACCACCACTCTTATCAACAGCAGTAGAAACAGTATATTTTGGTCTCTAAAATCACAGCTCTCGCGGGAGGAAGCAGAAAGGATACTCATGAAACAAAGCTGAGAGGAACAGCTGGACTACACCAGGTTATATGGAGGAGGTTCATGCAACAGTCAACACAATTCTGAGGATGCTAAAGGATTACTTCAAGATGGGGGGATGGGGGGAAGGGAAGGATACTAAATGCTTGGGGGGGGAAAAGTTCTAGATCTTAGTATTGCTGCAAAAAAAAGCTAGGGAGAAAACATCAGTACCACAAATCCATAAGCCTACTTTCCCATCTCAGTCTTTATGTGAATATTCTACAATAGCATCATTGATAAAAAATAAATATAATAAAATGGCATCCTTGAATAAGAAGCATGTAGGCAAGCTACAGAAAACAATATTCTACAAAAGACCGACTCTTTGCAATCACAAAACTGGCTGAAAGATCCAAAGGAAACAGTCTTCCATTGTTCCTTTTTGGTCAACATTTGGTAAAGCAAAACTCCATTTCCAACAAGGTGTCTCCTATGTATCTGTTAAAAATCATATAAAGTATCTTTAAATACATAACAACAGTAACAGCTCAGCTCAACAACCCTCTGATTATTCATATCAAGTAAAGCACAAAACACAATAAAAGTATTTATCACTGTCATGATGAATGTCCAACTAAGAATCTAAACTCTGAAGAGGGATTCCCTGTAAATAGGGAAATCCCCCAGATGCTCCTGTCTATAAATGCCATTATGCTGATTTTTCAAGCCCTGGAATATCACAGAACCTCCTAAATGACATCCATATCACTTAAAAGCTTGTCTTAACCATGTACACAGAAGGAAAAAAGAAAGTAAATGAAAGTTACCTGACTATGATATGCATCTGGACAGATAACCCATAGAACTGACGTCTCTGTACACATCTCAGGGAATTACCAGACCAAGAACTGAACAGGAAGAGAAGAGTACCTTTGGAAATCTTAATTCTTTTTTTGTTGTTGTTGTTAACTTTCCGAATATATTTCCACTGCCCAACTCAGAGCCCTTCACTTATAACAAAGATATAAAAAAGGGGGGAAAAACCACCAACAGGCTAATCAATAACTTCCAATATAACAGAACATGTACAAAAAGATGTCAAGATTATACAATCATAGTGGAATTGTCTCTGCAGTCAATGAATGTATTTTTGCAACTCTTCTCCAAGTCCAGTTTTGGTCATTATAATTTCACTGCCCAGGAAAGGCAGTAACAAGTCATCAGAAGACAGATGGAAGGAAAAGGAAGTTATTGGGCAGAACAGAGGTACCAAATTTTACAAATAAGGAAAGTGGGGTTCAGGATAGGAAAGTGATTTACCCCCTGGTCACAAAGCTGATAAATATCAGAAGTTCAGAGTAAAAGTCAGGTCTCTCCTGACTTTAAAGGTCAGAAATCACAGAACTAATCCCTCCTCACCTTTTGACAGTAACTCCATTCAACTAAGTACTTCTAAGGACACAAAATTTTAAGAAAGGGACACTGAGGACCATCAAATCAAAGTATTCTAGAAGCAGAAAGTACCTCAAAGGCTAGCAAGGCTTTTTTCTCTTCATGGAGAAAGGGAGAAGCTTCAATCTCACAGAGAGTGAGTTACAGAGGAGTGATTTGTGCTCAAAATGGAAAGCAGTTACCTAGCCTGGACCAGAACCTGGATATCCTGCCTCACAGTACTCTCCTGTTTCCAGTGGGCCATGCTGCTTCCCACAAGGTTGGGTGACAGGGGGAACAAGAAGGGGAAGGTTGAAGATCAACACAAGGTGCCCTCCTTATCCTCCTCCAATGTAGGAAATGAAGCAAAAAACATGTTATAAACAAGTTATTGTGAGCATGGCTGTTGCAACTATTGAGGGGGCAGGGGGGAAAGACAAAAGGAAGGTGGATAATCCCCCTTCTGGAAATATACTAAAATCCCTTAATCCCTCCCAGCTTAATTTTTCCCTCCAGAACGCTTTGTCTGGATCTCTCCCTCAGTCCTATCACTGATTTGAGTATATTATCATACCCCAGAAGTAGATAGTAAGAACTAAGCTCCTTGAGAACAGGATCTATGTCACTTTTCATCTTTGTATGCCCCCTCCCCCCACTTAACACTCAGGTCCTGCATAGAAGACCATTAATAACTGCTTAATAAAAACCACAATTGGCTTTCCTTTTCCTCCTCCACAAAGGATGGCTGTGGCTTCACAACTGCTGTTTCCTACATCAGTCAAAACCCAGCTCAAGACCCACCCACTACTAATCTCTTCTTTCCATGGCTTCCTAATGTATTTACTTCATGTCTATAGATAGTGCAGGGGTCTATCTATAATTGTTGCTATGTCTTTTTTTCCCTAATGAGGCTGTGAGCTCCAGGAAAGAAGTCTTAGAGGCTGTCACAAAACTCCTCAAAAACTGCACAAATAACTCCTTTCTTCTTAGAGATTCAAGGCCAATGCATGCAGGGAATAGAGCACTAGACTGGATTCTAGTCTCAGCTCTTCTGACTGTGAGACCTTAGGAAATTCTCTTCCACCTCAGGCCCAACACCTAGCTTTCGGTCCAACACATACACAGGAGGTGTTTAATAAATACAAAAGTTAGGTGGAGGGTATTGAGTTCTGCTTTGGACTTGTTGAGACTGAGATGCCTAGGAACAGGAAGGACGGACTGAAGGAAGGAAGGAAAGAAGGCTTTTTAAGCCCTTATGTGCAAAGTATTATTACAGAAAGTAAGGCAGTATGTGCTCTCAAGGAACTTACATTCTAATGGGGAAGACACATAATTTCAGTTGGAAACGTCCACTGGCCAGTTGGTGACAGAACTAGCATTTAGGAGAGGGTAGGGGCTAGATTTGGAAATCATCTGCATAGAGATGAATACTGAACACATGAGAACTGGTGTATTATGAAAGAAAAGAAAGGGAAAAAAGATAAAGAGAGAAAAGTAGGAATAAATTCAGAAGTCCGATCTCCACAGAGCTAAAGAATATAAGAACTGAAAAAGATACAGAACAACTTCATTTTATGGAAAAGAAAACAGAAGACCAGAGGGCAAATGACTTGCCCAAGGTCACACAGTAAGTTAATGTCTGGGTCAGGAATTGAACCCAGTAGTGCTGACTAATGCTCTACCACCAGACCCATGCTTCATTCTTTTTCACAACTTGTCCTCTTCTTCAGACCCCAAAAGAGAGGGTCTTTCATGAAATGAACATGGTAGAGTTTGGAGATGTCCCCTAACACAATAACCTATCCATTCTTTCCTGTTTTCATTCCTGAAATATCCCAAGCCCCAGCTCCCAGGCTTGGGCCTGGGCTGGGTTTTGGGAAACTCAGAAAGGAAACTCCAGTGGGATCCCAGAGCAGAGCTCCACTATTTTTACATTCTCTCGCATTTGAGTATTGTTTGTAGGCCAGAGAGCACACTCCCCTGCTGCCCAGGAGGGATTACTCACCCACCAACCCCAGAAACAATTGTTTGGGGAGAAAGGAGGAAAAAACTCTCCCACTTAAGAAAAACAAAAACAACTTGGAAGTCATTGTCTTCAGCTGTCAAGTGTCAGCTTCCATTGTTCCTGGCTCACATTCCAGTCATTGTCAGGGTGCTATCCGCTGGAGGGACCCCAGCCCACAGGCTCAGCCCAATCCTCACTCCTTACCTCCCACAACCAAGAAACCGCCTTGTTCAGTTTACTTTTTTTTAATGGGTTCAGAATATTCTCATCCTATTGAAAATACCACCCAAAGAAGGACTGTTTAAGCTAAGGTTTCCCTGGGTTTTCAGTCTTGGCTCTGTAGATTGAAGTAATTTCCAATTCTCTTAGGGGTCCATGATCCAGAAAACTGATCCAGTTTTAGGGGTAGCTAGGTGGCACAGTGAGTAGAGCACCAGCCCTGGAGTCAGAAGAATCTGAGTTCAAATCCGAACTTGACAAAACACTTAAGACAAAACTTTGAGCAAGTCACTTAACCCCAATTGCCCTCCTTTGCAAAACCGAAAAACAAAGAAGCCTCCAGTTTTGGGCAATGGTGAATGTCATTTTTTTGTGCTCCTGGAGCTACTGAAAATATTCTTCTCTCCTAATGCTTTGGACTAAATTATCTCTAAAGTCCGTTCCAGTTATAAAACCTGATTCTGTAATATCTACTGGCCCTTCTCAAGATCTAACACTTTAAGTTCTACTTTTTAAGTAAAGTCTCTTTAGCTCCCATATTCTAAGTTTTCTCTTTTACCCAGAATCTCCTCCTCTTCCTGACTTGACTATATGGCCTGTGATTTCACCATCTGTCCTAGCTCCCATGTCTGAATCTCTGGGTTTAGCTTTGACTGTCTTTTCTCATATCCAATCAATTACCAAATTTTGTCAATTACACAATTATATCTGCCCCTTTCCTAACATACTCACTGTCACCACTCACATGCTTTTAGCTCTATGGTTCTAACGCAAATGAAAAAAGAAAGCAACCAGTACAATCCATAAGCATTAAATAAGTTGCTGTCAGGTTGCAAGGTACTTCCAGTGCAAGGTTCTAAGGAAAGAAAAAGCATCCCCTGCCCTCTAGTAACTTACATTCTACCAAGGAAATAAAACAAGTATATATGAAAACACAGACTTATTAACAAGGGGAATCATCAGGAAAGGTTTTTCATTTTTGTCTTTACGACCCCTTTTTGTTGTGGTTTTTTTTTTTCTCTTGCTCTAATGAATACAACTAATACAGCTACCAGGCTGCATCTCTACTGGAATGGCTTCCCAGAACTGAAAGGCTTGAGCACTGCCATTCCTAAGGCTCTTGAGTTCAGGGTTCTGGGCTGTTTCTATCAGTGTCGGAGAGCAGATGGTCAATGCAGCGGTAAATCAGGTGATGGACCAACCTGCCCTGATGCCTCTCAAGACTGCTGATGATGAGAGCCAGTAATTGTTGCTAGTGAAGATGACGGTGTAACCCTTCTTACAACAAATGAATTAATAAAATGTAATAAATACTTGTTGATTCTTCCCCACTCCAACCCCAAAGGGTTCATTATGTATGACCTGTATGACCATGTCCTCCCTTTACTATCAAATATTTGTAAAGTGTTCAACACAGTGTTTGGCACATAGTGGGTAGTTATCTAATATTTGTTCCTTCCCCTTCCCTTCCCTTTCCCTTTTTTCTCTTCCCTCATTTTGTCAAGATAATCTTCCTGGATTTCAGTTTCCTTATTCATAAAATGAAAGAAAGGTCCCATCTATTTGCCCTCCTATATTCCTAAATCCTAAAGCTGTCGAGTGTCAGCTTCCATTGTTCCTGGCTCACATTCCACTCATTGTCAGGGTGCTATCCGCCAAAGGGACCCCAGCCCAGCCAACCCACAAGCTCAGCCCATTCCTCCCTCCTTACCTTCCACAACTGCAACCTCCTCTGTGATGTTCTCTCTGGACCTTTCGGCTCTGTTGTGACCCTGTCTAACACACATATCATATAATACTGCACATTACAATTACCTGTGTGTCTAATTTCCCCTCTCTGTCCCACAGGATCCTCTGCTCCAAAAAGATAAGAAATGTCTTATCTCAACTTTATATCTCACTAAGATCTTTGTATATATAGTTTTCTGTATACCAATAAAAGTAGATAAAGATTTGAGCAAATCTTCATGCAGTTTTAGAGTTCAAGTAGCCTGAACTAACCTTTCCCATCTCCCAACACTATAGAGGTACTATGCCGTCCATTAGTACTTTCCCTTGATATGAGAATCACAACCCCAGCCAAAGAATCCATCTCAGGTCATGGATAGCAAAGCCAAGAAAATTAATGGACACTTAGAGCCCATTTCTACTTCTTCTCTCTCCTCCAGTAAGGAAAGATCATGTAAGGGAGGGGAAAAGGGGGAAAACTAGTAGGAATTTCTGAACCTCCTAAATTTGTGAACCAATCTGTAGGGAAAGGAACTGGAGATTACCTGGGGAAGAATTCAAAATCAAGAAGGAGAAAGACTTTTGGTTAAGGAGGAACTGAGTAAACATGAGATATGTTGAAATTAAAAATAACTCCAGGTTTTATAGGAGCTAACACTATCAAAGTATAATTTTCATTTGACTTTAACAACAGCCCTGTGAGGTAGAGTTGAGGTTAGCCTTCCTTCTCTAGATGTCATCCCCTGAACCTCATGGCCACAGGTTTGCCCAAGGTCCAAGCCAGGCCTGCAACCTGTGCCTGCTTCCTCCCAAACCAGTGTTCTTTTGACCACAGGAGATTATGATGGGCAGGTTTGGGATTCTTTGTTCAGAAGTCAAGCCTGTCTCACAGGACCTGAAAGCTGAAAGGGACCTTGGAGGTTATCTGGTGCAACCTCCTCACTGGGGGACATAAAGGTTAAACAACATGCACAAGGCCATACAGACTTGTAAGGAACAGAGAAAGGATTTCAACGCAAACTTTGTGACTCCACAATCAATTTCCTTTCCTAGTACTGTAATGACTAGCAGTATGAAAATCAGCAAGTTAATTAAATTTTTCCTTTAGATAAATGACATAGTTAAACTTAATCATAGTTGCTTCTGCAAACACCCTCTGTTTCTTAAATTTTTAAATTGAATATTAGTTTTTTTTCCCTGCGAATGAGTATGTCTGAAAGTTATTAGCCACCACTAACTCAGGAACAGCTAGGTGACACAGTGAATCCTGGGCGGGGAATCAGGAAGATGTGGGTCCACGTAAGACTTCAGACACTTAGCACCTGTGACCCTGGGCAAGTCACTTTATCCTGTTTGCCTCAGTTTCCTTATTTGGAAAAACAAAACCTTATTACAAACATGTCTAATCAGGTCAAACAAATTCCCCTACTGACCATGTCCAAAAATGCCCCCCCACACACACACACATACACACAATCATTCCAATTAACTTCTCTGAACCTGTTTCCCTATCAACTGGGTAAGACTAGATGAGCCTGAAAGCATATACAAACCCTACTCATGTCTAAGAGTGTCCTTTCCACCACACTATGCAAAAGGTGAGAAGGTTATAAAAGGGACAAGAGCCAGAGACTCCTAGACCTGGAAGGAGGTCTAGGAGAAATTTAAGAGGCAAGAGTGGAGTCCAAAGGGAAGACAACTGAGTCCTACACGCTCCCAATCCTGGCTCACTTTTCTGCAGTCCCCTTATAGTTTCCAGGAGCACTCTTCCTTTGGGGGCAGAGCCAAGATGGCACGGTAAAAGCAGCACTCTTCCTTCCTCTTTCTCTAGTGTGCCTTCTCTTCAATCCAGTCCACTGCCTTCTTCCCTTCAAATACCTGGGTTAGAAGGGGCCATGAATAGAGAGCCGGCCCTGGAGTCAGGAGGACCTGAGTTCAAACACAACCTCAAGACATTTAACACTTGGGCAAGTCACTTTACCCTCAATTGACCTTCAAACAGCAAAAACAAAAAACAAAACACAATTTTTCAGGTACTGCAAGGAATACTATCCCCACTTTACAGAGATGATGAAATTGAGGTCTGAGAAATCATTTGCTCCAAGTCAACAGGATAAATTTTTCCTAAGTGATTACTGTAAGCAAAGTGTAGTGATGCAGGGGGTAAAGGTATAATATGAAATTTAAATAAGTCATTTCCCCGTCTTCATGAAGTTACATTGTAAAGAGGAGAAATTACACAAATAACAATAATGTGCAACTTTACATAATAAATGCAGAGGTATGCAGTTTACCGACAGAGAAAGCTTCCTGGGAGGTAGCTTTTGAGCACATTCTTGGACAGGCACAGAGCACAGCTAACGCAAAGGCAAAGAGGTGGGAGAATGAAGTCTGCTGGGGTTAGAAAGAATAGGTGAGAAGGAGGAAAGAACAGCCTGGCTTGTTAGGAGCATAGGAGTGATATGAAACAGCTAAAAAAGTCAGGATGATTAAGTCAACAGCCAATTCAGGTTTCAAAAAGCCAGTTCAGAACCCAGCTAAGCTATTTTATAACCATGTGACCATGAGAAGCTGAGGATCTTTTCCTCTGTTTCCCTGATCTGTTAAAATGTGAGTAGTGTACTGGATTATGGCTGAAGTCCAGCCCAGCCTAAATTCCAAGATGGTTGGGTTTTGTGATTTCAGCATCACTGCTCTGTCCACTACTCCAACCTAAACCCAGGAGGTCCTTACCTACCCTTGTCACTCCATCCTCAGTGCTGTGCCTATACCAGTAATTAGGGCCCTCCAGCCTCAGCCCCATTTATACACAACCACAGCTTCCATATGGCTTTTTCCCTAGATCTTCCTGGGCTAATTAGACTGAATTCTAAGAGCAAGAGTGGGTGAGGGGAAATGATTAAAGCCCAACTCCACGAAACAGACTTCCCACAGCTGAAAGGAATATGTGCTTTCTTCTGGGCAAACACGAAGACGTTTTCCTTCGAAGGGTCCTGAAAATATCTGAAAGAGACTAAGGAAGCCTCCAGGCACAGCTGATACTGCCATTTTGTCAGGCAATGGGGTGGGGGGTGGCCACACAAAAGTGAGAGAGGCCAAATATGCCTGAGGAGAGGGAGGAAGGAGGGATTGGACCTCTAAGGAAGCAAAGAGAGCTGAGGTACCTAACAGTGCAAAAAGACATGAAAAGAAACCACATCAGGAGCTCTAGCTTAGACCCAAAGGTCAGGCTTTGCTGGTGGTGGTTAAAACAAAAGTGAGAGGTAGACTAAAAGGGGGGAGGGAGGGAAGAGAAACTTCTGATCATTCTGCCTCATCACGATCATCAAATACCAGAGATGGAGGGGACCTTAAAGATCCAGTTCAAGCGTGGTTTTACATACTTGTTTTTTAAACAAAACAAGGTCCAGAGAAGGAAGAGTGGCTGACGGTCACACTGTGGTGGCAGAGCCGGTGCTAGAAAACCAAGTCTCCACCCTGGTAGTCCAGAGCTCTTTCCACTAAGCAACACTGCCTCCTTCTCTGGAAAAGGAACCTGTGAGAATAGAAACTGGAGGAGACCAAGAGGAGAAGCTGCTGTGAACACCACCGCCACAAAAGCAATTTGTTAATTCATCAAAAAGGACCCTTTTTTATTACAGAGTTTCTTCAACTCAAGATTAGAAACGGTGTTTGTGATCCTTTGTGTTTTTTTAAGTCTTTATGGGAACCATTTTTCATCAAAACACTCGCAAGAACCCAACTTGGCTGTTTTGTGTTGTGTATTTTTGAGAGAAAGAAAGAGAAACTGAGACAGAGCCTGACAATGCCTCTTCCAGAAGCACTGCCATATTTTTGCTAAATCTATACTACAATCATGGGAAGTGGTGGGTGGGCATAATAGCTTTTTGAGGGGGAGAGGGAGGGAAACTTAACTACATTATTAACTTTCTGTCTATCACTTTTCGAACTCCAAATAATCAAGAAAATAATTAACTACAGGCCTAAGTTTTAGCAATTCTGATTTCCAAATGTTATTGCTCACACTAAAAATTTAACAATCACAAGTTGCCATGAGTTCCATCTAGCACACCTATGTATGTGCCATGGGAAGTATGGGAATCTTGTACCACACACACCACTGGGGCAATATTCTGAGAGAGTGAGAGACTAAGAGTCTTGCTGAAATGCAAGGGGGAAAGAATGGGCACAAGATTCCTACCTCTAACAGGAACAGAACAATTCTATCCTGAATCCTTCCTCTATACCCGGTCCTTTGCTAAGCTAATACAAAGTTTCAGGAAAGTGTCAGGAAAGACTCAAGAAAGTTGCATCCAAATCCCAGTTTTAATCCCTGGAAGCTATATTTAGTCTCTGCACTTGGGGTTGTTTCTTGCTCTGAAAAAGGGGAATCCTTACAGCAGCCACATCACAGGTTATTGTAGGAAAAGTCTTCTATAAAATTAAAAACCCTTAAGCCCTATGGGGCAGACAGAGCAAGATAAGACTCTTTCCTCAGGAAGCTCTACAGATGGCACTCATGAAGGAAAGAATTTGAGAAGGAGTAAGTACCAGGAGCTTCACCAATATAGCTTCACCAAGAACAGGTCCTGCCAGACTAATCTCATCTCCTTTTTGGAGAGAATCACTAAAAACTAGTAAATGAAGGGAATACTATGGATAGAAGTTAGGAGGATTTTAACATTTGATAAAATATCTCATGCCTATTCTTCTGGAAAAGACGGCTATGCATTAGATTATCATACAATCAGTGGGACTCAGAAGTGGTTGGATGGCTAGCTTCAATGTCAATGTGGCAGAAGAACTCCAGGACATTTTAAATCAATGACCTGGATAAAGGCATAGAATGTATTCATATCAAGTTTGCAAATGACACCAAGCTGGGAAGGATAATAGAGCCAGGGTCCAAAAGGTCCTGCTGAAAGTATGGGGCTGAATCTAGTCTCAACAGGGATAAATGTTAAGTCTTACAAATGCATCTCAAAAAAAGTCAGTTTTAAGGTCAGTTTTGCAAGTATAAGTATAAGATCTAGGGGTTTTAATGGACTCCAAGTTCAATGAGTTAAGTCCCAACTAAAATTTCCCTGATCCCTCTTAATTAATTCTAATGCCTAAAGGTCCTCTGTTTTCCTATTTCCTATATTCTGCATATAGTTGCTTTGCATATATCCACTTGTGTATTCTCCCTAGATTGTAAGCTCCTTGAGAGGAGGGCCTGCCTTTTGCCTCTTTTTGTATCCCCTGAATTTAGCACAGTGCCTATTGGGATGTAGTACTCAAAAGAGTTAATGCCATCTTGGGAGCCCCTAAGAGAGGCATCACTTCCAGAAATAAAGAGATCCCCTCATGAGACCTCTTTGGATTATGGTGGTCAGTTCTGGGAGCCATGAAGGATTCTAATAAGCTGGAAAGTATCCAGGGGGAAAACAAAAATACTGTAAAGGTTCCTTGATACCATGCCTAGTGAAGACATGACAACAAGAGGGTCACGACAACTATCTTTCAGTATTTGAAAAGGTGTTATATGGGGGAGAGGATTAGACCTTTTCTGTTTGACCCTCTGGAGGCAAGGAGGGGTGTAGAGACCACTTCTGGCTTGTTGTCAGGAATTGGAATGAGCTGAGAGGCAGTGAGTGGATTCCCACTCCTTGATATTCTAGCAGAGATGGAATAATTTCTTGTCAGGTATGTTAAATTAGGAATTCCTTAGGTCTGGAAAGCGGCTGCAGTCCCTTCCAACTCCCATTCTAAGACTCTGTGCTCAGGTTAGTGGGACTGTGGCAACAGGAGCCACAGTCAGGAGAGGCTTTTCCTAAAGGAGATGGGACTAAGCTTTGAGAGACAAGTAAGATTTGAAAAGGGAGGAGGACAGGAAGGGACAGAGTAAAGGCAGGAAGGACTAAGTGAGTTTTCTTTCAGCTCTGGGACTCTGAGACTACAAAATTCTCAAATTCCCATTTTAAGCTGACCAGTTCCAAAGCACGTGCAGCACAGGCTTGTTTATGCATGGTATGATGCCCAGGCTCCCTAAACTAAGAGAAACCTAAGTCTTCTTGAGCCATCTTCCTCCTGGCTCTGGTCCTCTTCCCTCCCCCAGCCCCACCCCAAGATTAGCAGACCTGAGATGATGTGTGTGTGGCTGTCAACAATCTCTTTCTTGGCTTTCAGACTTCCTTTTCAGTTGTCACTAGGGGAAGCTCCCCTCAAAGAATGAGGAACTGGGCCATTTGTTCTGAGGAAGAACAGTAAGTAGCCCTAAGCTAGATTCAGGATGTACACAGCAGGCAGGTTGTGTGCTCAAATCTAAGTTGTAGAAACTTTCCAACTTTCCAAATTCCCAAGGTGTTAATGCTCACCCTGAAAATGTAACTGGCATGAGCTTCCTCCAGCACACCTAGGTATATGGCATGGGAGCATGAGAATCTTGTACCAACACATATGCCACTGGGACAATACTGACAGAGAGATAGAGGTACCCAGCCTTTCTACCGGGATATATAATACTGCCTTTATATGTCCTCATGCAATACCTGAGAGGCAGCACCACAAAGTGAAGGTCAAGAATCTGAATTCAAATTCTACTTCAATCACTCCCTAGCTGTTAGATGAAAGGTAAATAACAATCTCTCAGAATCAGTTTCTTCATCATGTTTCACAATGCACAGATTGGAGATATATATATCTATATATAGCACAGTGATTTAATTGTTCTTATTTTCATCCTCCATTGTTACTTAGTGTAGACTATTCTTCAAACTTGGATTTTAAAGTCATTTTAAAGTCATTTCTTCAGATCCTTGGTTTTCACATCTATAAAATGGGGATACTTATACTACCTAACACTGATAACTCAGGTTATGAGGCTGTTAGAAGGAAATTATCTAGAAACCTTAACGCCCTATAAAAAATAAAAAAATCAAACACCTCCATTCCCATCCCTATCTCCTCCCCTAATATGACACTTAGGCTCTACGCTAAACAACTGACCACAGACTACTTATTAGTAAGGTAACCTTGAGCAAGTAATTTCACTTCCCTAAGAATCTCATTAGAAATTATAAGTTGGACTGCAAGATCTCCAAGGTTCTTCATAGGCTCTAACATTCTGTCCCTGAATCACTGACACCCCTTTTCAATGGCAGAGCATCTGTAGCAGAGAGGTTCTCTGTTCACATTCCCAAATCTATTCCACCTTCCCTTTTTTTCCTATAAGGCTCAGGCAGGGTCTAAAGTGGTCCTCTCTTCTGAGGCCCTGCTTGGATCGTTCAGCAGATATCCCTGTCATGTTGGAGAATATCTTGTCTCTTTGACAACGTCTCCCCCACAGAAATAAGAACCCACCTCATAGGAGCAGCACTGAGAAAGGGAGTTATTCTTGGCTTTGGGGGTGGCCTGTACTCATTCCCCAACCCAGTGGCCACCTGCCCCGTGGGAAAGCGTTAAGTGACTGACTGTAACTTTGCCAGAGAGAGAATCAGGGAGAAGGGTGAGTGGGTGGTCTGCCATATTCTGAAGGGAACTATCTCCTTATCAATCTGCTCACTATCAGACTTGTCCCTCTGTAGTCAGGAAACTGGGGGCTTGATCCCTAAAATCATAGTGACCTCAAAGGGCATCATCTTCAGAGACGTTAAGTGATTTGCACAAAGTCACACAGTAAGTGTATGAGACAGGATTTGAATTCAGGTCTTATCGCCTCCAACTCTAAACCCCCTAAACCACCCTCCCTTTTTGTAGTGGTCTCACTGTTCCTTGACTGTCATTTACTGATTTTATTTTTACTTCCTGGGATGCAGCAATGCTTGCTAAAAATTCCTCTCCTCCTTCCCTCCTTCCCCTAGCCTCACAACAGGCCAAGCAAAAACAATGGCTCGTGATCTCAGTTCCTGAGCAGTCCCTTCCTCCCACCCAACTCCTACCTAAGGTTATATAGAAAGACTAGCCACTTGCAACACACCTTTGTGGTCTACAGATTGGGGCTCTCATATGGACATCTTTGCTCTTGATGTTTCAGGAGGATGGAGCAAACAGCATGGTAACTTAGAATACTAACCAGGGAGCAATCTATTAATCAAGGCTTCCTCAGGCTGGTAGTACCATCTATTACAGTGTCCTAACAGGTATAAATAACTTGGGGTCAGCTAGATGGCACCTTGAATAGAGTACCAGACTCAAGAAGATCCCAATTCAAATCCGGTCTACAACACTCACTAGCTGTGTGATCCTGGACAAGTCCCTTAACCCCATTTGCCTGTTTCCTATAAAATGAGCTGAAGAAGGCAATGTTAAAACACTCCAGTATCTTTGCCAAGGAAACTCCATAGCGGTCACAAAGAGCTGAAAAAC
This sequence comes from Pseudocheirus occidentalis, assembly GCA_028646575.1. Lineage (NCBI taxonomy): Eukaryota > Metazoa > Chordata > Mammalia > Diprotodontia > Pseudocheiridae > Pseudocheirus > Pseudocheirus occidentalis. The sequence goes on from CM053595.1 coordinate 139,119,335, forward strand.
AACAAAATCAGGGGCACTAGGATGGGTAGCAGAGTAGACACATATCTAGTTGTCCACCTTTGCCCTTCTTCTTCCATCCTGAAAGCCCTATGCTCTGACTTGACCATACAAATGAGCAGCCGTCCTGGCTACATCCTACTGGGATTTAAGAGGCAAGTGATAAATTATCAGGTCATTGATACCTAATCTGCTATCATTAAGCCTTCTGACTGGCAGCAATAAGGCAGAGTCCAATTCAATTCAACAAGCATTTATTAAGCACTTACTATTCCTGGACCTAAAGTCAGGAGATCTGGGTTCTAGTACCTACTCTGTCACCCTCCTACAAACCTCAGTTTCCCCAAATGTAAAATGAAGGGGCTATACAGCACACTACATTGGAAAGAACATTGGCTTTGGAATCAGAGAGCCTAAGTTCAAACCCTGGTCCCCTATACTATCTATGTGACTTTGGAGAGAATAATAACAGCCTCTGGGTATCAGTTCCCTCATCTGTAAAATGAGGGAGTTGGACTAAGATCCCTTACAACTCTAGATCTATGACCCACGGACCAGTCTCTGATGAAATGCTCAGAAGGAGGAAGAATTCTGTTTGTTGTTTCCCCTTCCTGAGTCACACCCAGCCTCTGTGATGTTGACACTGTCTCTATTTCCCACCAGTTGTGATGTGGAAGAAACCAAAGATGTTCCAACCCCTCCCTCTGGGAAAGATTTCCATGGGGATGCCTCAGGGACTACAATGTCCTCTTTTGCCCATCCCAAAAAGGACAGTTGTCCCCCCCTTCAAAGTCATGTGACAGAGGAAGGATTATTAACCAGGGTGGGACTGATTACTCAGGTGTCAAAGGGGGCCCCTTTCTGGCATCCTGACACCAGCCTAGCAACAGACCCTTGGATGCCAGGATAGCACCATGGCAACCCACTGGGCCACCCGAAGAGGCTGTAAGCTAAAGAGGGGGAAGGGAGAAGGAGGAAATTCAGAAAGGAAGACGACAGCTCTCTTGTACTCAGTATATCAGAGAGTACATTTATATGGTTTTTAATAACTTAAATTACCTTCCTATCAACAAAACTATAAAAAAGCACATGATTAGTCCCATTTTTCAAGTGGGTAAACTGAGGCCCAAAGATGGGAGCAACTTGTAGTCATAAAGACAAGTTACAGAACCAAGCCATGTATCAAAGTATTTGAATAGAATTTGAGCAAATTCTATGCTCATCCTACTATTAAAAAGCTCCCACAATTTCCAAGTAACAATTCAAGATAGGTCTTTTTCTTTTCTTCCTACCCTCATCCACCAAAGCTCGAACCTCAGTCACTGAGATGCAAGGAAGATCAAGAAGGTACAGATGAACCCTAATGGATTCTCATTCCGAAGACTGCCAAATTGTTTCCCCCACAAACTCGGGGAAAAAAACCCTTAAAAGCATGTAACTTACTGTGTAACCTTGGGCAAGTGACTTAACCCTTCTGGGCCTCAGTTTCAAATTTTGTAAAATTAAGTAGTTGGTCATCTACTAACCATCTAGTTTCCTTCCCTTTTTTGTGCTCTCTTACAACTTATATATCCCATGCTCTATGATTCAAGCAGGTGTTACCCTTTTTCCAACATGGCTTTTATGACAGCTCAGCTTTTAGGAAACATAGCTCAAGGAAACCTAGGCTGACTTTCTGAGGATGCTTCCCCAAAATTCTAGGTACCAAAGGTCTCCAAAATCTGGACCAACTGGATAAGTCAGATCTAGTTTATATTCCTAGCCATCAAAGAAATAGGAATAGCCAACATGGTACCCTGGAAAGAGCATCTAACACCTGGATCTTTAACCCTTCTATGCCACCAAGCCCAATAGCCATTCCATTGACAGACAGATCTAATAAAGAATTAAAACGAGTAATCAGCCTAACCAATCAGGGTCAAATAAGGATAATACCAGGCCTATCTCACAGAGCTGGGTCAAATCAGAAATAAATCAGAGGAGCACAAATCTATAGCTGAAAGGTACTTTACAGAGGTCATCTCATTTAGCACAGCCTCTACATTTATAGATGAAGAAACTTACCCAAGTCTCCCAGTTAGGAAAAAGCAGACCTAGGATTCAAACCAAGGTTATATGACTCTAACTCCAGCAATATATCCACTATACTATTCTGGAGTACTCTGGAGTCAGGAAGATCTGAGTTCAAACTCAGCCAGAGACATGTACTAGCTGTGTGACCTTGGGCAAGTCACTTAACACTTATTTGTTTTAGATCCTCACCTGAGTTAGGGAAGGAAATGGAAAATTACTCTAGTATCTTTGTCAAGGAAATCTCAAATGGGGTCATAATACAGTACTCTAAGGTTATAAAGCACTTTTACATTCATTATCTCATGTAAAAGACCTTGGAAATTGTCTAGCTTCTCATTCCAAATCCAGTTCTCCTTCTTTAGCATAGAAAATAGTGGGTGAAGTTATCCCCATCTGTTAAAATTGAGATAACTAACTGTAATAATATTAATGTATAATAATGCATTATTACATATGATAATATAACATGTTATCTTGCAATATATAATAACATAATTTAGCCTTAAAATAACTTATTAATTGAATATAATGGAACATTACTATACCATTAGAAACAATGAACGTGATTTACATGAACTGCTGAAAAGTGAAGAAAGAATCAGGAAAACTGTGTGTGCTGATTACAATAATGTAAATGGAAAGGGAAAAAAATCATCATCAAAACTGAATTCTGTTCCACTGTAACACTCATACTCAGAGCTGATGAGAAAGCACCTCCCTCCCTTCTTTACAGAAGTGTGTGTATGGGGGCAGCAGGAAGGGGGAATGCAGAGAAAAGGGGGACCCCTGTGGGTGTAGAACACTGTAGGTGTTGTCAGACTTGATTGATTTACTTTTACTGAACTGGATTTTTTTTTTAATTCCTTATTATAACGGATAAAAATAGAGGAAGGGCTGTGTTGGGAAATAAATGTGAAGCAAGAAAAATAAAAATGTAACAATAAAAACTGAATAATAATAATTATTATAGTAACAATTTCAGAAGATGATTGATATTCAAATGAGATAATATAAAATATTTTTAAAATTTTAAACACCATATAAATATCATTAATTATTAATGTTCTTTCCACTGTATCACACTGCCTCTCATTATCACTATGATAATGGCTGTGAAAGTACTTTGAAAAGCATAAAAGCATAATCTGCAGAAGGCCAGGTTTGGGGAGGAGCAGCTTCCATTATCCACCTCTCTCCTCTGCCTAATACTAAAAGTTTCCTGGACGTAAAAGAACTATATTTCTCCGCCTCAGTGCTGCCTAAGTAAGCCACATTGCTATTTTCCCCTAAGTCCTACTAGCTAGACAGATTTGGGAGTCACAAAAACTTGTCCTTTCAAAGAACCTTTAAGGTCATCTCTTCCCACTCTCTATAATAGCCCTTTCTCTTCCCCTCTCCCCCCTTTTCAGATATTGGTTACACTAAATGGTTGTTTTCGGCTCCTTCCACATCTGAAATTTTTTACCATAAATACTCCAGTGATACTCTAACTCATCACCTATCATCTCCCACGGTACCTCATTCCATTGGTAAGTAGCTCTAATAAGAAGTCAAATTTCATTGTAATTAATGAAGTCCTAGCTTTACCCTCCAGAATCAGAACAATTTGGATTCAGATATTTGAACATTTCAATCTAATGTAAAGAACACGCTTGTTACAGAATCAAGGGGGCCTGGGTTCCAATCCCACCTCTGTACTTACTGAAAAGTCACCTGAATTCCCATGGCCTGTTTCCTTATCTGTAAATGAGACAGTTGGACTAGATTGGCCTCTGTAAACCCTTCATGGCCTGATATCTGCAATCCTGTGTCTCCCCTAAATGCTTTTCCCAGTTCTTTGTACAAATGCCATCACCTCCTTGTTCACCTCCTGTACGTACCCCCTGCTTTTTAATATCCATCCTACAATGGATGGGGGTCTGACACAGGGATGGGTGTTATGGGTCAAAGAGAACTGAGGCTATCACCCTCTCACTGTGCACCCCAAACTTCCAATAACAACTAGGATTTTCTTTGGGTATTTTAATAACTTTGTAAAGAAACACAGTGTAAGCAGACAAGACTGACCACGAGGAAGACTTAAGGCCAGTCTCTAGGACAAGACAGGGCTGCCCATGTGACCAGATTCCCTCCACTCCACTGGAATGGGCTCCACTTGTCAGAGCCCTGAGGTCCTGAAGTCCAGCGTGTCCAGGCTTCCATGGACTGGGACACAAATCAATCCAATCCCCTGCCCCGGCATAGAAGAAAAGGCCAACACATACAAAGCACGAGCTGGGAAAAGGCCTATTGGTGACAGCTGTTCCCAAAGGGGTGAAAGGGGCTAATACTTTTTATAAAGCCTCTGAGCACATGAGGAGAGAAAGGGAAGAGGGGCCCCTGAAATCCGGACAGTGCCTTTCCTCCCCCTTCTGCTCAATCCTTCCTAGGAAAGACCCCTAAGAATAGAACTGCCTCCCTCATCAGCCAACTGATGTTAGCAGCACGCCTGAGGTTAACCCTAACCACATGGCCACACAACCTCTCCCCATTTCCACACTGCCAGAGCCAGAAACCCAGCCAGCCATAGTTTCAAGGATCCTTATAATTTCGGGCTTTTTTTTTTTCTGGTTTGGGGTTGAAGATTTGTTTGTTTGTATATATGCTTATTTGGGGGAAGAGACATGTGCACCATCTTTCATTTTATCACCCAATAGTCTGTCATGGTATTAAATCAATTTGTGCATGTGTGTGGTCCAAACACTGAGGCAGAGACAACTGGAGTGGGGAGGCAAGAAGGCATGGGAAATGATCTAGACCAGACTCTCCCACCAGTTTACAGTGTGACCCTCTGGGCCTTCTGGAGCTGGTTTCCCTCCCCATAAGATGAAAAGAATGATACCTGTGTAATATCCCATTCACAAAGCTATTGAGGGACTTCAATGAAGTAACAGATATAACACTGAAAGAACCTTGAAAAAATAAATACTTACAAATAATGATTACTGGAGATGATGGTGGTTACACACCCCGAGAGTGGCTGGACCTGGTCCTGGTCCTGGCTTTGACACTAACTTGATATTATCAGAATGGAGCAATACTCTACTTCCTCAACCACTCCAGTTCAGGAGAACCAGAGTTCAAATACTGCCTCTGACACACAGTGGACTGAGGACCCTGAATAAATCAATGGGCTTTCCAGTACTCCAAGCCAACTGTCAAGACTATATTCTGCAGAACACCAATGATCTGCATTGTTATGGGGAATTTACTTAAAGAGCTCCACATAAAATCCAGCCTAAAATCATAGAGCCAAGTCAAAAAATGTTTCAATACTCTGAACCCCCTTAATCATGGCCAAATACCTGAGACTCAGTTTCTCCAACTAGAAAAAAAGGCTAAACTAGAAGATCACTTAATTCAACCCCTATTTTACACATAATACTGCTTGCATTTATACGGTGCATTAAGTTCTACAAAGGTTTAATCATCTGATTAGCATCAAAAAGGTCCAGTGGATAGAGCTCTATAGCGGACAGACATCATCTTCCTGGGTTGAAATTGGGCCTCAAACAATTAAGAGAAAGTCACTTAACCCTTTTTGCCTCAGTTTCCTCATTGTAAAATGAAGTGGAGAAGGAAAGGGCAAACCACTGCAGTATCTTTGTGAAGAAAACCCCAAATGGGGTCACAGTGGGAGAACACTGAAAAATGACTTTACAGCAACAAGTCGGATAGCACTAGCACCAAGAGCGTCGGATTTAGTGCTTAAATGAACTGAATTCTATGTCTGCTACAACAACAACAACAGCACCCAGCACTTTTGCACTTTTGTAGCACTTTACATTTTACCTCATGTTATTCTCACAAAAAATCTTTTTTGGTAGGGGCTACTATCTTCCCATTTTACAGATGAGATTAAGTGTGTAAGTGACTGAGTCAGGATTCTCAATTAGGTCCCTGTTGCTCTAAGCGCATCATTCTATCTACTACACTACATAACTACATGTAAGCAGACTCTAACAAAATTATTGCACAGCTAGTGACAATCAGAACTTTTGACTCTCAGTCAGAATATGGAAGCTATTATTTATTGGTTCTTTTCTTTTTGCTCCAGTCCACAAGCCAATTCCCACTGACTCCAGCCTTGGGCATGAAGCCTTCAGCATCCTTCCCACCGGGCAGCAGACAGGACCATCTGTTCCTGCTTCCCTTCACCACCATCAGCACCCCAAACCCTTTTCAGAGATGAGGCTTTCTGGCAGATCAATCAGTGAGCTGATTCCTCCAAAGCTGAAGAAAGAGCAGGGGCTGCCAGCTCAAGAAAAAGACCAGAAGGGAAGCAGCTGTCAGTGAGGTCTGTTAACAGCAGAACCAACAGTTTCTCATATTGGATTTCTAGGAAACCCAGCCTCATTCCCTCCATCTCTCCCTCTGGAGGACTGGTTCTTCCCTTTTCTCACCAGCCCTAAAGCATTTGTGTCTGCCTAAGATTCTGGGTTCCCTATCAGCATGTGACCATCCTTCTCAGGCCCTCTGCTAAGAGATTTTTCTTCCATCTATTTAAGTAATTCCCCTCCAAGATGGAGCTGTGTACAGGTACTGGCCACTACTCTCCTAGAAGGGTGCATGGCACAAGGGCAAATACAGTAGAATCTCATCTCAATTCAAGTATAGATGGGTCTTATTCTCTGCAAAAGTAAAGCAAAGTAGTAAAAAGAACACTGGACTCCATTCAAATTCTAGCTCTAACACCTCCTCTAACATTTTTCTGAATCTTCATCTGTTAAATAAATATATTACGTGTATATATCTCCAAAGCACAGAGGTGTTTTGTGAAGGCTACTGCATGCCCTGCAAAAATGGATGATGATTCCTGCAAGACAGTGTAAGATCTACCCCACTCACTGAATATGAGGTTCATTTAGCCTGCTAAGTGCTAGGTTACCTGGGACTGTCATTTGGCATTTGTACAAATTGGCTTTGCTTAATGGTAAGAGCCACTCCCATTCATATAGGCTTTTATTATCACAAAATACACCTACAAAAATCTCATGTGAACTTCACGAAACCCCTGTGGGTTTAGAAGTATGCCCATTTGGGTAACAAGCACTGACATTCATTTAACACCTAATGGCTTACAAATCCCATTACACAAAGACTTATTTTATCCTCCAAACAGGCCTGGAAGGAAGCTTGAGCAAATATTCTCCTTATTTTACAAGCAGGAAACTGAGGCTCACCCAGGCATAGTGAGCATCCCTGTCTAGTGTCTGAGAGATAGGACCCAAACTCCTATCTTTTGACTCATTGGATGTTTTCATTAAGCAGTTGGTGTCCCTCTGCAGTGGAGAGTCAAATTCAGCCTCCAACACTTAGTAGCTTACTGGGCAAGTAAGTCACTTAATCGCTCTCAGACACAAATTCCGTACCTGTAAAATAATAATAAAATGAAATAAAACTGGCATTTACTGAATGCAGTAAACAAAGAAGGTTTATTCCCTTCCTCTTTGCTTCAATTCCCCGGGGTCCTTACCTCACTGGGCGGTTGTAAAGTGGTTTGTAAATTTATAAATGCTAGCTACTACTACCATAATTAACACAAAAGAGGGAGCTATAAGGGAGAGAACGGGAATGAAGGAATCAAAGTCCCAAAAACCAAAAGCACAGACCGGAGCAGAATGAAGGCTGGGTGGGCCTGGGTCCCTCTCAAGAGATGGAGGAATCACCAGTGGGACCTGACAATACAGTTCCAGTTGTCCTAAGTCAAATCCAACCTTCCAGAGATTCTCCATTCCTGAAACTGGACTAGACCTTTCCCAGGTTCTCAAGCTCCAGAGCTTATAACATATACCAGGATCCTACAACAGTAGCAAGGTATCCTCCTAAGTAATATATCCTCCTCAATGCAATGGTGTTTGGGGGTTTTTTTTTCCCACAATTAGAGACTCTGGGGCGGCTAGATGGTGCAGCGAACGGAGCATCAGCCCTGAAGTTAGGAGGACCTGAGTTCAAATCCAGCCCCAGACACTTAACACTTACTAGGCATGTGACCTTGAGCAATTCACTTAACCCCAATTGCCCTGCCTTCCCCCCTCCAAATAAAAAAAGAGAGAGACTCTGTAGTTACTATAATCTATCTTGTTCCCCATAGAGACATAAATCTGAGTACAGGTTGAGTACCTCTGCCCCAGAGAGACACTGCATGTGGTCCATGCCTCTCTGAAGAGGGTTTGGCCCAGGACTGAGCTGGGTCCCAAAGTCTCTGGTTCCAAGTGAAGATGTCAGTGGTCAGAGAAACTGAATGCTCTGTCCAAGAGGGGTTTGCCAGGCCAGCTTAGGGAGAAAAGCTATCCTACCTCACCTACTTCTTTCCAGGGAAGACACAGGCCCCAAAAATCAAGGTTGAAATAAGAATGAGGGGCTGACCTGGATAATATCTAAGGTCTCTTCTAGTTATAAATCCCATAACATTCTTTCTGTCATCCAGCCCACCTTCTGCCACTCTGACCCCAAGCCTAATCACCCCTGGTTTGGGGTAGTTGTTGTTTTTTAAATAAAAACATTCTAGCAGCAATCCCAGACAGCTGCCCCTCTTCTCAAACTCCTTGGGGGGCTGTGCTTGAAATGAATCACCCTTTACCCTCCACTGGTCATCACCAGTTTCTTCTCTCCACTCCCACTCCAATAAATCAGTCCCTGTCCCTCCCATTAGAGCAATCTAAACCAAGAGATGCCTTTGATTTAAAGGGAGCTTCCAAAGACTAGAACAGAGCATAATTCATCCATTTATCACCAGCACTATTAACCACCTTGTATTGAGATGTTAATTTTTGTCTCCCTTTAGAGAAGCCATAGAAATCATGTCTTAGGGTTAGGGTTACAGTGGAAAGAAGAAAGGTCACTAGGCTCAGAACCTAGAGACCTACTCTCAAGCCACCCTCTACCTATGTGACCACGTCCCTGGTTTCTTCTGGCCTTATCTTCTTCATGAGGAATCTGGTATAAGAGGATCTCTAAAGTCTCTTCTCAGCTCTATTTCTATTTCACTATGGGGGAGAAGGGACAGAACCCCTGAGTTTCCATGTGTTACCTGTGTGACCTGAGACATCTTCTTCTGAGAAAGGTTTCAAAGGTCTCTTTTCAGATGTGATAGAATCACATCTGAATCACAGAATCATTCTGTGATTCTATCACTAAAGGACGATCTGGGAGTTAGTATCATCGCTCAGGTCACTAATCCAACTCAGGCCCAACTAGTACTCCCCATTATAACATACCTGACAAGCAGTCATCTACCCAAAGCTTGAAGACGTAAGTCTCCCAACTTACTACCTCCCAACCCCTCCCCATTCCACTTTTGATTATTCCAGCTCTTATTATTGGCCTCTAGACATCTGATGCCCACACTGCTCCTGGCTCAACCCTCTGGAGCCAAACACAACCGATCCATGTGATGGTCCTTCAAATACTTCAAAGAAAGCTGAATGATTGAATCAATCATTAAACATGTATTAAGTGCCTATGCTATATTCCAGCCATTGTACTAAGTGCTAAAATGTTCTCTTCTTCAGGCTAAATAAACCTAGTTCCTTCAACCAGGATATCACACATCCTAGCTGTCCTACACATAATCTCCAGCTTTCTTAAAAAGTTGGAACCCAGAATTAAACATAATACTATAAACACTGCCTAACTAGGGTCTGGAAGATGCAGGTTAGGATTCAAATCCAGATCTTATTGACTTCAAAGTCAGTTCTCTTTTGTACCACAGCTCCCTCCTGATCTATGTTTTGCCAATCTACTCTGCTATTACAATCTTGCGCGTACCCCTTCAACAAATTTCAGTTCCATCATTTGCCCTATGTACTTCCAGAGTCACAAAGGAAAGAAGTCTATCAATATGAATGGGAATCCCAGCTTTGTTTTCTAAAAGGCTTAAGAACCTCTCTTGGGTTGGGTTGGGAACCTCAGCTCCAAATCTAGGGTGTTCTCATGCCAGTAACTAGATGATGCCTTTGCATTCTAAGAGCCAATGATTTAAGGCCTTTAGACAAAGACTGACCTGATCTCAGGGAACTTGCTTTGTTTTGTTCTTAAATATTCAGAGAATTTTATTTCACTCTCAGCCAGGAGGGAGAGTATTTCATAAGCATGGAGCATAGAAACCAGCAGGCTCTATGGTTCCTCGGTTGAAAACTACAATATTGGGGAGTTAGGTTATGAAGGGCTTTCCAGAAGATTAGAAAAGTTACAAAGAGGGAACAGTGTAAGTTATGAAGGGCTTTGAAAGTCAAACAAAGAATTTTCTATTTGATCCGGGAGGTGACAAGGAGCCCTGGAATTAAGCATGGGGGTTAACATGGTTGGACCTGGGCTTCAGGAAAATCATCTTAGGGAATGAGTGAAAGATAAAATGATAGGGTGGAAGCTGACCAACCAGCACGCTCTGAGCTGCACTCCCACATTATTTGTGCTCATTTTTACCTCTCTTTGGGCATAACTATAAGTGACCGCAGAGAAAATGGTGATCCAAACATATCTGCCCCCTAGTCTACAGAGCTGTTGAAAGTGGGGCTCAGAGGAGGGAAATAACTACTCATGGTAGAGTCAGGTCTCCTCCTACTATAATAAGCTACTCTCATCTAAAGGACAATCCACAACTTGCAAACCTGACAAAATAGTGAAATGAATGAGATAAATATATGCATATATGTACTATATGCTCCATTCATAACAATGGATTCCATTCATAATAACAGCTAACTCTTATATAATACTTTAAAGGCCCACAAAGCCACTTAACCAATATCATTTGATATTCACAAAAATCCTAATGAGGAATTGATACTGTTCCCATTTTACAGGTAAGGAAACTGAGGCTAAATAATATATATTGATACATATATGAACATATCTGTATAAATCATGCTTGTAACCGGAAGTTACATAAATGGAAAGTAGACAAACAATGGCTTTGTTTATAATCTGACACAAGACAAGTTGAAGCAGTCTGACAGGACAGCCTAAAGTCTTATCAGTTACAGGGACTTTCTGGCAAGGATGTGAATAAAACTGCTCTGGAAATGTAAGCAGTCATTGTTACCTGCTCAGAGTTCTTACTGTTCTATACCCAGGTATGAGGTAGATAAGACAGGTACTGTTACAAACGTGAAAAGCACTAATGCTCACACAAAGAATCAGAGTCTTAGAGAACATAAGGCACCTACCTACCTCTTTTTTCATTCATAGTTAACAGCTAACATTTATGTAACACCTTAAGATTTCAACAGCACAGTATCTCATCTGATCCTCACAAAAACCCAACTGAGGAGCTGGTATTATCCCCATTTTACAGATGAAAGAATTGACGCCAAAGAAGTTGAAGGATTTGCAGTCCTCCTAAGCCAGTATATGAACCCTGACTCTAAGTCCCCCTCCCCTCTGTATCTACTGCACCTCTTACTAGTTTAAGGCAACCTATCCTTGATTCCCAAGACCTAATCTGAAAGGGACGCTTGGTCTCAATGCTCTTGGCTGACCCCTCCCCTTTCGGCAGTCTACTCCCTGGGGCTGCAGGATACTGAAGAGGGGAGGGGGGTGAGGAGGACAAAAGGGGAAGAGACCTGCTGCCAGAACCAAAAAGCCATAAGGAGGGCAAGAGGTCAGGGAGACTGATCAGAGCTTCTCATCTACTAGCCACTTGACCCTTTTGCAATCACCAGTCGAACTGACCTCCCAGGAGCCTTGTCCAGCTGAGCCCCAGCTGTTCAGGGGCTGATGGATCTGATGCCAAAGGAAACTGCTTGCTGATACTGTGGGCTTTCTGGCTCCTTGGATAGGCCCTCTTCCCCCACACCTCCTCCAGCTCCACTAGGAGCTGGAGAAACCCCTTGATTGTGGAGGGAAGCTGGACATGATCCACGGTGACCTTCCCTAGACTGAGAAGGCAGGTCACCCTCCAAACCAAGGCAGGAGTACTGCAACAGGAGAAACTCCTGAAGTAAATACAAAGCCCCCATGCACTTACTTCAAGAACTTCAATATGTAAAGGTCCAGTGAGGGATCTTTCTGCAAAAATAATAATCTTTTTTGTAATTAAAGTAATCATGTCCTAATTTATCTACACTGAGCCCCAATTCAGAGCTATTATTTCCTTCAGAAATAAAACCACACCATAAGGGAAAAGAAGGTCTGTGTGGATTCTAGCTCACATTTCTATTAAGACTTGATTATGGTTTCCAAAGCACTTGGCTCACAACAAGCTCAAGAAGTGTAAATAAACCCCGTTACAAAAGAGGAAACTGAAGGCCCAGAGACATTCATGGACTTGTCCATGGTCAATAGCTACTAAGCAGCAGGGTAGAGTGGTGTTGTTTCTTCCTGACCACACCTGAGTTTTTCTTAGAAAGAAACTGAAGTGATTTGCCATGTCCTTCTCCAGCTCATTTTACAGAAGAGGAAACTGAAGCAAACAGGGGGAAGTGACTTGCCCAAGGTCACACAGCTAATAAGTATCTGAGACTGGATCTGAGGTTTTTACTGATCTATGTCAAGCCCAGCACTCTATCCAATGAGCTACCAAACTGCCCAAATCCAACCCATGCTCAAATAGAAATTCTCATTATGATGTATCTACCCAAAGCTTGAAGACTTCCCAATCCATCCTATTTGGCGGTCTCCAGAGTACCACCATACCTGCATAATATTACTTGTACTGCACTAGCTTCTCCCAGAGTTGTTATAAGGAACAAATGAGCTAATGGATATAAAGCACTATTTAACTATAAAGCTATATAAATGTCAACTATTATTTCAGGAAATAGTGTTAACATGTGTAAATATACACTCCCACTACTCCCCACAGAAAGATAAATGAATTACAGTCATCCATGGATCTGTGAGTCGACCATGCATATTCATGTGTGCACATATTAACACCATTCCCTGAGAGAAACACACACTGATACCCAAAGGGACTAAGCTACCTTAGCGGTGAGAACTAGTTCTACTTGCCGCCAGACGCTCTGCAAACAGCATTCAGTTTGCACAGACCCTAATCAGAATATGGGAAGAGAAGGGTAGCTGACCCTTACCCCACCCTTTGCCAAGTAAGAGGCAGTTCAGTGTGCTGGTGGGACCTGGGCTTCCAGTGCTATTTTCCCCACTATTTTGATATATCATTTTAAGTAAATTTCTTTGACTCTCTAAGCCTCAGTTTTCCCATATGTAAAATGGAGCAAAGAAGAGATTAGATTATTATTAAAAAATTATTTTTAACTCTTCTGTCATTTTTATCACTATTTACCATTTTATCTTAAAATATTTGTTTCCAATATTCTTTTTTAAGTCTTAATTTTTATTTTCTGTTTCAAACTCTCTCCTTTCATCCCCTTTGCCATCCTTTGAGAAATCAAAAAATACAATATTGGGTAATGATTATTTTTTAAAATTCACACTTATATATGCTTTAAGATTACAAATAATTTTGCCCACTACTACACTAATACAACAAGCGGGTATTCCCATATCACAAGTAAGAAAACTGAGGCCCAAAGGGATTCTATTTTTGCCATGGAAGAGGAAGTGAACTCAAATCTCCCGATTCTAAGCCCAGTACTCTTACCTTCTATATAGTTTCAACAACTATGATTTCAAATATATATAAAATAGATGAAGATATTAATAAAAAATTACCTCTCTATGGGAACTGGCCTCCTTTCAAATAGGAGGGAAGAAACCTTTAAGGCTGTTCCAAATCCAAACCTTTCAGATTGGATGTTCAAGCATCAGATAAGCAGAATGCTCAGAGCTCAGCCTCAATAGATCCAGCCTGGGTGACTTTCCAGTTGATCAAAGCAAAATCCTCAAAGCCAGAATGTCTCACAAGTACCTTCTAATGAACACCAATGTTTTGCTCACTGTGCTTCTAATAATGTAGATAACTCCCCATTTGCTACCAAGACCTTTCTCAAAGCTCTATTGACATTTCAATTAAGTCCACAGGCTGCTGGCCTTTCCTTAGGGGTAGGTCCCTGGGTAGGAAGGCAAAGAAAAGGGGAAGGGAGACAGGAGAGAATTATTACACAAGGAAGGGGGATAGAAATGAAATGGAAAGGGAGACAAAAAAAAGAAGGAAGGAGGAGAGAGAAGGAACAATACAAATCAATGTTCCATGAGAACAAAAATCTTGGGGAAGGGGCCTTGGAGTCAGGAAGATGTGAGCTCAAATCCTCCCTAGAGACTTAGCAGCTGAGTGACCCTGGGCCACTCATTTACTCTCAGTCTGTTTCCTGTAAAATACTAAGAGCAGCTACCTTCAAGAGAAATGAGATATAGTGTGTAAAGTACTTTGCAAACCTTAAAACCCTACATAAATGTCGTTACCTGTTATTGTTACTCTGTGACCTTTGATATCCCCCCAGTTTAATTTCTACAGTTCTCCATTATTAAACCCCCAAACTTCCAACAGAGATCTCCTGGTTCTACAGAAACAACAACAGTGAAGAAGGGGGAGAGGGTGGGAGAAGAGAAAAAGAAAAAGAAGAAGGAATGGAAGCTAGGGTCAGCCCTTAAGGCAGTGGTTCTCAACCTGTGGGTTATGTTCAATTTGCAACAATGAAAATACTCCTGCATATCAGATAGATTCCTAACAGTAGCAAAATTACAGTTATGAAGTAGCAACAAAAATAATTTTATGGTTGGGGGGTCACCACAACATGAGGAACTGTATTAAAGGGTCATGGCATTAGGAAGGTTGAGAACCACTGCGCCTAAGGCAACCTGCAGCAAGAGGTACCAGGTCTTGGTAGCTCATCCCCAGAACAACTTTCAGAAGCTGCTCTTGGGGGTTAGGAGATCAGATTCAAGGGGGCCTGTGATGCCCATGGCTGCTGTTTCCTTCAGACACGCTGGAGCCCATTTGAGTTGCATCTGGCAAAAGAGAAGGTGAGGCAGAAGGCCAGGGCTACTGGAGTTTTCACTTCCAACTCATCAGCGCAGGGTTACCATGGACACAGACAATGGAAGGAACTGAGAGACGGATGGTCCCTCAACCCTGGGCCCCAAACCTAACGCTCATCCCACAGCAGAAAGGACAATTCCCTCTGCCTGACCTCCAAACAATCCTTGCCTCTCTAATAGACATTATTCCCCCCCTCCCTCCCTCCCTCCCTCCTTCCCTCCCTCTCTCTCTGTCTCTCTGTCTCTCTCTCTCTCTCTCTCTCTCTCTCTCTCTCTCATGGAAACTAGAATATTATTGTGTTGAAAGCTTAAGACTTCTGAGCACTAGTTCTGTTACTAAATAGCTATGCCCCTCTCCGGGCATCAATTTTCAAGTCCGTAAGATAAAAAGAATTTAGATGATCTCTCAGTTCCTTCCAATTCTATGATGCTGATTCAATATGCCATCATGCTTAAAATGCTATCTAGGAGCATCAGTTCTGGGGAAAAGGAGGTCAAATCTTCTCCTTCATTCATCCCTTGAGGGTTCCCCACCTGGGAAAGTCAAGAAGCTGATTCTCCTCATGTGATTCCAATTCAGATGATGTCTAAGGCCCCACCAACTCTAGACTTTTCGTACTCTGAGAGGCACATGGAAAGACCAGCAGATACTGGTCTAACTGGGGAAGAAAGAATAAAGTTAGGAAGAGCAGGAGAAAAAGATGTGGCCAGGTCTTAGAGAGTCATGAAATCAGCTGGGAGCCTAGAAAACTGGCTTGGGGTCTGCTAGGACACTAGGCACTGGAGGTTCTATGTCCAGAGAACCCTGGCAGAGCAGAGGTATCCGTCTTTAATATTCCCAAAGACTAGTACAAAGAACTTCATCATGAGGACAAACTGAGGAAAAAACAATTAGGATCAGATTTTCAGGATCTGATGAAATTGGATTGAGGGGGATTGGAACAATTAATCAAAAGTGAACACTATGAAATTATAATTACTAAGCTTAGCCCCAAAGAAACCCTCAGACCCCACAGATATGAAAAAGAGACCTTTCTCTCCCCAGAGGTGGGGAATTATGGGTATGCAGCATTTCCCAAATCCCCCACCACCACCTTTCACTCTTTATTATAAGAGATAGTTCTTCAGAAGGGGAAGGAATATGTTTGGAAATATAAGTGAGATGAAATCACAAGGTATTAACAAAAATATTTTTTTTAATGTGGAGTTTGGATCAAAATGATCCCTGACATTGGTCCAGTTCCGACACCCCATGTTCTGTGTTATTCTATGGTTTTTTCCAGTTGTGCAGATTTACATCCGATGTTCTATGATCCCTTCTGACTATGTTCTAAGGTTCCTTCCAGCCTCGACATCCTACATCCTTCCAGGTCTATGATTCTCTGATAAGATTAAGGTTTTCTAAAACAAATTCCAGCACATCCTTGTTCCCAGGGTTCCTTGCTGGGGCCCAGTGAAGGCAGCACTTAGCAGGAACCCCCCTAACCCCTTAGAAAGGGGCTTGAAACAGAATCAAGCAAGCCTTTGAAGCTGGGTCCAGCAGAGAGGCACAAAGGGGCCAAATGAGGGAGGCCCTAGTTCCTCCCCCCTCCTGGGCTCAGCAGCAGCAAAGCCCAGGAAACTGAGGACGCATTCATGACTTGGGCTCTGGCCATTTCCCCAGGGGTTTCAGCCGGCATCCTCTACCCCGGAGCCTTGAACAATATCTCCTTTTAGCTCCTCTCTTGTCTCCCACTTCCGCATTTAATTGTAAGTTCATGGGTATTAAGTGGTCTGTACAGCTGAACTAGCTCCCTTTTCCCAGAAAGAGGCAAACAGCTCTGTCTCTGTTCACTCCCCCTGTGCTCCTTCTCTGTCCCTCAATCTTCCCCAAGCAGAGAAAGAAAAGAAATCTCTTGTTGCTTTCCTTTAAGCAAGTCCTTTAGTTCTCACCCAGCAAAAAGCCAATCTGCCCCCAGGACTGGCTAGGGCTGAGAGGGGGTGTGAAAGCTGCTAATAATAGCTTCCATTTATATAGGCCATTTTGTTTTCTTATCCATCTCATTTAATCCTCAAAACAATGCAGTAAAGTATTATTAGCCCCATTTTACAGATGAGGACACTGAGGAGCTGAGAGTTTATGGTCACACAGCTATGAATGGAAACCCCAGCTGGTTTTCAATGCTATCTGCGACTGTCATTTCACTCATTTCAGACTTTGGGGGCCCTATTTGAAGTTTTCTTGACAAAGATACTGGAATGGGTTTGCCATTTCCTTCACCAGCTCATTTTAAGAGAAGGAAACTGAGGTAAACAGAGTCCAGTCTTCCTGACTCCAGACCAGGCCCTCTATCCACTCTGCCACAATCTGAGCACACCTTCCCAAATCCATTTCTGTTCTCTGAGTCTCCAGATTATTCCCAACAAGGCCCTCCCCTGTCAGAGGATGTCACTGGCAAACACAAAAGACTGTGGGGTAAGGGGTTTAATAAATGTTTACTGAACTGAACTGAATTGAAATTGAATTGTAAAACTCTGGATCCAACCTTAAAGATCATCTGGGGTGCGTTAGACTAAGCTTCAACAGGCAGCTGATTGTTCATTTTTCATTATGAGCACTTGCACCTCAGAAACTGGCAAATGCTAGAAATTAAAACTTGGTCGTTTTGCTGATTTCTAGACTTAGGAAAAATGATGGAGAACATGTCATAATGCAGACTAAACAATCTTATATTCCCTCAGTTTGGAGGACCAGTTGTTAAACATAACCCACCTTATTTTACCCAGGAAGGAACTGAGACCAGGCGTAGGTGAAGGACACAGACAGCAAGTATATGGTTGTACGTTATGGAATACAAGTCTCTGCAGAATTAAAGCTGGGAATCCCCCAAAGGAAAATGAAGGGGAGCATGGGGCGCAACAGTAGCCTGTAATGAATTAGCAACAAAGTAGTAGTGATGGAAAGTGATAAGACTGTAAAGCTAGAGCTGAAAGGTACCTCAGAGGTCATCTCTTCCAATTCT
>CM053595.1:139137448-139188827 GCA_028646575.1 Pseudocheirus occidentalis
CCCCCCCGCTTTTGAGTTCTCCTTGAATCTTTGAGGTATATACTCTGGGAAACCTCTTGAAGTCTGATGGACTCTTCAAGAGGCATTTGCAGAGGCCTTAAGTATTTCATTGTGGCTGGGCCCAAGATTGGCCCTCCATTGTCCATCTGCTTCCCACCCTGGAGCCTATGAGATATCTTGCATTGACCTCATTAACACCACCTGAAGTACTGGAGTCTGATCTCATTAACTCCACCTGAAGTCCCTCCCCAAACTTCTTACTGGAGTCTGATCTCATTAACTCCACCTGAAGTCCCTCCCCAAACTTCTTACTGGAGTCTGATCTCATTAACTCCTCCTGAAGACCCTCCCCAGGCTCCTCCTCTGAACCAACCCTAGCTTACTCTGTATATAAGACCCCATCTTCCCTCCAGCTCTGTGAGAGCCTCTTAGAATAGCTTAGCAGAAACTTTCTCTGTAAGAAAGAGTCTACTCCATATCTTTCAATAAATTTTACTTTTTCCTTGGCTGAGAAGACTTGAGTGGAATTCTTTCAGCAGGACCCGGCATATTGGTATTTTGGGGTTTCAGGCAGCCCTAACCCTCTTGGGCACCCTTTTCAGACTGAACTCAGCCGGGTTTGAAATGAAGTAGGAAGCCCCCGGATTCTAGTTCTAGTGCTACCTACTTCATACCCCCAGTTCTCTTCATCTTCTATCTACATATCCTAACCATTTTCCAAAGCATCATTCAGCAGAAATTAGGCTGAACTGGAGTGAGCTGACAGGTTCAAATTTCAACTCTACCATGTGCCACCTGTAAGAGGTTTTGAAGAAGTTATTTAACCTCTCTGAGCCTCAGTTTCCTCATTTGTACAGGAAAGAGATTGGACTGGATTATCCTTAAGATCCTTTTCTAAGTCTATGGTTCTCACCCGTTGCAAAAAGCCTTTACAGATGTCTCCAGCTACATTGGCCCTTTCCCTTCCTAACTAGCCTACAGCACTTAACTGTGATGTTGTTGTTCAGTTCTGTCCAACTCTTCATGGCCCCAGAGACCACAGCACACCAGGCCTGTCTATCCTCTACTATCTCCCAGAAGTCTGTAGCTCATGTTAATTGTTCCCATGACACTATCTATCCCTCTCATCCTCTGCCTTCTCCTTTGGCCTTCAATTTTTCCCAGTATCAGGGTCCATTATGTGATCCAACTATTTAAGCTTCACCATCAGTATCTGATCTATACTTTAGTCTCTGATTACATTCAATGCCATGCTTAATTACATTCTACCTTGTGTTATTCTGTCCTTGAAAGTATTCTGCCATTAATTGGGCATGTATCATGGACACCTGTCTAGGCCTAGCTTCCTCATTTCTTTAATGTTCCTTCCAATTCTAACATTTAGTTTCAAGTCACTTGTGGTCCCATCCAGTTCTGACATTCTGGGTTCCTAACACTCAACACTCTAAACTCTTCCAATTGCTGACCTTCTAGGTTTCATGGGATTCTACTTGTCCCATGTGTATAAATAAACCCTGCCTCTTCTCAAAAGGTCTCTGAACTTCCAAGATAAGTAATTAAATCTAGAGTGTCTTCTCTTTTTTGTACCTAAACAGTGTAGCACAATGCTAGAGAAAAGTCCAAAGAATTACCCAAAGACTGGAGGTGCTTATTAATAATATGCTTTGAACTTTGAAGGTCAAAGGGGAGCTGGAAAGAACTTGTTTCCGCCTATATGTCCTTATCATCAAACCCTTGGTGCCTACACTTCCTCCTGCTGGCATCTCTCATTATTCTTCTCTATTTTAATCTATTTTCATCTCCCTACACAAGAGACCCAGGTCCCTTCTGTATCCAAAGGGCTCTGAAAAGACCTTACTGGAACCACAATATCAGTGGAGCAGAATTGAGCTTTGATGGAGTCAGTCTGATATGGAGGGAGTGAAGCCAGAAAAGCAAAGGAAGAAAAGGATAAAAGGATCAATATGGAGGATGACAATGCCGTATTTCCTCCCCTATGTCTTCAACAGCTACTATCATTCTCTCCCTCATTTCTCCTCCCAGCTTTGCTCTGACTTTTAAACCACGCTTCATCTTCTGTCTCATTCTAGAACCTCTCTCAACATCTGTGGTGGTCTCCCCACCCACAAATATCCAACTTCTCCTGTGGCCTTCTCAACTTGGAATATCCTTCTCCACCAGGCTAGCCCCCTTCTCTCCTTGGTTAGGTCCTCCAAAGGCCTCCAAATTGTGGTTGGAGCTCTGCTCCTGACCTTCTATACTTCAAAATCATGTCCATGGGACATGCTTCCTTCATACAAAAGACAGGGCAGGGACCCATCTTTCTTATATTTGTATACCCCAAAATTGGCACAGTACCTGGCACCTTATAAGTACTTAATGAATGTTTTTTTTCTTCCTTCTTCCCTAGGGCATCAGCAGAACACTAGTGGGCAGATCTCTGGACTTGATCATCAAGAAGGATATGGATTCAAATCCTGATTTTAACACTTAATAGTCATGGGACCCAAGCAAGGCACTTCTCTCTGAATTATAGTTTCCTGATTTTTAAAAGCAGGGGTAAGAATTCTGTACTACTCCCCTCACAGGTTATTTCTAAGACAGACACTTTGAAAACTTTGAAGTCTTAGAGAAATGTGAGATCTTAGCTCCTCTGTATGTGACTAAACAATTATTTATTTAAGAAAGACAGTAATTTCTGTAATTTCACAGGAATGTGCTTAGCCCCAATGAAGAGGCCTAGTCACCAGGCCTGTTCAAGCTACAGGTACAAGTTAACCACATGGATTGAGAATTAGAAACTGTCCTTAAATTTTTCTCCAAAACTCTTGGGGCGTTTATGTGAGATGATAGGGTCTGATAATGTCTCTGCGCACTCTTTTAATATGTCAGTTCTGGAGAACTGGTTACCAGGAAAAACTGCTTCCAAGAAGAGAGTTCCCCACCACTCCCATGCCCTTTCAATTAGCCACCAGAAGCCCAAAGTTCTGAGGATCCCCAACCATTTAGAATCCAAAGGAGCCCTCCATTTGGGTTCCCAACCATGAGTCCCACATAGTGGCTAATGGGATAGATGAACTCCTAACAGGAGAGCCTTTTGAGGCCAACTCAAATCACCCTCCTCTCATGAAGTCTTTCCTAACTACCCCAAAAAAACAAAAGTCTCTCCTGCCTCTAATCTCCTATATCACTGACTGACTGGTTAGCACTTCTCAATCCCTTATCACAGCAGGTCTTATTAGTTAGTTCTTTCATCACATGGGTATGTATTTGTCTTATTTATCTCCCTGATTAGAATATAAATTCCTCCCCAGGAAGGAATGCTGCATTCACTCCATTTGTAGCCCCAGCACTGAACTTGGCACACAGTAGGCACTCTATCCACTGAGTGATCTTTACTTTCCCTATGGAGTCTTACATGTAACAGGCAATCAATAATTGTTTATTTGGCCACTGAGTCTTTCCTCAGTCCCCACCCAGCATTTCCGCTTCAACAGGACTCTAGTCAATAAATATCACAAGTTTAAACTCCCCTGGAAACTTAGGAAGGGAAGGGAGGTTTGTGGATTGTTTTTTTGTTTTGTTTTGTTTAATAAATTCCCTAGTTCCTTATCAGGCTCCATCTCTGTCTGAAAAACCCTCCTGTTTCCTGCCTAATCTCATCTCTAACCCCTTGGCAGTCTAAGCAGGACACAGCTTTGAACTAACTCATTGAATGGGATTATATACTTTTCAAAAAAAAACTGAAAATACCCTATATGTAACGTAGATTCACAGCTTCACATATAATCCTCTTTTTCTATTCTCTGCATATGGAAATACTCATGTCTGCTGGTGTCTATCAAGTTCAAAATAACAAAAAATTAAATTATATCAAAAGACACAAAAGAATTAGTCTTCCTGTTCCCTGTTTTCACCATCTCCCTATCATGTCTTAACACCTCAGCCACTCAATCAGTTAATTAAAAAGCATGAATAAAGTGTATAATATGCCACGCATTTTACTGAGCACTGGGGAAATACAAAGAAAAAAATAGTTTCTGCCCTCACAGAGCTCACATTCTACTGAGGGATAACACATAACTGAAGACATACAAGAAATTTACAGGGTAGATTGGAAATTATCTCAGAACAGGAAACAGCAGCAGCAGGAGACACCAGGAAAAGTTCCCTAGAAAAGGAAATTAAAAGGCAGAGTGGCTGAAGGAACCCATTCCAGGCCCAGAGGATTACAAATGCCTCCTCACTTGATTCTGGACTGTCTGAAAACCTTTACTCCAAGGCTCAAATCAGTTTTCTAATGATTAGTACACCCCCAAGTTGGAGGGTGAATATTTCAGTCATAGCCATGGAAACTGGAAGGGGAGCACTCTATAGATCTACTGAGCTCATGCTTCCACAGCATCTCATCCTAAGAACCCCTACCCACAATTACCTATAGGAATGCAACTGTATATATATATATATATATATATATATATACAGCATCAGCAGATGCCTCCTTTCTTAGTATAGCATCACAGAATTTAGAGTGGGAAGAGATCTGAGAGACCATTTAAATTAGATGGATGGGGAAAACTGAGGCCCAAAGGATGGGGTAGTGATTTGTCCAAGATCATATCAATCAATCAACAAGTATTTATTAAGCAAAAATGCCTGAGCTCTCAGGGAGCTTAGACTTAATTGAGGGAGACACTGTGTGCATAAATTAGAATATATAAGATATGTGTAAAATAAAATACCCAGTAAAAAGCGGGGAAGGCCTGGACCATTAGCAGGTAAAGGGATCAGGAAAGGCTTCAGTGTACAAAAGTGTGTGGCACCTAAACAAAGCTTTGAAAGAAATAAGGGATTCTAGACACAATAGTTCACCTAATGGAAAGGGCTAGAGATGGAGATGCAGTAACAATAAGAAGCCAAGTTTGGCTGGACTCACAGGAAAAGTAGGGTGATTTGCAAAAGAAAGAAAGGTGGGCATTGGAGCAGGAATTTGGACAGAAGTCTGATTCTAAATCTAGTTTCCTCAGTAACTACTATTAATTCATTGCTTTGCTTAATTTTTTAAAAAAATTTTAGTATTCTATATCTTCATTCATGAACTCACTATTTGTTGTTATTCAGTTGTTTAGTCATACTTGATTCTTCATGATCCCATGGACCACACTGTCCCTGGGGTTTTCTTGGCAAAGATACTGAAGTGGTTTGCCACTTCCTTCTCCAGTGGATAAAGACAAAAAAAAGTGACTTGCTATCTTATCATTCAAAGTAAGTAATTTTTATAAATCTGACACAATAAACAACCACAGAATTTCTAGAGGTAAATAAAAACTAGAGAGTATGACTAATATTTGTATATTCTGCATTTAAAATCTGGTGTTAGCTTATATAAGTAGCAAAGACCCAGAGGTAAGAAAGTTTTAATAACGAAGCCTCCTGAATCTTTCCCAGTTATTCATAGTGGACACTAGAAATAGATTTTTAGGTTCATTTTTCCAAAAACACATCAAAAAAGTTATCATTGTCAGTATTCCCTCAGTGGACGTATTATGGGATCAAAGAACACAGATTTAGATTAGACTTATAGAGCTTCTGAGGTCCCTTCTAATCTCCTTATTAAACAGACAAAAAAACTGAGGCCTAGTGAGATTAAATGAATCACCCAAGGACCCAGAAGTTCACTTTAGAAGTGGGATGGTAGCCTCTTCATATATTTTCATCCTGTGCGATCCTTGGCCCTGATCTATCCTCCCAAAGATCCTCTGTAGATGACACCCTTGATGCTGTAGGACTTCTTCTTGCATGAACATGCCACCTTTTTTCTAAGTATGTATTTCCTGAATATCCTCTACTCTACATATCACACATAAATCACATTAAGATACACTACAGAGCAGAGTGGTTAAACATACCACTGCAATCAGATTTAAAATAATTGGAAAACGTTTATTAAAATGAAATAAAACAGATAAGTACTAATTTGTGGTTTTCTAAGTCAATTTGCAGCAACAGAGATTCATTTCTATTTGAGTCTGATACCGCTGCCATAGCAGACTTGCATCCATGTCCTTCCACTGGCCTTCTGAGTCACCCACAATTTGGACTGACTAGAGATGGTATGGTGGCATTACAAATTCACAAGCATTCAGTATAACAGGGCGAACACTGGTGCTTAAAAAAAATGGAGGGCAGTGGAAGAGCGCATGCATGGGGTGGTCAGGAAGCAATCTGGAATCAGTGAAAGAACTGGGCAATTTCCCAAATGCAATGTAGTCTAATCTCTATCATTCTGGACCCAACTCATTATCCATCTTCAGTGTGTCTCAGATAACAAAACTGGCCATCTAACAACATACAGGTCAAGTCTGGAAAAAAGGCATTTTTCATTCATTTGCTGTTGTTGTTTTTTCCTAAATAGATTGTTAAGCTTATCTCTTTAAGTAATCATGGATCTTGCTGAGAAGGCTTCTTAGAAGGACTTGAGGCAATGTAGTCAGCAAATAAGAACTACATGGAAAAAATCTCATCATCTATAACAAGGATAGTTAACCAGAAATCCATAGGCTTTTTTTATTATTATTTCAATATAATTGACTTCCTTTGTAATTTTGCATGTTTAAGTTTATGCACTTAAAAAGTATTATTCTCAGACAGGGTCCACAGACTTCAGCATACTGCCAAAAGGATTTATGACACAGAAAAGGTTAAGAACTCCTAATCTGGAGGGCACTGCTCTTCCGTTTTAACCCTTCTCAGGATATCCTTCATAAAAGTAGCAACAAACATTCCTCTCTCTTTTATGTGTTGCTTGCTGTATAAAACTCCAGTCATTAAACAGATTTCTCTCTGTAATTGCATCTACCAAGGAATCCTCCATGTTGTTTTAAGTACGCACACAGAGTGGCAATTATTGAGAACCCCACGCACATGGTGGGGGGTATTAATATTGACTTTTCCCATTCTTTTCATATCTTCTCTCCTATAACTACCTTGTTAGTTATAGGATTGGGCCACTTACAACATGGATTCCCTCTCTTTTCTTTGTTTAATATAACTTCTCTTCCCTCTCTTGTCTAAATTGCTATTTCTGCTTCCAAAGTCTAAATAAGTCTGAAAGGTTAGGAATCCAAACTTGGGGGCTCCATTGCCAAAGAAAAGATTTATATAGAAATTTAGACCAATCTATTCCATTCTCAATTTACTGTTCTCCCACCAGTTCCACCTATAAGATTGAGATACTATGCTTTGTCAGGTGTCATCTTCTATTTTCTGATGCTTTATGAGGCAGTGGCACTTCAATAAATCAATAATCAACAAACAAGCAATTATTAAGCATTTACTATGTATAGCGGCAGACTGTGCTAAGCACTGGGGAAATATCCCTTCCCATAAGAGCTTACATTCAAATGGATGACATAAGGTCTATAAATCAGAATGTATGAGAGAAATACAGAGTGGATGGAAAGTAACCTTTGGCAGGGATGACATTAACCATGGAGCTGAATCTTAAAAGGGGCCAAGGAATCTACAAATCAAAAGTTGGGAGGGAAAGCATTCCCAATTAATCTATCAAACTATAAGCCCTCCGAAAGCAGAAACTATATACAAAGGCAAGAAAAATGATATGTATATGTACGCATAGATGCATGTATATACATATATGTATATGTATAGGAATGTATGTATTTGTGTGTATATACATACACACACACATATGAGAGAGAGAGAGAGACTTTCCTTAAACAATTTATATAATAACAATAATAGGGTAAAGACTCATGAAAACTTAGGAACTCTGATCAATTTAATCAACCAATCATAATTTTACGGGACTTATGATGAAACATACTACCTTATCTCCTGATAGAAGTGAAAACTCTTTAGAATGAGACATATAAACTTTTTTGGACATAATCAATGCAGAAATTTGTTTTGCTTAATGACATGTACATAAATTAGATTTTGGTTTTTTTCTTATTTTCAAGGGGAATGGGAGGGAAAGTTGGAAGGCAAAATTTTGCTGATTCAAAAATTTTTTAAAAGCATTTTCATCACAAAACTTCTAAGACAGGTAGAGCAAGTATTAGCATCCACATATGTGAAATGGAGAAACTGCTGAGGCTGGAACACCAACAAAGAATTCACTTGTGTTCAGGCAGTGTGCTTTCCACAAAACTACAAATAACATTCAGCATCAAGCTCTGCACATCCCTATTTCTGGACAAATCAAACATTTGTTGATTAAGGTCAAATTTTTTTGCTGAAGAAGAAACTGAGGCAGAGCAACTAGCTTCCCACAACTACACTTCACTATTGCCCTGATCTCATACAATCATCTCATGGTACTCCATGACTCCAAATAATACACAATATATCCGCATGCTTTTGTTCCTAAGTCTTCTTAAGTCTCCTCTGATACATTCATCACAAACACCCTGAAAGACCTTCTCTAAAGATGTCTTGATGTTGCGTGGATAGTAATGGAGAGAGTGAGTGGGTGGTCTATCAATCCTTGCTCCAGTTCTGTGTGCCATCCAACTCCTTTTTTCAATATACAACTCTCTGAGGACATCTGTTACACCACCACTGCTGTGTAATTCATTACTGGTATATGTTTCCATCTATTCATGCCCACCATGTGCTCTCCCCATTGTTCTCTGGGCAATCCCCAACTTTAATTCTTCAGAGATGGTGATATTTTATGACTTCCAGTCACATAGCATCATCAGAATACTGATGTTAAAAAGATGGGCCTTTTATAGGGAGAAGATTGGGATCATTAGAAGTATGAAACAATTTTTCAAAGGCCACAATCTAGCCTGCCCTCTTCCTCTTCCTTGTTTTCCTCCTCCTTCCATTTCAATTCCGAGCCCAACATACTGTCCAGAAACAGTTATAGGTAAGTTATTTTGTCTATAGAACTTTTCCAGTGGAGACAGCCTCTCATTTAAGAGGGTCTACAAGGTGCTCAGACTTGATGTAATCAGCAGAATTCTACCCAAGAGCATATGCAGTAACTCCCATCCTACAAAGAGACTCCTTCAATTTGGACTATGAGCTAGACACCTGCCTTAAAAGTGGCAAACACCTTTGGCAAGCATATGTCCTCACATTTTTTAGTTTCATTTGGTAATTATAATCGGAGGGTCGAAGACAGTTATTACTACCATTATATCAAGGAATCTCATGGTATTAACATGGAAGAGATACTTCACTGGATAGAAAGCCTTTAAGGCAATGTTTTGCTATATACTAAATTCCTTTTTCTAGCCAACAACATTTAGGGCAGTGGAGCTGTCTTTTGCACTTTTCAGTCTAGGAGGTCTCCTGTAGTGTATGGTTAGCAACTTACTTCCACTGTATGGGTATAGAATACTGTATACTTTATCACTATGTTAAGTGACTTTACTTAACTGATAAGAAATGTCTCTTTGGTTAGAAGTAGGAGTGAGAGTATAAATGTAGTAAATCCAGAATGACTATATTTTTTAAAAATGACTTTAAAAAAAATTTTTAAAGAAAAAATTGTTATGAAGATTGGAAAATTCACCTATCTCTACTTGTATCATTACATTACTAAAAAAAATGTTACATCATACTGGTGTGGTGACGGATGGACACAGGGGGGCTGGGGAAAACCGATCCACCAACCTCAGGAGCCATTCCCAGGCCTAGCCCTATTATCATAGGACTAGCCATCTGTCAGAGCTGGTAAGAGACAAACACAGGGTCCACGGGAGGTACAGCAGCCACTCCTAGGACTATCAACTCGCAGCCCAGAAATTTAAAAATCACCTACCTAAACTTCCAAGGAAACAGGATGGCAGAGTGAACCCCAGCTGCTCTAATCTCCCCATCTGACCATGAAAACAGAGATTATTGCCTCAGAGTAAGATCTTAAAATAGTGGAACCTACTGAAGGCTTGAGAGTCCTAGAGGACAAGTCTGTGCCTCAAAATGCAAAAAAAAAAAAAAAAAACACCTCTGCAAAGACTTTAGGAACCCTATTTTTGCGAGCCTGAAGAACCAAATTCAGAAGGAGACAGCACTGCCTCTACAACCACAGTCGAAGCCTTAAAAGGGAATGCATACTGCTCTCAAGCCCAGAAAGTGTTCTTGGAAGAGCTCAAGAAAAACTTTTTAAAATTAGAGGTAGAAGAGAAACTGATCAATTCTTTTAAAATTACAACTGAGAAAATGGAAAAACATTTCACTTAAGAAAGCAGCTCCTTAAAAAGATGTGTGAAATGGTAAGAGGTTCAAAATCTAACCAGAGAAAACAAATCCCCAAGAATGAAATCTGAACATATGGAAAAGGAGCTCCAAAATTTAACTGAAGAAAATAATTCACTAAAAATTAAAATTGGCCAAATAAAAGCTAATGACTCTATAACGCATCAAGAATCAGTCAAAAAAAACCCCTCAAGAATGAAAAATTAGAAAAAGAGGTAAAAATATCTCAATGAAAAAATAACTGATCTGGAGAACAGAACCAGGAGAGATAATCACTGATCTAAGGGAAAGTCATGATGAAAAAAGGAGCCTAGACAACATGTTCCAAGAAATCATCAAGGAAAACTGCCCTGAGGTCCTAGAACCAGAGTATAAAACAGTTATCAAAAGAACTCATCAGAGAAGAGGAAAGGAGGAAGCAGTAAAGGGTAAATTATGCCACAAAAAGAGTCATAAAAATATTATAGTAGAGGAAAAGAAGGGAGGAGAGATGAACATTTTATGAGCTTTGCCCTCAATTGGTTTTGGTGTAGGGAGAGAATAACATAATCAGTTAAGTATAGGACATAAAGAGACATAAAACTTATCATAATAGAGGGAAAGAGGGGTGGTAAAAGAGCATTGTATAAGATTTATTCTCATCGATCTTGGTTTAAGGAAGAAATAACATACTACATTAAGTATAAAAATCTATTGTACCCTACAGGCAGTAGGAGGGGCAAAGGTTAAGATAAGGGGGGAGGGTCAGAAGGGAAGGGTAGGAAAGGGGAGGGGAGTTGATAGGTAGAGAATACTAAGGGAGGTAACAATCAAAAGCAAAACTCTTAAGGAGTTCTCTTAAGGGAGAAATAAATGTATAAACAGGGGAGAGAACAGGATGGAGGGGAAAACACAGAGAGTAATCATAACTATGAATATGAATGGGTTGAACTCTCCCATAAAACAGAGGTGGGTTAGCAGATTGGATTAAAAACCATAATCCTACAACATGCTGTTTAGAAGAAACAATTTGAAAGGGGAGGATAGGGGGATGCACACAGGGTAAAAGTAAAAGGCTGGAGTAAAATATATTATGCTTCAGCTAAGGTAAAAAAAAAAAGTAGGGGTAGCAATCCTTATCTCAGATAAAGCAAAAACAAATCTAATTAAAAGAGATAGGGAAGGAAACTATATCCTGCTAAAAGGCACCACTGAAAATGAAGCAATATCATTACTCAACAAATATGCACCAAGTGGTATAGCATCGAAATTCCTAGAGGAGAAGTTAAGGGAATTAGAGGAAGAAATAGATAGCAAAACTATACTACTGGGCATAAAAACCTCACAATTCAGTGCAGAAGGGCAGAAAAGCATCCTTAAATGCATCTTTCTCAGATCATGATGCAATAAAAATTACATGTAACAAAGGACCATGAAAGGATAGACCAAAAACTAATTTAATCCTAAAGAATGAGTGGATCAAAGAAGAAATTATAGAAACAATTAGTAACTTCAAGAGAATGACAACAGTGAGACAACATACCAAAACTTGTGGGATGCAGTGAAAGCAGTTCTTAGGGGAAGTTTTACACCTCTGAATGCATACATGAATAAAAGAGAAAACAGGTCAATAAATTGGGCATGCAACTGAAAAAGCCAGAAAAAGAACAAACTGAAAATCCCCAATTAAATACTAAACTGGAAATACTGAGAACCAAAGGAGAGATTAATAAAACTGAAACTAAAAAAACTATTAATAAATAAAACTAAGAACTGGTTTTATGAACAATAAAATTGATAGACCATTATGATGAAATATGATAAAAAAAAAGAAGAAAACCAAATCTCAAGGATCAAAAACAATCATTAGGAATTATTTTACCCAATTGTATGCTCATAAATTTGACAATCTTAGTGAAATGGATGAATATTTACAAAAATATCAATTGCCTAGATTAACTGAAGGGAAACAAAATACTTAAATAACACCATTTCAGAAAAAGAAATTGAACAAGCCGTCAATGAACTCCCTAAGAAAAAATCTTCAGTCAGATGGATTTATAGGTAAATTCTATCAAACATTTAAAGAAGAATTGACTCCAATATTCCACAAACTATTTGAGAAAATTGGAGGAGTCCTACCAAATTCTTTTTATAAGACAAATATGGTACCAATACCTAAACTGGGAAGAGACAAAACGGAAAAAGAAAATTATAGACCAATTTCCCTCATGAATAATGATGCAAAAATTTAAACTAAAATATTATCAAGAAGACTACATCAATTTTAATGAGAATAATACACTTTGACCAGGTAAGATTCATTCCAGGAATGCAAGGCTGGTTTGGTATTAGGAAAACTATCAGTATAATTGATCAAATCAACAATAAAACTAGTAAAAAACCATATAATTATCTCAATAGACACAGAAAAGGCTTTTTGACAAAGTACAACAGCCTTTCCTATTAAAAACACTAGAAAGTATAGGAATAAATGGAGTCTTCCTTAAAATAAGAAGCAGCATCTATCTAAAACCATCAGCAAGTATTATATGTAACATGGACAAGCTAGAAGCATTTCCAATAAGATCAGGGGTGAAACAAGGATGTCCATTATCATCCATCTTATTCAATTTCATACTAGAAATGTTAGCAGTAGCAATTAGAGACAAAAAAAATTGAAGGAATAAGATTAGGCAAAGAAAAGACAAAGCTATCATTCTTTGGAGATGATATGATAATATACTTAAGAGAATCCTAGAGTATTAAGTAAAAAAATACTTGAGATAATAAATTTAGCAAAGCTGCAGGATATAAATTCCACATAAATCCTCAACATTCCTATATATTTCTAATAAATTCCAACAACAAGAAAGAGAAAGAGAAATTCCATTTAAAGTTATTGCAGATGTTATAAGATATTTCGGAATCTACCTGCCAAAACAAACCCAGGACCTATGTGAACACAATTACCAAACACTTTTCACACAAATAAAGTCAGATCTAAATAATGAAAAACATCAGTTGCTCATGGTTAGGTCGAGCTAATATAATAAAAATTACAATTTTACCTAAATTAATTTATATATTTAGTGCCATACCAATCAATCTACCAAAAAATTATTTTACAGAGCTAGAAAAAATAGTAACAAAATTCATCTAGAAGAACAAAAGGTCCAGAATATCAAGGTAATTAATGAAAAGAAATGCTTGGGAAGGAGGCCTAGCTGTACAAGATTTAAATCTGGATTATAAAGCAACAGTCATCAAAACTACTTGGTACTGGCTGAAGAATAGAGTAGGGGATCAAGGGAAAACATTGGGTACACAAGGCTCAGTAATCAATGACTATATTAATCTACTGTTTGATAAACCCAAAGACCCCAGCTTCTGGAATAAGAACTCACTATCTGACAAAAACTACTGGGAAAACTGGAAAACAGTATGAAAGAAACTGGGTATAGATCAGTATCTTATACCATGTAACAAAATTAAATCTAAATGGGAGTATGATCTAGGTATAAAAGCTGATACTGTAAGCAATCTCGGAGAACAAGGAAGAGTTTACCTGTCAGATTTATGGAGAAGGAAGATTTTATGACCAAACAAGAGTTAGACAGCATTGTGAAATGCAAAATGGATCATTTTCATTACATTAAATTGAAATGTTTTTGTACAAAGAAAGTCAATATAATCAATAAAAATTTTTTTACAAGCAGTATTTCTGATAAAGGCCTCATTTCTAAAATATGTGGGGAATTGAGTAAAATCTATAAGAATACAAGTCATTCCCCAATTGATAAATGTTCAAAGGATATAGACAGTTTTCAGAAGAAGAAATTAAAGATAGTTATATGAAGCAAATGCTCTAAATTACTATTGATTCGAGAAATGCAAATCAAAACAACTCTGAGGTACCACATCTCCCTGCTCAGATTGGCTAAAATGATGTGTGGGGTGCAAAGACCCTACCCCAAATTGACTACTCAGAGATTTCTCCGGGTGAAAGCAGAAAGATTTCTTTATTAGAATCTTGCTAGAAGCAGGTGGTCCACAGCACTGGAATACCAGAGGGAGGAGGCGACCATACAGAATCAGAAACTACCCCTCCCAAAACCCCTTCCCTGGTAACCGGACCTTCATTCCCACTAGTGGGAAGGGGTGTCCTTACAGTCCTTTTACCCAATACAAAATTATTTATCAGAAGTTAGCTTATCACAAATTACATATTTTTCTCTTGTTTACCAAAAAGCAATTTACAGAAACACCTGGCAAACATATTACTTGTTGCAAAAAGTAGGCAATTTATAGATCATTTGTTGCTTTTCTTGTTTATCAAAGACAGGTAGTTGGCAGATATGTTACAGAAAAACAAAATTTGGGCCTATCAAGGCTAAATCCCAGCTCAAGTTTGGTGACTGTCTCCTTTACTTTATGGGAATATTTTCATTTGTCCCTCTCAATCTCAATCTAATTTCTTGATAGTGTGTGTGGTGACAGGAAACAAGGAACTTTAGCAGATAGTCCACCTGAGAAACCACATTCCATCCCACACAATGACAAAACAGGAAAATGATAAATGCTGGAGAAGATGTAGAAAAATCAGAACACTAATGCATTGCTGGCGGAGTTATAAACTAATTCAACCATTCTGGAGAGCAATCTAGAACAATGCCCAAAGGGCTATAAATAATTATATACCCTTTGTCCCAGAAATACCATTTCTAGGGCTGTATCTCAAAGAGATGAGAGAAGTGGGAAAAAGACCGGTATGTACAAAAATATTTATAGCAGCTCTATTTGTGGTGGCAAAGAATTGGAAGTCAAGGGTAGTATCCCCATCAATTGGGGGATGGCTAGATAAGTTGTGGCCTATGAAAATAATGGAATACTACTGTGCTATAAGAAATGAGGAGCTGTCAGACTTCATCATAACTTGGAGAGACTTATATAAACTGATGCTGAGTGAGGAGAGCAGAACCAGGAGAACTTTGTACAGAATTACAGACACATCATATATGTGACAACAAACTCTTCTCAGCAATACAAGGTTAGAAGACAACTACAAAAGACTCATGATGGAAAGGGATGGCCACATCCAGAGAGAGAACTACTAGAAAGTCTGTGTGCAGACTGAAGCAAACTATTTACTCCCTCTCGTTTGTGTTTTATTTTATCCCTTCTTTCTCATTGTTCAGCCTGTTGGTTATAATCCTTTACAGTATACAATGTTCAACGTGAAGGCATTTCTACAACTTATATTTAATTACATATTACTATGGGGGAGACGAGGGAAAGGGAGGGGGAGAAAATTTGAAATTTAAGAGATTGTGGAACTGAACGTTGAAAACTAAAAGTAAAAAAATAAACTTAAAAAAATTTCCTAATATATAACTTCCCTTAAATTTGCTATACAAGTATTAGTAATTAATACGTAACATTTCTGTAGCTATTTTAATAGAGATCTAAATAAGAAAAATGGGGAAAATTAATTACTTGCTTACTGGTTCCCTTATACTTTTATTAAGGATACTCTCAATGTGAGTGTAGATTGTAGTCAAAGAGTTTGACATTCTCTACAGGCTTTTTCCAGTAATAAGGTCTGTTACTCTGGCAGTCTCCCCTCTTTCACATATCTTGAGTTTCTAACCCTCAATGACCACAGAATAGTTTTTCCAGCAAGAACCTACTTCATACATACTTAGCCTAGTCCAACTGTTCTTCTCACCGTCCCTTTTCTACTTAACCAGTATTCCAAACCCACAGAACACACTTCTGCAAAGAGGAGAGAACTGCTTCTTGGAGACCAAACTTGGTCCTTCTGATTCTGCTACACTGAGTTTTAACTTTTGTGCTTGTTGCTGTTCTTTCTATTTGCATTGCAGTAGTCACTGTGTATACTGCTCTCCCAGTTCTGATTATTTCACTTTGCATCAATTCATGTCCTTTTGTTTTCCTCTGTATTCATCAGTTTCATTGTTTCTTACTGCACAGTAATATTCCACTACATTCACACACCACAATTTGGTCAGCCATTCCCCAAATGATGGGAATAAACTTTGTTTTCAGTTCTCTGCTACTATAGTAATATTCCATGACATTCATTTAACCACAACTTGGTAAGCTACTTCCCCACATGACTGACATCTACTTTGTTTTCAGTTTTGTTACTACAAAAACTATTATAAAAATTATAGTGTGTATGAGTCCTTTCTTTTTTTTATTAACCTCCTTGGGGTATATGACTAGCAATGGGAACCCTTGGGTCAAACGGTATGGACAATTTAATCCTTTTTATTTCCTCCACATAATTCCAAATTGCTTTCCAGAATAATCAAAACAATTCACAGCTCCACCAAGACATTAGTTATTAATATTAATTATCCCCATCTTTTATCATCTCTGCCAATTTTTTTGAGCTCTGATGTGTCATTTTATTTATTAGCAGTACTAGGTAGCACTGTCACATGACTGTTTATAATTGCAATTCTTTTGAAACTGTTCATATCCTTTGATTATTTATCTACTGGTCTTCTGTTATTTGTTAGTGGTCCCTTTATCTTGGTTATTAGACCTTTATGAAATATTTTTTCCAGCAGATTTCCCTTCTCCTTGTTCATGCATTAAAGTCTATAATCACCCTGCCCAAAAAAAGCTAAGAATACCTGTCCATTGATATTGATATCTATCTATTGTCTATATTGATATAGAAGTGTTAGCCACTCCCTTAAAAACTTCCATTAATATTCTAGATCTTCTGTTCCTCCAAATGAATTTTTCTTATTATTTTGTTTACTCTCCTACATAACCTTTTGATACTTAGATTAGCACAAATTTAGTTTCATAAATTTAGTTTCTAAATTCAGTTATTTCTTATTTTTCCTTATCTGGTCCATCCAAGTGACCTAGTTTGTTTGGTTTTTTTAACTAGTACCAAATAGTTTTGTAAATTGAAACCTAGAAATACTCTTCCCATTAATTCTTTCTTTTTTCAGTCTTTCTTTATATTCTAAATTTTATGTTCCTACAAATTAATTTAATAACTATTTTGTCTAGTCCTGTAAAGGATCATCTAAGTGGTGTGACTGATACAGAAGTAAATATGCAAACTCATTTCAGTAGTATTTATTTTTATTATATTAGCACAGTCCCGTGCTTAGCAGTGAAAGTCCCTAAAATTATTTATAATCTTTATTTTCTTAAGGAGTATTTTATAATGGTATCCATAAAGATATATAGCATACTGTAGATTTGTTCCCATATATTATGTATTTTCTAGCCATTCTAAGTGGGGCTACCCTTTCTATTATTACTGCCTAAATTTTTATATTACTTTAGAAATGCTAATGATTTTTGTAGGTTTACTGATTCACCGAAACCATTGTCTCAATTAGTTTCTTAACATATATCCTAGGATTTTCTAACACATCGATCACATCAACAGCAAATAAGGTCAGGTTTGTCTATTCTTTAACTATCGTTAGGCTTTTAATTTCTATTTATTTCTATTAATAGCATTTCTAGAACTATATGAAAAAACCGCAAGGAAAGAGCAAGCTTTCTTTTATTCCTATATTTATTAGTAAAGTTTCTAGTATTTCTTCATTGTACATAATGCTAGCTTTGGGTTTTAGTTAGATATTTTTTATCGTATTAAAAATGCCTGTGCTCTGTGGGGTTTTTAGTACAATTGAAAGTTGTGCTTTGTCAATGGCTTTTTCTTCATCTAACAATATAATTATATGGTTTGGGGGTGGGTTTCAATATGATTGTTTTCCTAATATTAACCATATCCTCACATCTAACTCAATTAGAATAAACAACTTTTGCAAAATATGTTTTTCTTTTGCCAAGATTTTAAAATGTTTAATTGATATTGGTTCATAAATTTGGTAGTGTTTACTCAAATGTACTTAATATAGGTAATAAAATTCGTCTTTAAAATTTTGAATGAATTCTCTTATAATTCACATTTTAGGTGGATTTTTAAAAATTGTTTTCAATTAAAATTAAAACCAGGTTTGTTTTTTTAACTTAAGTAGTTCCTTTAATTGGTACAGTGTACTTTTTTAAAACTGCGTCTCTCTACAAGGCATTATGTAGAGAGTCTTCTATTTAAACAATTAGCTTTTAGGTTTTTTCTTCTAATTCTTATATTTTCCTCTTTTATTCTTATCTTGCATTAATTTGTTATATACTCAATTCACTAAAATCCTCTTTTCCTATTTATATTAATATATGGGATATAATAAGTTTCCTTTTGTTGCATACTAGAAATGTTGGTATATTATCTGTCATTTTCTTTCACACAGTTATTATCATTTCTATAACTTAATCTTTGACCTCTTCCAATTCCACTCTTAAATGCTCTGGAAATGATCTGGCTTAATTGAGTCTCTAAGCTTTCAGTAAAATTATTTCTCTCTTCTATTTTATAAAGCAATGTTTGTAATTGTACACCACAACATCTTCCTCTGAAAGGTTTTGTAAAGTTTATCTTTTTTTACTAGTTTGGCCTTTGGTTGTCTTCTCTTTGCTTGGCAAGATTAAAGTTTTTGCTGGCTATAAAAGCTTCAAAACTCTTATGTTGCCCTCATTTTGGCAACTGTTTTACATTAAACAACTTTAGAAAATTATGAAAGGCTCTGTCAGTGTTCATCTATCCATTTCCCTTTTTTTGGGTGTCAATAGCCAATCTCTCTTCCAATTTTGTACTAACATTTAACTTTGTTTTAAAAAGTCAATGATTTGATTAACACAGACATCTGATTTGGAATCATAATTTGATGTTTCTTGTCTGTTAGGTTATAATCAACTTCATTTATTGTTACTTGGCATTTGCCATGCTGAATCAATCAAAAAGCATTAATTAAGTACCTACCTTGGGGTGGCTAGGTGGCACAGTGAATAGAGCATCAGCCTTAGAGTCAAGAAGATCTGAATTCAAATCTAACCTCAAACACTTGACATTTACTAGTTGTGTTACCCTGCTTTCCTCTAACCCCCTTCCCTCCCCCCAAAAAACAAGAGGGAGTAGCTGGGACTTATTAAACAAAGTAGAGACACAGTTGTCAGACCTGTGTCTTAGGAATATCATTTTTGCTGCTGAGTGGAGGTTGGATTGGGGCAGTGAAGGAAGAGACTTGAAGAAGAAAGACCAACTAGTTAACTATTTGAAGTAGTGGTAGAATTGGAGTGGGGGTGATGGGGGAAATAGAAACGGATGGAAACCATGTGAATTGAAGAACACTCAAGGATAAGGCTTTTGTATAGTCAAGCAACCTAAATTTTTTCATCAGGTGACAAAGTGTCTTATGAAAGTTTTTCATATAATTTCTCCACCTTCTAATCCTCTGCAAAAGATGTTGGTGCATAAGCTACAATAATCATAGTCTTTTTACAAGGGCTGATCATTTTAATATGAGATGACCAAATACTCCACTGAAATACTTCTTGTTGCTTTTTTGGATGCAAAATAAAACCAATTCCTCCAACTCCTTTATTTGCCTCTCTAAGGAGAGACCTGACCTT
This sequence comes from Pseudocheirus occidentalis, assembly GCA_028646575.1. Lineage (NCBI taxonomy): Eukaryota > Metazoa > Chordata > Mammalia > Diprotodontia > Pseudocheiridae > Pseudocheirus > Pseudocheirus occidentalis. The sequence goes on from CM053595.1 coordinate 139,157,189, forward strand.
TGAGACTCATCGTCTGACTTAGCTGTAATTTCTTGTTGTCTTCTGGTTTCATTTAGAATGAACATCAAAAATTCCATGACCCAGTAGCATGTCTGTTCTTCAATCCCTGGGCAAGAACCCTCACATTTAGACCAACAGCTAAGCTAATATTTAAAGACAAGCTAAGAATTGTATAATTCTCAGCACCTACTGCCCCCAGCACTGAGAACTATAAGGCAGTACTACTATGGGCCATCTTGTATTTTTCTTTCTTTCATGGATTTCTATGGTCAAAAAAGGACAACTTTCTGGCATGAGGCGCTCCACATTTTGCAAGGCACAGTTGGTTTCTAAGACTTCATTCCATGGTAGAAGTTTCCAAAGCTAATATCCTGGGGCACGGCTCTGTGAGGTCCTCTCCCTCTGCCCAAATGAGCACTGGTCTACTACTCCCAACATTGGGTTAGGTAACTATGGAATGGGGCCTTAAATCTGGAAATCTGAGAAGGAAAGGTGACTAAGGAGAAAGACTTCAGTTAACTCTATAGATGACAAACCCAGGCGTAGTCAACAGGGCAGTCACTTCAGGGAGTCACCACACTAGGAAAGCTTGAGTCAATTGCCTAACCCAGAAGACCTCTCTTCCTATCTCCAGCAGACACTTCATTGAAGCAGCAACTAAGAACTGGTATAGGGATACCCAAAAAAAGAATCTAAAATTATGAAAGAGAAGAAACAAAGCTTACAGAACTTCAAGGACCAAAAAAGATGTTAGTTTTGTCTCTCTTCACTGGCAGTTCCCTAAAAAGCAGAGTATACAATAGTCCCCCTACACTCATCCATCTATGAATAAAACCTGGAAAAATAAGCAGCTGGGAAGTCCAGATTGTGGAGGGTCTCGAATGCCTGGACAGTCTGAGTCTAGCATCAGGGATACCTGATGGGATAACATCAGAGGATTTTACAGAGAAATTTTCATGTCACCCAGACCAAAATAAACACCAATGCCTGGAGCATCATGGAGGCCTGGGAACCCAAAGCCTCTGGAATTTCCCAATGGCAGGAGTCAGAGGATAATAAGGAGCAGGTAAGCAGGTTCAAATCATATATACCTCCCCCTAAGTCTGGAAATAAGATCTCCCTAATGCCAAGAGCTGGCATATGCTGAGGAGAGGGGGAGCAGAGGGAAGATGGGGGATCCAGACCTGATAGATTTCAGGAGCAGATTCTCCCTAAGCAGTACCATCTGCATCCCATTTGGAAGGTGGGCCTTGAAGGAGGGAAATGCTAGAGCACAAAACAGCATATTTATATTATGTGGGGAAACCAGTCAAAGGAAGAGGCACAGAGAGAAATAATAGCTCACATTTTAAAAGCTTCCTCACAGCAGCCAACAAGAAAGGTAGGACGATATTATTCTCCCCATATGACATACAAGGGGCAAAACTGGTACTAGAGAAGTGACCTCTTAGGATAAGATTGTGGAGGGTCTCGAATGCCTGGGCAGTCTGAGTCTAGCATCAGGGATATCTGATGGGATAACATCAGGGGGTTTTATAGAGAAATTTTCATGTCACCCAGATCAAAATAAACACCAATGCCTGGCGCATCATGGAGGCCTGGGAACCCAAAATAAGAACTGAAAAAGACCTCAGAGATTCAGAGGAAACAAGTCCTGGAGGAGTTAAGATTTGTCCAAGGGCATAGTGGTGACTCAAACCCAGGTTTTCTGACAGAAATGTCCAGTGTTGGCAGCACTACACCCAACCTTACTGCAAAAACCTTAGAACCCCAGAGCAGCTACAGCTAATCTCAAAAGCAACTAGTCAGGGGAGGCCAGGTGTGACAGCTTTCAAAGACTATCATGCTTCTAAGAGAGGCTACGGCTAGTGGACTGCTTGCATTTGAGACTTCTGGACCACCCTAGGCCTATAATCAGGGATCAGAGATCCACACTAGGTCTAAGAACCAATAAGGTCAGCCCCCAGGAGCAGAACTGCAGTAAGTGGCACAGTGAGTAGAGTGGAGTCCAGAAGACTTGAGTTCAGACGCAACCTTAGACACTAGCTGTCTGACTCTGGGCAAGTCACTGTTTGCCTAAGTTTCCTCAACTGTGAAATGAGGATTATATAAGCACTTAGCATAGTGCTTGGCAGGTAATGATCTTCATATAAGTATTAACTAAAGCTAACAATCAAATAAACAAAAAAACCCAACAATCCCTCTGCTGCCTAAGGAGGGGCAAACTGGCCCAGGTTGGAAAAATTAAGAAGGTTAATAAACTCCCAAGTCAGTCACAATTGGTAGTGGCTACTAAGGAGAATCATTCATATAAAAAACAACAGCAACAACACACACACACACACACACACACACACACACACACACTTCAGCACTAACACAGATTAGAACTCTTAGAATTTAGAACCTCAGAGCTTCCTTCCAAAGACAGTCAGATTCTAACCCCAGCTTGGAGAAAGAAGTTGATAAACAGTGTAGTTTCACTCTTCCTTTAGAGTGTGGTTTAAATAGATGCCTACCTGAAACTCCCAAGTTACACAAACATGGTCCCTCAGGGAGGAAAAACTAATTCCTTTCCTAAAATGTCAAGAGTCATTGGCTGTTCTCTAGTCCAATTTGCAAGCAAGATAATGGGAATCCAGCCCCAAGTGTACCATGTACCATGACAACTAAAACCCCTGTCTCCCAGGATCCCAAGAAAGGAAGGAACCTTAAAGATAATCCAACTATCTCACTTTACAGAGTCAGAAACTGAGGTCCAAAGAGAAAACATGATCTACTCAAAATATCTAGTCAATGGCAACTTGAATCCCAAGTCTTCTGCCTCCAATGTCAGCACCTTTTCCACCAAATCACAGGAAGTGAATACCATCTTATCTCACCAAGTCTCAAATTCCAAGAAACCTCCGGTTGAAAAGAAAATTTCATTCATTCAACAGTTTGCTTTTTGGAGGGGGAGGACAGGGCAATTGGAGTTAAATGACTGGTCCAAGATCACACGCTAGTAAGTGTTGAGTGTCTGAGGTCACATTTGAATTCAGGTCTCCAGGCTCCAGGGCCAGGAGCTCTATTCACTACACCACCTAGACGCCCCAAGTCATTACTATTTGCAGGAGCTTTTGCTAGGTGCTGGGGGTTATACAGAGATGAATAAGACAGTCTCTACCCCCAAGAAGCCTGCTGTCTCAAAGGGGAGACAAAACATACACAAATAATAACAGCAAGAAACAAAATGTGCTCACTGCCAATAGAGGAGTGCAAATGTGTTACCGGGCATCAACTATGTCTCTGCATTCCAGATATGACTTTTGCATTCATTTAAACATTTCAAAAGACCTATGACATAACTTGAACAAGTACTTACTCTATAAAAGGCATTCTGTTAGGTAGCAGGGATATAAATATGTTCTTAAGGAGCTACTTGGAGACAAGATGAAAAACAATGTTAGTAGATGCCACCAACCCATATATTCATAATCTCTGAACCACATGAAATGAAAATCTCTCTCCTAAGCCAATTAAACCATGAGGGAACAAGGCGGTGCATCGCCATTACCGTGTCTGTTGCTGGAGGTGAGGAGATACTCAGTGAGCCTCCAGATGGGGCACTTACAACCTAATGCTTCGCGCAGCTACAAAACTTCAGATGTTGTGCTCACCTATGTAATGGTCCACAGAATGTTAAATATAAAAGAATACAGACTTGCCCAAGGATTGTGTCCACTGAAGCCCATCCAAAAAGAGGAAGAATTGAGATGATAATAATAGCATTTTACATAGTACTAAAGCTTTGCAAGGCCCTTTACACACATGAATTCATTCAATCCTCATTTGAGGATCCTGTAAGTAGACACTATATTATCCCCATTTACAGATAAGGAATAAGGGGCTGAGATATTTTAAGATCTTGGCCCAGGCTCATAGAATTAATTAGTTAAGTTCCTGTGGATTTGAACCCACTATATTCTTGACTCCAAGTGAAAGAGGAGAAGCAAGGAAAAGAGTCCTGAACAGAACCATGAAAGGAAGGGGTGGAAATAACCATATTTAAGGGGCAAAAGACTGATGGTGAAGCAAAACAGACTAGGTAAGAAGAAAGCCAGAAAAGCCCATCTAGACCAGGGGTTCTCAACCTTCCTAAATGCCCTGGCCCTTTAATATTATATGTGGGTATATCTGCATGTGGGTGGACCGACCTGGAGACAGATAGAGGAGCTGTGTGATCCTAAGACCATCAGAAATACGTGTTTTCCAATGGTCTTAGGTAATCCCTGTGAAAGGGTCGTTTGACCCCCAAAGGGGTTACTCCCCACAGGCTGAGAACCACTGATCTAGAACTAGGTTTCTTTTTGTTATTTGTGTCATAGATTCCTTTGGACCCTTCTCAGAATTGTTTTTAAGTTCATAACAAAATAAATGGGATTACAAAGGAAGTCAATTTATTAAAATTTATCTACTTAAAAAAAATTAAGGAGACCCAAAATTAAGAATCCCTCATCTTGGAAAAGTGGTCAATATATGTCTAAAGCTAGAGAAGTCAAGGGAAAAGAAAACAGAGGGGAAAACCCACTGGATTCAGCGGTAAAGAAACCCTGGAGAAAAAAGTTTCTGTTGAGTGGAAAGGATGGAAACTATATTTCAAGAGAAATAAATAGGTAGCATGAATGTGGATGCTAGAAGTGCAAATTATTCTATGAATATTGAAGGAAAAAAGAGGAATTAATATGGCAGGGAAAAAAAGAGAAGAAATATCTGACAGGAGGTCAAGGGGTTGGCAAAATCAAGTGAAAGTTTGTTAAGGGGGAAACTGGTGTTAAACATATGTGGACAGTAGGAAACAGAATCCATATGGGAGACACTGAAGATGGGTGTAGAAGGGATTAAGGACACAAGTAGAGGGTAGCTACCCTCTGCAGCTGGCTGAAATCAAAGTTGTTCTAGGAAGGAAATAAGCATTTATGGATCACCTACTAAGTACCAGGTACTATGCAAAGCAGATAATATTTCATTTGGTCTTCACCATAACAGTGGGTGGCAGGTGCTATTATTATCCCCATTTCACATATGGAAACTGAAGTTAAGTGACTTGCCCAGGGTCACATAGCTAGGAACCATGAGGTTGGACTCGAAGGCCAGCACTTCATCCACTCTGTCACTTGGCTGCGTCTACATTCAACCTACCAAGAACTAGATCTAACCAGAACCCCGCATTTGGGAACAGAGCCAGAGAGTTTCTAGGATCAGTGACAAAGGCAGCAATTACTCTACCTTATTCCTTCCTGATTATGAGAGTAAAGGAAAGATCACTGGCCTAGGAGTTCACATTCTAATGCCAGCTCTGCCACTAACCAATTTAATGATTTGAGAGTATGTTATGAAAAGGTAGAAACTGATCATCTCCCTTCTAACATTTAATGCTCTAAGTCCTTTTCCAATTGTTATATAGACTATGTTCCATGTTCTAAGGGCATTTACAGGGCAATATTCACCATTTAAGGATCTTCTGCACAACCCTAATATTCTTAAATTTTAAAAGATAAAACACCTCAATTTATGAGTACATTAAAGTTTATAAAGCACTTTCTTTTCAACAGTCCTGTGAGAGCAGCTGGTCTAAGTATTATTATCCCATTTTTCCAAAGGAAGACACTGATTGCTTACTCGAGGCAAGATTTCAGCCAGAGTCTCCTGACTATAGCCAGGCTCTATGAGGCTCTTTCCCCAGCCTAATAGAACCTTTTTCCAGCTCTAGTATTTTGTATGTTCAGATAATCCTCCTCCCACATGCGTCACTCTAGGTTCTACTTTGTCAGGTCACTCCCAACTCTGACACTGTAGAAGTTTTAAGGCACTGTGACTCACATGGAACTCTGGACATTTGAAAGAAAAAAAGCAACTGTGGAATTTCAGTGTCTGTGGCAGCTGGTGCTAAGTAGCAACAAAGACTTAACACACGGAGAAAAAGCTGGGGAGCTAGGAGTCAGCACTGGCCAGGCAGAGCTGTGAACAGTATCTTGGCCAGAAGCCATCTCCTTGACTGATGGATGAAGGATCCTGGTACGAGGGTAAATAATGGAGTGAGAGATTGTTGGGGAGAAGCAGCATGGATCTCTTTCCCCTTGGCCACCTCATCGTCCTCCCCCCACATATCCACTCTCTGATTTTGTCTTATCATTAATCCCACCACCACACCCAACCTCTTTGTCCCCTTCTGTTCCAAGCCTGTTCTTTGTATTTCATCTAGAAAGCTCCAAGCAAACAAACTATAAGCATTTGGATCCTGTCCCAATAGCCCCCCTTCTTAGCTGTCAAGACCCCAAAACATATATTAATTCTCATTTTCATTTTCTCTCTCCCCTTACACACACCTGTGTGCCTCCTAAAAACAATTTATTTCACACAAAGATATTAAAGACAATATATGGCATAACCCAGGGCACAGTAATGTTGTAAAACAAAAACTCAGGGTTGACAATGCTTAACCTAAAGGAATCAACCAAGATAGCATAGTGTAACGGATAAGGAACTGGACCTGGAATCAAGATCTGGGTTCAAATATTAATCGAGACCCTTACTGTTTGTGCAGGCCTGAGTAAGTAATCTGAGCCTCAGTATTCTCCTTTGTAAATGAGGTTTAACTTGATGTACTCTAAGGTCCTTTCCCACTCTATAATAATCTTCCACAGAGGAATTTCAAGCCTCAATGGAAGATACTTTAGGACAGCACCTTACTATGAGCTCTCACATCATAACTCTCCTTCCTAAGACAGAAGACCACAATTATATGTTTACAACAACTGGGTATTAGGGCAACAACTGTACTAAGGCAGACCCACAAGAGCAATTCTGACAGAACCTAGGGAACTTTTCCACTGATTTGATCAGGAGCCGTCAGCAAATTATTTCCTCTGTCTGTTAGCTGCATTTCCTTTAAGATAAAAGAATTAGCTTAGCCCAGGATTTGTTTATATGTTATGAACCCCTTCTCAGAAGAGCGGTTTTAAATCTATAAAATACACAGGATTATAAAAGAAGCCAACTATTGAAATACAGTCATTCTTCGGTGGAAGATGGATGAGGGGAAGAGTAAATGAATGCTTGTTGATTGAAAATATTTATTGAGAAATTGTTATAAAAATATTTTTTACAAAATAATCTCAGATCCTAAATTAAGAACCCTGGACTAGACAATCTATAAAGGCATTCTGCTTCCTAACATTCTATACTCTGTTCCAGCTCTGACATTCTATGCTCTATGAGATACCCTATGTCAGAGCTATGACCATGGAATGAGGACAGAGAACATGTGATTATTATATCTGAAAGTCTAAGGTGTGGAACAGGGATTCAATTTGCTCTGATTGGATCCAGAGAGCAGAAGTAAGAACAAGAGGGAGAAACTTCAGAGGCAAATTGATATCGAACATAAGAAACAACTTCCTCACAGTTAAGAGTTGCCAAAAAATGGAAGAGGCTGACTCCAGGGGTACTAGGCTCTCTTTCTTTTTTTTATTTAATTTTTTTTGGAGGGGGGAAGGCAAGGCAATTGGGGTTAAGTGACTTGCCCAAGGTCACATAGCTAGTAAGCCTGTCAAGTGTCTGAGACTAGACTTGAACTCCGGTCCTTCCTGACTCCAGGGTGAGTGCTCTATTCACTCTCCCACCTAGCAACCCCTATTCTCTCTTTCAATGAAGGCTTTCAAGGAGAAGCTGGAAGACTACTAACTTGACCAGAGTGTATTCTAGAAAACATTCATGTTAGGAATGATGACCTCAGAAGTTTCTTGTAGATCAGAGATTAGAACTGGAAAAAACCTGCCTGAGAAGTCAACCAGTCCAATCCCATCCCCTCCTTCATTTTACCCATGGGATGTCCCACAGGGATGAAACAACTTGCCCAAGGTCACACAGGCAGTAAGTAGCAGAGCCAAGGATTTGAATCCAGTTTGCATCATGCAGATTCATGGAATCTATGTTTTATGTTCTCTTCTATGCTCTAAGGTTACTACTAGCTCTGTGGGAGGAAAAAGTGAGGCTGGCGAATTTGCAGCATCCTCCCTCACCCAAATCCAATTCAATGCAACTCATTTCATCATCTCCCTGCTGTCATGGTTCCTCTTTGAGAACTAAGGACAAACCACACAACCACAACATCCTATACTCTAACATTCTTGTGTTTTATATTCTGCAGTACCGTCTGACTGACAGTCCCTGTTAGAAGAACAAAAGCATGATGGAAAAGACAACTATTTTGTAATCAAAGGGCACAGATCCAAATCCCTACTCTGTTACTTACTATATGGGTCTTTTTTTCCCATTCTATAAAGTGAGGGGATTCTGTTAATTTAGCAGTTCTCAACCAGTGGGCAGTGGATACCAGGGGTGAGGAGAGCAGGAAGAATGGCAACTCTGCTACTGTGGGCCCGCAGAGGCTCACAAATTCGTGTGTGTGTGTGTGTGTGTGTGTGTGTGTGTGTGTGTGTTTCAAATAGCATTTATCTTTATTCAGCAAACATACATTCAAAAGACTAAATAATTGCACATTGTACCTATATGGATTACTATTCTTCAAATATAGATGCTTACTGTGACTAGGAAACCACAAATTTAAATGCATTTCTGCATTCATAGTGCATATTAACATGTATCTTCTCCAACAACAAATAGCAACAGTACAACATGCTACCATGTGGGGATATGTAAAATTTTTTTTTATTAAAAAATGGTCCTCATTATGCTATGTGACTACAACACCAATGCCCTTTGCCCCAGAAATCCCATTGTTAGGTATAAACCACAAGAAGGTCAAATATGGAAAGAAAGGCCCCATATAAACCAAAATATTTAGAACAGAACCTTTTTTACTGGCAATAAACTGAAAACAAAGTAGACATCCAACAACTGGGGACAGACTAAAAGAATTATGGCCCATGAATGTAAGGCATACTGTTGTACTATAAGGAATGATGAATAAGAAAAAAAGTGAAGTAATCAGAAATATGGAACCAATATACACTATGACTATAACAGCATAGATTTTTTTTAAATGTTTTTTTTGGGAGGCGGTTGGGGTTAAGTGACTTGCCCAAGGTCACACGGCTAGTTTGTGTGTGTGTGTGTGTGTGTGTGTGTGTGTGTGTGTGTGTTGTGTCTGAGGCCGCATTTGAACTCAGGTACTCCAGGGCCGGTGCTCTATTTACTGCCCCACCTAGCCGCCCCCCAGCATAGATTTTTTAAAAATATCTCAACACTCAATAATTATAACAACCAAGTTTGGTCCCAAAGATGAGTTTTGTTAAAATAAAAAAATGTGCCTCCCTCTTTATTTTGCAGACTATAGGAGCAGAGCACTATATTGTCAAACTCCATTAATGCATTGGTTAGTTCAACTCAACTGTTTTTTTTTCTCTCACATTCTGTTATGGAGGACAACACTCAGGGCAGAAGACGGACGGGGAAAGAATAAAAATGTGGAAATGAAAGTGATGCAAAAACAAATTTTACAAAAATTTTTAAAGGGGAAATCCTTATACTTGAAAAGGTTGCTGACCCTTGAGGCAGCTTAAATGACAGACTCCAAAAAACTTCCAGCCTTAAATCTACAGTACAGTATGATTTTATATTCTAAAATCTCTTCTAGAGTGATGTAGGCCTGATGGAGAAGATCAGTCTCTCTCTTTCCTCCCTTAACTCTCACACCCCCCTGAGCCATCAGCACCAGACTCACTGCTGAAATAAATTTCACACCAGGCCCTGGGACAGAGAAGCCTTTGTTACTAGGAACTGAGCAACAGCCTCTCCTGTGGCATCCATGTTCTGCTCATTGAATCTTTTGGAGGGAATCTTGAAATCCTTATCTGAGAAGGATTCAAGTATCACAAAGGCAGGGTCCATGGAAAGATTTCAGGGGGGACTCCGGAAATTTTAATATTTTGAATAATATTTCAATAACTGGTTTTCTTTTTAAAGCTACATGTTTGATTTTTTACACTTAAAAAAATTATTCTGAGAAGTTGTCCGTAGGCTGCATCAGAAGGGAAGGGAGTCCATGATACCAAAATGGGTTACGGCCCAAATACTGCACCTAGTCCCTTCTGCCACCAAACAAACCCTTAACCCAGAAGGACAGGTGTCCATCCAGCCCAAAGAGCTGCAGAAAAGAAAACTCCTTCAAACTGAGGCACTTATGTCCACTTAATTTACTGAGTTAGGTGTTGGAGAGAAAGCAAAAAAGTGTAAGACAAAGGCCTCCCCCTCCAGGAACCCACAACCTAGCAGATGAGTTTTGTTTTTCCTACATCCTTTCTCTTCTTCCTACTCCTGATTTCTCATTTAGTTGTCCTTAAGACTGGATCACTCCAGGAAAAGAAGTAACTTGGTCTCCAAGTGCCTTGATCTCCAAAAGTTTAGGACTATCTGTGCTTTCATTTTGAAAGAGAAAACAATTGTGGAACCCTGGGCTTAGGCTTAGACCCAACCTATACTTGGTGATTTGTATTATATGATCACTGAAGAAAGTGGATTGGCCTCCATGGGAAAAGAAGAATAAGATGAGGTTAAGAGGAAAATTGTGCTGATGAACCCCAGGAAATCAAACTGGGGAGTTGGCAAGGAGTGCTGGAAAGCAACTACAAACTCCCTGCTCTTCTATAGGAAGGGTTCCACCAACCCTTCCTTAAGAGTTTACTATCTTGTCTAGTCAGGGAGACAAGACAGGTAGCAGCAAATCACAGGACAGAGGAGAGGATGGATTTGAGTGTTATGATGCAACCCAAAATAAGGCCATTTCTGACTCTGAAATTTGTGTTCTGAGGTCTCTCTTGACTCTTTCTATATTCAACTCAATTCTATAGTCTAATGCTCTTCCCAGCTCTGACATTCTGTGTTAATTTCCCTATCCAGCTCTGACATTCTAGGTTCTAAGGTCCCTTTCCCAGAGTCCACATTCTACATTCTGACATTCTATATTCAGTGTTGGAAGGTCCCTTCCAGATCTGACGTTCTAGGTCTTAAGATCCCTCCAAGATTTGACATTCTATGATAAAAGGTCCTTTATGACTCAAATCTTTTCTAAGATTTCTCTTAGAGAAAGACTAAAATTCTACCTAAAAAATGCTTACTAGAGTGCAATAGAGATAAAGCAGTATTGTCCAGGGTAACTAAAGGCTTCCAGGAGAGTGTAAGGACTTGAGGATTAAAGGAGGTACCTGAATGGGAGAAGTGTAGGTACAATGACTACTTGTGGGTCCCAGAAATGGATGAGTCTGGTCTGGAAGGCTTAAGCAAAACTGGGGTGAAAACTGAGTGCAGTATTTCTCCTGCCTTTCATGCTTCCTTTCAAGACTTACTGACCAAAAGACTTGGCAGAAAAGCCTGAGTTTGAGCTAAGCAACTAAAAGACAAGACTGATGGACAGTGCAGAAGTGATAAGATGATCCGCTGAAACCTGAGCTGAACCAGGTCCTGTGACATTTGGGGTGGCAGAGCAATCACTGTGGCAGCCCCAGCCTATGTAAAATGATAGGATCAAGCATTGGGAAGGATCTTTGAGGTCATCTAATCGAACCCCACTTGTTTGATAGATCAAAGAAATGAGACATAGGCTAGGGAAGCCCCACTTCACAGTGAGGTCTAGCAAGTAGTTGAGCTGAGACTCAAACACAGGACCTCCAAGTCCAAAACCTTTTTCCCTACACCAAAAATCCATAGAGTATCCTAAAGGAAGTTAATAATAAGATTTGGGAAGTAGAGCAGACAGATATGGGAAATTCCAGTTCAGCAGCTGACGTTGCAAAGGCTTCCCACCACAGTTCTCCTCCACCCCACTTAAAAAGGAACTCAGAGGAACTAACTTAGACTCCTCCTTCTCCTCCTCCTCCTCCCTCCTCTTCACTGTAAGAGTCTGTCTGCCTCCCCCTCCCCCAGTCTCAGCCTTACCACCGCCACCACCTCCAAGAAGAGAAAAGGGAACAAACAAGGCTACCTTCACTCCACCGCTCCCCCATCTCTATGACACTTCTGGAAAGGCATATGAGCCTTATTCTGCCCACAGGCCAAAGAATGAGGCTTCTCGCAGATACTGGACCCAACCCCTCAAGCCTCCAACCACTGGCTGGCTATAGATTTCTCAGAAAAACTTACCACCAGCAGCAACCTAAGGAGAGAAAATAACCAACAGGAAGAGGCCACTGAGACTAGCTAGCTCCATGCCAAAAGGCTAATTCCAATCACTTGGATGTGACTTAAGCCTCATCCCTTAACAGTCTGAATTGGTGAAGTGGAAAAGAACACTGAACGTGCAATGAGAAACCTCAACAGATCTGTTTATGTGTGATCATAAGGCAAGTCACATCCCCCGTATAAACCTATTTCCTCATCTATAAAATGATGTGGTTGGACTAAGTACGCCTAAGGTCCCTAACATTCTGTAAGGCTTAGCCAGCGGCTCCAGAATGATGCCAATGGTTTGGAGCCCTGGAATAAGAAAGGTGGAATTCTGGGTTCTAATTCTAAGTCCCTTACCTTTTATGAGCCTAAATTTCCTCATGTATAAAACAGGCACAAGGAGAATCTGACAAGGCAATCCCTTAGGTTTCTTTCTAACTTAAATCCTACAAACCTATGAAATATCCCCCTGCTGTGTGTCTATCACAGGCCTTACCTGTGTTCCTCACTCTCCTTTTTTTCCGTTTGTGAACAGAAAGGTTTTTCACACTGAAAATAGAACTGAGTCTTAAACGCTCTCCATGGGAAACCTAGGGGGTCCTTATTGCCTACACTAAAGAATCTCATTAATTCATTTATTAAGCACCTATTATGGGGAAAATATGGTGCCAGGTACTAGTGGGAGGTGGGCAGGAAGGGGAGAAGGGGGTGGATTATAGACTTGAAAACTGTAGACATCATCTAGTCCCCATGAGGAAGCTGGAGTCCTGAAGAGTTGAAGTGAGTTGCTCAAGGTCAAACGGCTACTAAGTTTTTTTCTGACTACAAATCTAGTGTTTTCTCTACCACAGTTCACTTCCTCAAAATGAGACTAAATAAAATCCTATCCTCACCCTCAAGGAAAATTTAAATACAAGGTCACCTCAACCCTACAACATTCATACTCTCTTCTCAAGTCCTAGGACAACAAACAATTCCCTAACTATTCCCTAAGCCCTCTCAGATACACAAAACCTATACTAGCCTCATTACCCTTCACTCCCTTCTCCCTTCCCCCCTTTCCATTTCAAGGTCTGCATTAAGAAGGGGATGAGACCTGTGAGCTGCTGCTGGGCCCTGATCCCAGCTGTCTCAGTTAAAGAGAAAACACCATCCCCTGACCTACACTTTATGACTCTGTTGCTAGTTCCCCATCAAAGCAACAGGAAGGGCTTCCCCAATCTTGCTCCCCACCCCCATCCCTAGCCCAAGACATCTGGCAACATCTGTTGACAAATGGTTCCTGAAATGTGGCGACAGACAGATGCAGGTATCAGCAGGAGGCCCATGGAGAAAATCTGGGCCAAACCTCCACCTCACCTCTTCCACAAGCTACCTAAGGAGACATCCTCTAGGTTTCCTCATTAGCAATGCAACCCCTCATTAATAGGCTTTAGAGATTTCTGGGAGCTGAGTTCAGAGCAATATAGAGAAGACGCCAGTGTTAATCCCAGAGACTCAACAGGAAGCAGATATACCTACTGATCACCAAAAGTGAACTAAATTAGTTTTGTCTGACTTATGACTGCTAATCAGATCTTGGTCATCACTGGCTATAGAACAACTTCCCGGGGGTTAGGTAGACCAGGGTTTTTCGAATTAAATTCTGAAGAAGAGTCTCCTTGATAGATGTCACTTTTGAGCTTTTGGGTTCCCTTGTGGGTGGGGGTTTTGGGGGCAGATGTAGATATTATTACTGTCTCCACCACCTTTCTTTTTCTTGGTCTGGTTAACCTATGGCAGCTAAGTGGGACAGTGAACAGAACATCAGGTCTGAAGGTCAAAAAGATCTGAGTTCAAATGTGACCTCAGATACTTCTGTAACTCTAAAGAGTCAAAACTTCCCTGAGCCCATTTCTTTTTTTTAAATAGCATGTTATTTAAGCCAATTTCTTCATTTGCCAAATTGGGAATGGTAATAACAGAATTTTTTTAAAGTATCAAAAGAGACCATAACTTTAATGACCTGGGATTGAAAAGAGGCTTTTCTTGTCCTGTTATCTCTCATCCCACTACTGCCTTGGTCAGGAAGTCTTTTAACAAAATACTGGACAAATACAAGGAGGTATCAGCCTACAACCCTTTAAGGACACAGTGAAGGCCAGTGGAAAGAGGCTCTGGAGTTAGAGGACCTGGGTTCAAATTCCACTGCCATCATTTTCTACTGAGGTCACCTTAGCCAAGTCACTTAACATCATTGGGTTTCAGTAGAAGGGAGGGGATGGACCAGGCCTGAAGTCCCTTCTAGTTCTAGAGCTATGATTTTACATGATTTTACACTTACTAGTAAATGGAGCTTAGGGGGGAAAAAAACCAATAGTAAATCTGATCAACAACAGGTGGAGTACCTAAGGTACCTCTACTCATGAATTCCTCTAATCCATCTTTTAAACATCACAACAAATCCTTCACCTAGTCTCAAAACTCTTCTGTGGCTCACTATCAGCTACCTAGGAAGCTAAGCTGAAACTCCTCTAACTCCTCTACTTTTCCAAATTCATCTAATTAATTACCTTCCCTACACTAGGCAGCTGCCGGGGCTTCACACTCTTACAAGTCCCATGCCTTTGTTCACACCATTGCCTCATACTTAAAATGTCCTCACTACCTGCCTGCCCCCTCAGTTCATCTAATGAACCTCTTAAAAGTCAAAGGAAAAAATGTCACCTCCTCAGAGAAGCCTTTCTTCAGCCTCCTGGCAAATAAGAACCTTCCCCTTATAACCTCACAAGGCAATTTATTTTGCAAATCTCTAATGCTAAATCTAATAGTATTATTCTGTGTTCTAGGGTTTTGTGTCTTGTGAGCTGGACTTTTAGTTCCAGAACAAGGATTCTCTTTTAGAGGAGATACTTAATAAAAGTCCTTCCAAAAGAGGAACCAAAAACTTAAGACCTATGACCCCTTCAAACTTCTACCTCCTACCCCCACACAGGAAGGGAGGACCAAAGTAAAAGTAAACAAACCCTTTTTCAGGCCTGTGGCTGGCACACCTCACCCCCCTCCCATCCCCAACCACAACCTAGAGGCCTAGCTCTCCTTGGGCCCCACCCATGTGAAGTCCCACCTCCTCCAGGAAGTCTCCCCAGATAACAAAGAACACTAAGAACTCCCTCCTTTCCTACAGTATACAACACTTCAAAGGGCATTGGTTGGGAGCCTAGTATAGCAGCAGTTCTCAACCTGTGGGTTGAGACCCCTTTGGGAGTCAAACCACCCTTTCACAGGGGTCACAGGGGTTGCCTAGGACTTTGGGAAAACACATATTTCTAATGGTCTTAGGAACAGAGACATGGCTCCTCTATCTGTCTCCAGGCAGGTCCGCCCACATATGATTATTAAAGGACTACATTAGGAAGGTTGAGAACCACTGCTCTAGGACATCGTGTCAAAAAGACATGAGTTGTAGACCCAACTCTGGCACCCAACTGAGCCACCACTAGTTAACTACTCAACCTCAGTGAGCTTTACCTAGAGATGATACCCTACCTATATCACTGAGCTGTTATAAGGAAAAACATTTCGAAAACTGTCAAGTTTCACAGAAATATTTTCAAAATGTTTTCATGTATGTATCTTACATATATGAGACGGGTATTTGTATCCTGTTTTATGGATGAGAACACAAGCTCAGAGAAACTGAAGATATTCCTCTAAAGGTATTACCAAAGTGTGGTCTGAGGACCTCCAGGATTCACCAAAACCTCAAGAGATCCTAGAGGTCAAAATTATTTTTATAATAATACTAAAATATTCTATTTTCTAATGTGGCAAATAGCAATAGATATAATCTACATGAACAAAATTCTTTGGGGGGGTTAATATTGTTATTAAAACCAGTAATTTTTAAATGCGTATAGAAAGTCTGCCACTGGTATAGCAAACTCAGGACTTGAACATCCTGAATTTTTTTTTTTAATCATCATGAACTAGAGCAGCTCACATTTATAAAGCATTACAGTCCTCACTTTACAGAGGAAGACAGGCCCAGAGTATAATGCAGTGGAAAGTAGTTTGGATTTGTGATCAGAGAAGCTGGACTCAACATCCCAGTCCTGCTATTTGCTAAGCAGATCTGTGACCTTGGACAAGCCCCTTAATCCCATGGGACCTCAATTTGCTTGTCTATGAAATATGGGGGCTAGACCAAATGACTTTTGAAGACCCATTCAGCTGTAAACCCACAAAGCTATGATGTCACCTACCCACAGAGTCCTGCAAATCCCAAGCTCTCATCCTACTCCATGCCAAAGCGTCTGAAGATTCTCTGAGGTCTGCACCCTGCAAGGTTATGGCTCAGCCCTAGTCAGAGACAAGGGCACAGATGGGCTTTTCCACCCTGTGCTCCGTCACGTTTGTGACTTGTTTTGACAGGAGCCAGTTGGTACAAGCAGGAATGGGCAGGGGACAAGCTCCACCATTCCCACAAGGGCAGCTAAGACCCTCCCATGTATCCTGGGTCCAATGACTACCACCCCTGCCAGAAATAGCTTCACCTCCCCGAGGTATAGATCAAGGGATCAACTGTCAATAGCAGACTCTATACTGAAACACCCCTATGCAAACACTGATTAAGTATCCCACCACAATACAAGAGAGGGGTCAGGGACACAATCATCAAATGCAGGTGCCTAGTCTTTCTAGAGTGAAGGGAGAAAGGAAATTAAACCAAACTGGTTGAGGGCTTCTCTCCTCCCCTTCACTGCCTTGGAAACTCAGACAATTCCTCCACAAGATACTTCCAGTATGGCCTGGCCACAGAGGATAAAGCAGTCCACCTCCATTCCCCTATGCAAGCATAGATTCCTATCAAATGAGATAATATTTGTAGAAGTGCTTAGCATAGAGCCCACCTCATAACAGGCACTTAATAAATGCTTCTTTCCTGTTCTCCCCTCCCCTTCCTTCAAACTCCACCTCCCCCTAGTCACCTTAGCAATGCTTTCAGTCTCAAAGGCAGGAGTTAAAAGCCACTGAAGGGGCAGTTCTTGGCAGCAGAAAGAGCCTTGAGACCAGCAGTTCTTTAGAGCAGTGTAGCATGTGCTGAGACTCAGCAAAGCAAAAAGACTAGACTTTAAATCCTGCCTGAGACACTTACTAGCTGAGTGATCTTGGGCAACTCATTTAACTTCTCTGCGTCTCAGTTCCTGTTCTAAAAAATGAAAGGGTTTGAATTCCATGGCCTCAAAGATCCCATTTAAATATATGACTCTATAAATCTGTATTGAGAAGTCAGGATACGGGGAAGAAGAGAATCATTACCAGACATGGGCATAACACTTTAGGCTATCAGAGAACTTTCTACCCTTATCTGATCTAATCACCTATGAAATAGATTTTAGTTGTTAAGTCCCTTCTATTCTCCACTACTGGAAGTCTGTCTAAGCTCTTTGTTGCTTCCATGACACAACCTATCCATCTCATCATCTGCCATCTCTTTTTCCTTTTTCCTTCAATGTTTCCCAACATCAGACACAGACATTTCCAATGAGGACTATCTTCCCAGTGAAACAGATAGTAAGTTATCCCCAGTCTGCAGGAGGAAACCAGGACCCACAGAGGTAAAGCGAATGGCCCAAAGTTGCCCAGGTAAATCATTGGGAAACCATTATCTAGAATTAAGAAGTTAGTCCTCTCTAAAGTCCAAGATTCTTCCTAGTCCACAGCCCCTCCCCTTCCTAAGATCTCTTTCAATAATAAGTCTTTGGTTCCCACAGGTGCTGGTCCAGGTGCAAATCTGCCCTTGCACTATAGCTGGGCAGGGCAAAGCCAAAAGAACCCAGCCTCCTCCTCCCCTCTCATTCTGTCTTCATCCTCACTGCCATACAGTCTCTATGTACATCAAGTTTTAAAAGAAAACATTCTTCTGCAACTGGATGGGGGTGTGGAGGGATTGTTACAAAGAGAATTTAAGTAGGATATGGGTTATCTTTGAGCAGGGACACAAACCCTCCCAGAGCCTTCTCACAGGAGACAGGAAAGCCCTATAAAGACAGCCCCTGCTATCCTTGGACAAGAGACAATCACACCAGGAGCAGGATGACTCTGGATCAAGGATGTTACCAAAGGAACGTGGGCATGGGGCAGGAAGCTGCTGGTCTAGATAATCTGTAAGGTCCCAAAGTTTTAAGATTCACTAGATCATGAGATGATGAGCTGAAAGGGATGAGAAGTCACCCAGGCTCACTCTCTCATTTTAGAGGTGAGGAAAAAATAGGCAAGGAGAGCTATTGAATTTGCTCAAAGTTACACAGCTAAGCTCCTTCTCCTAACTCAGAGAATAACGCTTATCCTACTACAGCACACAGTGAATGGGCCTTGACTTCAAAGCCAACATTAGTTAAGTGCCTACTGTGTGCTAGGCACTGGGATAAATGTCAAAGATACAAAAAAAAAGGCAAAGACCGTCAAGGAACTAACAATCTAATGGAGGAGACAAGATGCAAACATGTACACAAAATAGATATGCACATATATATGTACATATAAACAGATATTAAATCTGTTAAATTAAGTATACATACATATATGTAGTATAGGATAAATTGGAAATATTTTCAGGGAAAAGGCACTAGCATTAAGGGAGCTAATCAAAGGCTTTTTGTAGAGGGTAAGATTTTATTTGTTTGGGGTGTTTATTGTTTTGGGGGGGGTTGCATTTTGGAGGGGGGAGGGCAGGACATATGGGGTTAAGTGACTTGCCCAAGATCACATGTCTAGTAAGTGTTAAGTGTCTGAGGCCAAATTTGAACTCGGGTCCTCCTGGCTGCAGGGCTGATGTTCTATTCACTGCACCACCTAGCCACCCATGAAGGTAGGATTTTAGCAGAGATATGAAGGAAGGCACCACCAATGAGACAAAGATTTCTTAAAAAGGAATTAAATGTGAAGTAGAATCAGTGGAACTTGCAATAAAATACAATCTCTGTCATTATTGACTCTATGACCCTGGCTGGAGAAATCAATTTATCTCTCTAAGTCTGTTTTCTTCCTCCCTAAATGAAAGCACAGTGCTCCAAGACTTTTAAAGGCCCTTCCAATTCAAAAATCCATGACCCCACAGAACAAATGGGTTCAGTAAGGGCACCAAGGGTGTGCTTCATGTATGGGTAGCATACCCTTCAAGTCAATGCCAAGGCTTTACCACTAACCCTTCCCAAGTCAAAATGGAATAATCAGTTGGGTTTTTTTTTACTTTTTTAAAAAATCAGCTTTTAAGAAGAGACTCTAAAGAGCCTTTATCCTTTCTTCCCTCATCCCTCATACCTGTTTTCATCACCAAAAATTAAAAGTACATAAAGGATTTTAGAAGCCTCACAAAAGGTGGGAATTAAGTCCCATAGCAGAGGTTGACATTTTAAAAGAGAACCAATGACATCATGATGTTGGGATCAGGGCATAGTGTAGATCAAGGGTGGAGAACCCGCAGCCTAGAGGTCACCCTATTCCTGGTCTACAAATAGTAAAAGAGTGGATGACAAATTTTGTCTTGAGTTGCAAGCGAACTGAAATTTTAGTGAAGCAGTCAGCCTCACTCTTCCAGAGTCCAGGGACAAGATAAAAAGTCAGGATGGGGGTGGCTAGGTGATGCAGTGAATAGAGCACAGGCCCTGGAGTCAGGAGGCCCTGAGTTCAAATTCAGCCTCAGGTACTTAACACAAAAAACTAACCATGTAACCTTGGGCAAGTCACTTAACCCCAATTGCCCTACTTTCCTCCTCCAAAAAGCAAAAAACAAACAAAAAGTCAGGATGACTGGCAATGGTCTTGGATGTAGAAGAAAGTGTTCACATGCTTGGGATAGACATCCCCCTAAATCACCCACAGATCTGAGGCCTGTCAGTTACCCTCAAGGTGACTTTACCAGGATGTAGCCTCTGCACATGCAATGGCTTTTTGGAGCCACAGGTAAGAGTAGGATCATAGGCGGACACCAAAGCGGAATAAGCAGCCCCAAAAAGGACTTGGCAAGCCTTGTAATAGTAATGGAATTTGAAGATCCCCTTGTATTGGCAAGTTAGCAGGTACTTAGCACTTAGTTCCAAGCTCATGATTCTGTCAAGTATTAAGACTCAGAACTTGTGAATCACACAGTGGAATGGACTTCTTGATGTAACTGGTAGGAGCCAATACCTTATATAGGGAGAAGCACAAGCTGGAAAGTCACAACTTCTTGGAATAAGCAGCTTCCAGGCTGAGGAGGAGAGGCCCAAGCTGGAAAAAGTTATTTTGATTATGAGAACAAAGCTTATGGTGGCAGAGCTTCTTCTGAGAGCCAGTAGGAGTTTCTGCTGAGACTTTTTTTCTGGAAACTTCTACTGAGACTTTTCTCCTGGTAACTTCTGCTGAAAGCTTTCCAAAACCAGGCCAGAGCTGCCAAAAGACTTCCAAGGGCTAGCCAGAACTTCCAGAGGAAGCATGACTCTGGTGTCAGTACTTTGTTTGGGATCTATGTTGATTTCACAGGCAGAAAGTGAATTGATGAGGATGCCAGCAATAAATGTAACTGTTATCATGGCTTGGTTAAGCTTAGTACTCCCAGGAACAGAAACCGTGGTGAGGGACTTGAAGTGAATTAGCTACTGTGAGCTTCAATATGGAACATAAACTGCAAGGAGAGTTGGACAAGGAACTGGGAACTGTTTGCCTTTGAATTCAGGTGGCAGTTGGTTAGATTTGGGCAATAGCTGGGACCATGGAATAAGAACCATGGAAGCTGAGACCCTGCCTCAAGTCAAGATGAAAAGACCTCTCCTTGGGTTTTAGTGCTGATTGTAACTTACTTGTGATTTAAGTAAGGATTTACTAAATGAAGGACTTACTAAATGAATGTTATCTTTTATTTAAAACTATATGACCACTTTGGTGAAAACTATGGGGCCATTTTAGTGATAAGTGGTGAGGTTATGATATGGTAAAGGCTATACTTGAATTTCTGTGAATGTTTTGCTTAAATTTACTGTTGAATAAATAGTTCACTATACAGAACCTTGAAAAGTTATTCACAGAAGCAGTCCTCTGGAAAGCTGCTTGTGCTTGGATTTACAAGCCACAAACTAGAAAATCTTTCCTTGGACCTATGACCTCTCACCTTCACTTCCCTTCAAGAGCCTAACCTTTCCCATTTTTCTCTCTGCCAAAATGCCAAACCAAGAAATGGTGCCATTTTGATGCCAATGTTTGCTGTGGGGCATTGAGCAAGTTCCTTCAGTTTTCTAAGGCTTACAATTACTCCTACTGAGGTCTCTTCCAGTTCTAACACAGAATATTCTAAGAGTTATTCCAATTTTGACACTCTGGGATTTCATGATTTCTCACTTGCCCATATCTGTGAACCTCTACTTGCAAAAAACAAACTGCCTTCTTCCCAACCCATTCAAAAAAATTTTTGTAATCATTTCTCTTTAGAGGATACCAACCTCACTGTTCAGCCTTTAGGAAAAGCATGAAGAAGGAATTCTCTAGTCCTAGTTTTCAAACCAACTGACAATATTTCTATATGACTGTTTCTATAACAACTGTTGGGCAGAAGCAGCCAGGTACTAGATTTAATCAGGGGCTCTGGCTCTATTTCCTCCTGTGATGTACAAGTCAGTCAACCTCTCTAGATCATAATTTTTTAATCTTCTATGAAGTGGCCCCTTCTGCTATTCTATAAGCCTTTTCTTTTCTCAGAGTCTATATTCAATGAACTGTGCTTCATGGTCAGGGATTTTAAAAGATGAATAAGGCTGAGTCCCCACTTTCTAGGACCTTTTAAAGCCTCTTATTAAGAGTTTTTCCCAAGTGTGTCTGTTCTATTGTTATTCAAATAATTATAAAAAGTCAGAATTCAATTCCAAGCAATTCAAATAACACTTATTTAGCACCAACTATAAGAAAGTCTAGGGATTTAAAAATAACATAGCTCCTGCCCTCAAGGAACTTTTATTCTACTGAGCTTTGTAGTTTAACCTTTCTCTCAAGGACCAAAGACATCCAGGGAAGATGTCCTAGAAGTGAATTGGATTGAAGGATACAGAGTTGCCTCACTCCCTGGCTCTGTGGAGCTAGCTATAACTTAAATGCATATACAGAGAGAAGAAGGTACACATGTCCCTGTCAAAGGGCAAAGTAGATCTACTTATGCAATAGGCTAGAAAACTTTAGGTTTAGGATACCAATACCATGATGAGACAAACCAAACTTAGTCCTTATGCATAAAGCTTTCAGACGCACAAAACCTATCCAGTTCAAACAAATGTGCTCAGTCCTGCTAATATTTAGCTCAAATCTCAGCTGCTCAATGAAGCTTTCCTTGATTCAATCAGTCCAAAATGCTCTCTCTTTAGAAACCCTAGCATTAAGATTTATAATCTTGCATTTCTATAGACCTTTATCTTTTGGGGTCTTCAAGGCAACCTAAGTCACGGCAACAAGCATTTATTAAGCACCTAACATATGACAGACAGGGAATACATACAACTGGGACTTGATGAAAAGTCCTCCTAGTTTAAACCAGAGCTTGGGGCTCTTCTCACTATCCCAAGTGGACTGGTAGGTACTGTACCACTTGCTGTACTCAAATTCACTATAATTTAGTTTCACATTGTTAATTATCTCTTCCTATGTTTATACCTCCATAACTAGATTCTCAGTTTGGGTACAGTAAGGACCATGTCACACTCCTCTGTCCCCAACGTGGAAGCAAACATAGTCCCCCACTCCCACCAAGAAAGTGGAGGTTCAAATAAATCTCTGATCAATACCTATTTTTTCTTACAAAATCAGTTAATAGGAGTTGAAGAGACCAGTTCAGCCCTTTAATCCCTGAGAAGTCATTAAAGGGTGGGATTACCCATACATTCTTCTAACATAACACAAGGAGACAGAAGGCAAATCCCCCAAGCAGCCACCAGCAATTATAAAGACCAGGAAGCTACCAGACAGAGACAAGGGAATAGAATTAACTTGCAGTGGGGCCAAAGTCAGTGCTGGTCATACTAGAAAGCTACCATAATTAGCAGGACTAATAATAAAGCCCCCAGTTAGACAAAGAGCAGGCTAGTTTAAGGGACCTTTCCTGCTAACACAAGAAGAGAAGGTAAGCAAATCTCTCTGGCTAACAACAGACAACATATTCTGGATGCAGTCTGACACCTGAGCTCAGAAAGGGCAGAATGAGAGAATTCAGGATTGAGTATCAGGATTTAACCGGCCAAAAGAAGGGAAAGTATGGAAAAAAAATCACTTTTCTTCTCTTTCATCAAATCTGTGGAGGAAATACTTACATAGATAGGATGATACCCAAGTATCCTTTTAAATAAAAACAGTGCCTGATTCCCTACACAAGAAATCAATTACATTTGCCTTAGTAAAGCTTTCTGTAATGTGAAAAGATAAAACAGGCAAAGATTCATTTCCCTAATTATACTTTGTTTGAATTAGTTTAAAAAAACAAGCATGGTAGAATGCTTAAGAGTTATAAAAGGTCTGAATTCAAATACCGACCCTTACTAGCTGTGTAATCAAGACAGGTCTTGGGTCTGTTTATTCTTGTATAAAATGGTCATAATAACACCTGTAAAACTCAAATTACAAAGTTACATTAATGATCCCAAGCTTCTCCTCTGAAATGGAGGTCAATCTTTTTAATACCAATAATCTTGGGGTGGTGTGTCTGCACGACATGCTAATACTAAAATGTCTGAAGAATTAAAGTTGAGAATATTTGAGATCCCCACATGATTCTAAAGATCACACACCTGCAGTCCTTCCCCCAATGCCTCCGTTGAGAATCCAAATGCCTCCTTTGAGAATCCAAAAGTCAATGGAGAGAGGGGCAAGGTTGGGCTAAGCCAACTCTAACACATCACAAACAAGAAAAGGATAAAAAATATTTCATCAAAGAAATGTAACAGAAAAAGAAGAGGGGCTGGATACACGGTGTGGGGACTGAGAGTCCATGTACTCCAATCATGATATCAGGATCTCAGAAAAAGGGAAGGAAGAAAACTTCCTCTCATCCCACCCCAGATCCTTGGATAGATCCCCTGTAGTAAACTCCTGGATGGAAGTAGACAGGAAGAGCAGGCAAAGATATCAATTGTGGGAGGAAATCTCCACAGCAATGAGACCAGAGATGCATCTGGGGTTTTTGTTTGTTTCTTGGGGAGTACCATATACCTCACAGGGTGATTCCCAAACACTTCACACAATGTCTGGCACATAGTAGGGGCTCAATAAACAGGCTCAAATGAGATAATGTGTAACATGCTCCTCCACTTTAAAGCTAAAAGCCAAGTATCTTGTTGCTATTACTACCATGAGAATTAATAGAATGTACAGAAGTTCTGTGAGAGAAAGGGCTGTCTCTTTCTATCTGCATCCCTAATGCCTGCTATGCATATAGTAAAAGCTCTTTATAAATGCTTGCTGACTGACTGAATTTAGAAACTAGTTGCTGATTACTTCCAGGCTGACCTCTGGAAAGATGTTTGGAATAGGAGAATGAGGATGGTAGAGAAGGAGAGGCTGAATGGTAATGAGGGCAAACTGGACAGTGAGGTGGAAACCTGTGTTGTAGGAGGGGTCTGCCACTAACTCACTAAATGGTCTTGTGTAAATCACTTAGCCACTCTGAGCTTGTTTCCCCATCTATCAATCAATAAATAGCCAGATCTTATAGAGTTAGCTTTAGGATTTGCAAAGTGCTTTACATGTTATCTTATTGATCCTCACAAATGACCCTGTGAGGTAGATGCTGGTAGCCCCTTTTTACAGATGAACAAATGGGCTGATTGAGGTAAAGCAACTTGCAGAGATCACATAGCTAGCAAGTGTCCAGGAATGGATTTGAATTCAGGTCTTCATGATTCTAAAGATCACACACCTGCAGTCCTTCCCCCAATGCCTCCACCCCCACCCAGGTAAGAAGGCTAAGACAAGATGATCCCTTCCAACTTTAAATCCTATTATCTAAAACTGGCTTTCAAAATTCTCCCTATTTTTTCTTCCCAAGAGATACAACATATTAAAATATAATGAGTCTTGGACTAGGAGTCAAAAAACTAGGGGTGGAGTCTCAACATTGTTCACTATTTGACTCTAGCCAAATCCCTGTTTTGAGTCTTTTCTGACCTATAAAATGAAAGGACTGCCTAAACGATCTCTTAAGGTAGGTCCCTTCCTGCTCTATAGTCCTATAATTCCAAAAACTACCCTGGGATTTAAAATTCACCATTAAGACGAAACTTGGCTGAATTTTTTATTCAGAAACAGCCAACTTTAAATTGAGAAGAGTTTTTGTTGTTGTTTCAGGAGAGAAAGAGATGCCAACTCCCATGCCCTCCTGGCCTTTAATTGAGCCCATGCCTCTCAGAAGAAGTTGGTGGCTCCTAGCATTGATTGGTCAAGAATTGAAATGAAAAACAGGTCCAAGGATGGGAGGCTGTTTGCCTGCCAGATGGCCAATACCAAGGTTTGAAAAGCTACTGCTCCTCCTTCCCCCACCCCCAAGCAGCAAGGGTCTGCTTCAAGACTGGCTCAGACCTAAGCTTCCAGGGCTTTAGAGTGCCTTTTGCTTTTCCCCAGGAAAATTATCCTTCCAACTTGCAACTGCAGCAACCTAGTTCTGGACCCAACTAAGAGGTGGGTGGGTATTAAGAGCAAGACCCAGCCCCTACTCACCCTAAAAGCCCATCATTAAAATAGACTAAGGCTTCCTGGGAGGTAAGGGTAGAAGTAAAGAAGCAAAGGTCCCTGCTGGGGGAACAATGCAAACAGAAAAGCCAAGAAGGCTGGAGATTAAACTCCAAAAGCCTCCATCTAGGCACTTACTGTTGGCTTGTCTGTCTCTCATGCATAAACACTTACATCCTCAGGGTGCTAAACAAGTACCCTCTTGGGATGTCTTAAACAAACTCTGGACTCAGAATGTTCTGCTCGGCAGCTAAGAACTGATCAATCATAAGACATTCAAAGACAGGACTCACAATAGAAGTTTCCCTTTCTGAGGTTGCCATCAAAGTGAATGAGATTCAGAGCCAGATGACCTAGGTTCCTAGTTCCAGGATCACTACAAGGTCTGTGGTCTTGGACAAGTTACTTTCCTCACCTACCACCCCCAACCTCCCCCCCCACACACACACACTCAGTTTCTCCATCTGTAAGAAGAAAGGCTTAAACTGAATCATTCCAAGCAATGTTACCGTGAAGATTGGTAGAAGAGGCTTGGCCTCTCAGATGTAACTCATTTTTAAAATATTTGAATGGAGGAGAGGAGAGAAAAAGCAGAGAATCCTGGAAAATACTCAGCAAAGACCAGTCTTTTTCGCTGTCCACACGAACCACAGGATATAAGGTCCGATAAGAAAGTCTGTTCCCCCCTCCTCTCTCCTCTCTCCCTGGGATTTCTACCATCACCCTAAGGTAACCACAAAGACAAACCAGGAGGATCAGAAAACCTGGGGAAAGGCTTGCCCCTCGCCTGTTCCTTAAGGTGCTCCGGGGCATCTGCTACTAATGAAAGTCAACAGCTAGACGCTACGACAGCAAAGACTAGAGGGAAGTATTGGGAGGGTTCTGACCGGGAATTAGCAACCCCCAACCCCAGGTTCCTAAAGGAATCAATGCTCTCTCTTTCAATTAGGGCTTTGCCTCATGCTTGTGTTGACCTACAGCCAGCCACCAGCTCTATGCTACGTGAGTCCATGTGGTCCCGGGGGACCTTGTGCTTCAGATCCTCCTCCCCCTAATCCTCCCCGTTCCGGATCCCCACTTTTCGGCTGTGACCTCCCAGGCAGCCCTATTCACCTCTCGGTGTTTTCTCAACCGGTGCTGGGCCCAGCTCAATCTCCAGTGCAATGACCCTCTCTACCATCACCACTCAACCTAGGTCCGCAGCCCAGATCCAGCTATGTCTGCTTCACGTCTCTGCCACTGCCCAGTCCCCTGGTCCAGTTACTTGACTTCCAACCTAGCCGAGGTGCTCGGCAGGACCGCTGTTTGCCCTGTGTGTCCCCATACGCGCGCGAGTGTGTGTGTGTACACCCACACCCCCACACACACACACATACACACGTCCCTTCCCCCCCCCACAGGCACCCCCGCCCGCCATACCCAACCCCTGGTCTTACCGACTGTAAGAAGCGCAAGGTGCCCACGTAGTCCCGCTCGGTGCCCAGAATCTCGTTGAGGACACAGAGCCGGAGCCGCAACTGGCGCTCCGAGTCCCGAGCTGCGGCGGTGGCGGCGGCGGCGGCGGCGGGGCCAGAACTGGCCACAGTGGGGCCAGGGCCGGGGGTGGCGGTGGGGCCGGGGACCGGTGGCTCCGAGGGGCAAGAGCTGCTCCCACAGCTGCCGCTGCTCCCGCCCGCAGGCGGCTCCATGCTCGGATCGGGAGGCTGGTGGCCCTGGTGGGGAGACGAAGGAGAAGTCAGGAGCTCTGCTGCCCCATTCCGGACGGGGCGCGCCGGCTGGCCCCGCTAGCGGCTACTCCAGTGCATGCTGCGGCCGCGGCTGACGCGCGAGCAAGACTAGGGGGCGGGCGGCCGGAGCCGGCGGAGGAGGAGCAGGAGAAGGAGGAGGCGGTAGAAGAGGAGGAGGCGGCAGCAGCCCAGGAGAGGGGCTGGCCCTCGGGGCTCTCAGACAGCTCGGCCCCCACCGCAGCCAAGGGAGTGTCTGGCAAGCTCCGCACCGACTTCCAGCCGTAGAATCAATCTCTCGACTGTCTCTTACACACACGCCCGGCGTGTCAGTCTTCAGCGGCTTGATCACGGAACCACCCGGCGCTTACCAATCTACCACTTTCCTTTGGTTATCCGGTAATTCCCTTTGGTAGCCGGTAATTATTTAAAGGTGTAAAATCTTAGAAGCCTCAGGCCAAAACGGCGATCTTAGCTGGCCGGTAAGAGCCGCCACCACCACCCCACCACTCCAATGCCGAACGTATCAGGAAAGATACAAAATGCGAAGTTGAAATTCTGCGTGAATCCCGAGTCTCAGCTGTGGACGCCCACGTGAGAAGGGCTTGCTGGAGACAACTAACTCCAGTAACTGCACCCGTGCCCACGGGGCCAGCAGAAGACACCCCTCCCTCCCCCAGGCCCAGCACTGCACTCCAGTTTAGTGATGCAAATTCTCCCATCAGTGCCTTACCCGTGCCCCGGCTAAGTCAGCCTGGGATGCAGTTCTCCACCTCCGGCTCCACGAACACACACACACGAACTCGCTCTTCAGAGATTGCTGCCAATTGCAAACCTGCCCATGGGACTTAGACTAAAAGGCTTAGTTCTTGGGACTCCCAAAGTCCCACTACATCACATCCACTGTGGGGTTATGCCGAAGACGTTGGCTCTGGAATCAGAGGCTGTGGGGCTTTGCTTTCTGACTGTGCTTACCTTTGTGACCTTGGGCAAGTCGTTTTGGTTTCTCTGGGCCTCGGTTTACTCCTATTGAAAATAAAGCGATTTAGCTAGATGGCCTCTGAGTTCCACCCAAGCTCTAAATCCTATTTTCCTCTGGCCTGTGTACTCCCTTCTATTCTCAGTATGAACTTTGTAAATAAATACCATTTTCTCCAGCCTCTTATCCTCTGAAGATTTTTTCATCTTTTCTCCCCACAGAAAAGTCAGCTAGCATTTTTTAAGCACCTACTATGTGCCAAGCACTATACTAAGCAATAGGGATACAAAGGGGGAAAAAGTCCTGGCTCTCCACGAGCTCAGTTTCATGGGCATTCATTCACATGCAAACAACTATAAAACCAACAAGATATATACAGGATAAAATTGGAGGTAACCAATGGAAGAAAGGCCCCACAATTAAGGAGTAGTGGGAAAGGCTTCTTTGTAAAATGTGGGATTTTATCTAAGACCTGAAGGAAGCCAGAGAAGTCTGGAGATGGATGGGAAGAGAGATAATTCCCCAGATAGACAACAGCCCATGAAGCTGGCAGAGATGGAGACAGCAAGTGTCAGGGGGTTGTATACTCATGTAGAGGGGAGTAAGAAGACTAGAAAGTCAAGAAGGGGCTATGTTATGAAGGGTTATAAAAACCAAACAGGTTTTATATTTGATCACAGAGGTAATTAGTAATCACTAGAGCTAACTGAAGAGAGGGCTGACATGCAGGATCAGACTTAAACTTTAGGAAGATCAGTTTGACAACTGAGTGAAGAAAGGCCTGGGGTGGGAAAAGACTTGAGGCAGGGAGATCATAAGGGTATTGACATAGTCCAGGCATGAGGTGATGAGAACTTGTACCAGGGCAGCTTCAGGGAAGAGAACATGGGTATTGTGAAGAGATGTTGGGAAGGGAGAAAAAGAGAGGACTTGAAACCTGGTTGGATATGAGAATTGAGAGTAGAGTTGAAGAACACAATTAGGTTTCCAGTCTGGATAACTGGTAGCACCGAAGTGCTTTTGACAGTAATGACAAAGTTTGGAAGATGGGAGGTTTGGAGGGAAAGATAATGGAAGGTGTTGAGTTCAAGATGTCAATGGCAATCCATTGAGATATCTAATAGGCAGCTAGAAATGGAAGACCAAAGGTCAGAAGAGAAATTAGAGTTGGGCAAATAGATCTAAAAATTAGCTACATAGAAATGATCGTTGAAACCATAGTAACTAATAAGGTCCCCAAGTGAGATATAATAGAGGAAGAAGAGGACCCAAAACAGAGTCTTGGGGGACCCCAAGGTTAGCAGATGTGATTTCAATGAAGATCCAACAAAGAAGACTGAGAAGAATTGGTCCAGAAGGTAGGAGGAAAACCAGGAGAGAGCATTGTCATGAAAACCTAGACTAGTGGTTCTTAACCTTCCTAATGCCTCAACCCTTTAATACTTGTACGAGGGCATACATGCATGTGGGCAGACCTGATGGATAGAGAAGTGGTGTCTCGGTTCCTAAGACTATCGGAAATATGTTTTCCGATGGTCTTAGGCGACCCCTGTGAAAGGGTCGTTCCACCCCCAAAGGGGTCACAACCCCCAGGTTGAGAACCACTGACCTAGACAGAAGAGAATATCAAAAAAAGAATGATTGGCATTTGTCATAGGTTATAGAGGAGTAAAAAAGGATGAAGTGATACCATTGTTTCTGCTTTCTCAGTAGAAACTACTGAGGCTTCTGGGATAAAGTGCCTCTCCTTGCCCTACAGTAATAAAAACAATTCATGCTTTCCTGAAGCAAAGATACAGTTTAGGTTGGCTTGATTGGTTTTGTCCCAAACAATGATGTCATCAGTATAAAGTGCTCCCCGGGTGGAGACCCCCCCCTTCATAGGTGCAGATTAACAATTTAGTCTGCAAGTTTCCTTCGGCATTGAGGAGTTAAATGATTCATTCAGGTTTATAGAGCAGGTAAGTATCAGAGGCAAGACCTGAATCCAAGTATTCTTGACCCTGACCCAAGTGTCTTATCCTAGACTCCTCTCAAGATAAGTATAGGTCCTCAGCATCAGGTTTCTATTCCCCTAATAAGTAAATACATTTTAAATTTTTGCCTAAAACATAGAAAGGGAGTTGGAGGAGGGGCAGAGAATAGGTGAAAAAAAAAACAGGACTGGGAGTCAGAAAGTCTGGATCCTAGTCCCAGCCCAGCCTGGCTCTAACCTATTTTGTGACCTTAGGCAAATTATTTCCCCACTTTGGGGCTCAGTTTCTCCATTCATAAAATGTAGGATGGAGAGATGATTGATTTAGAGTTAGATGAGCCCAAAGAGGCCATAGAGTCAATTCAGTACCTTCATTTTACATATGAAGAAACCAACCCAGAAAGGTTTGGCTCTGTATGAAATAGGTCTGCAATAAACAGACTATGGAATACATCCCTGTCTCTCTCCCTCTTTCTTAATCAGCTAGAAGCTTTCTCTTTCTCTCTCTGTCCTTCCTCCCATCTCCTGCTGTTATCAGTTATCTTTAACCACTCTAAGGCAGGTATTACTTGATTTGAGTAGGAGGTGGAAAAAGTCAGTGTATGATATCTGAAGCATAATGGACTTAAAATGAAGAGGGTGCCCAAAGAGGGTTAGGGTTGCCTGAGACCCCAAAATACCAACATGCCAGGTCCTGCGGAAAGAATTCAACTCAAGTCTTCTCAGCCAAGGAAAAAGTAAAGTTTATTGAAAGATATGGGGTAGACTGTTACAGAGTCCCTAATAAGCTATTCTATGGAGTCTATGGCGCTCTCACACAGAGTAAGTCTGTGCTAAGCTATTCCTGGGCGCTCTCACAGAGATGGAGGGAAGATGGGGTCTTATATACAGAGGAATCTAGGGGTGGTTCAGAGGAGGAGCCTGGGGAAGGTCTTCAGGAGGAGCCAATGAGTTCAGACTCCAGTATGAGGTCAATGTTCAGACTCCAGTAATGAGTTTAGGGAGGGTCTTCAGGTGGAGTTAATGAGGTCAATGCAAGAGTAGATTGATATTTTGATAGGCTCAAGGGTGGGAAGC
>CM053595.1:139189327-139259119 GCA_028646575.1 Pseudocheirus occidentalis
TGGTGCTTTTACATCATACCAATCCTTCTTCGAAAATGGATCAACCACTTTCTTCTTGGCTCCTTTTTTGCCGCCTTTAGTGAGGCGCTTATTCTTGCCCACCGCCATGATCCCGCTCTGAAAGCCAAAAGCGAGGTCCATTATTATTATTATTAAGTGACCTGCCCAAGGTCACAGGGCTAGTAAGTGTTAAGTGCTAGGGCTGGATTTGAACTTAGGTCCTCCTGACTCCAAGGCCAGTGCTCTATTTACTGTGCAACCTAGTTGTCCCATCAGGTTCATTTTTAAAAGAATTTTATTTTCCCAATGACATGAGTTCTGAATTTGGTTCATAAAGGTTAGTGACAGCTAGAGGATAGTCTTCAATATGGTATTTTCCACTGTGTTGCTCTGGCTCGCCACAAAGAGCTATATGCTATAAAAGTGTGTAATGCTATAAAGGGTGGACATTCCAGGCCTAGAAAATAAAGTGAGCAAGGCTCTGCAGATAGCAAAACATAGGCAACATGTGGGGATGGCAGGCAGTTGTGGGGACATATAGAGCAAGAGAAGGGGGAGATGGGAGTGAGAGCTGGGTTGTGAGGGAACATGGAATACCGACCGTGCTGAGGAATGTGAACTTTCTTTATAAAACAGTAAGAAACTGTAAGTAGAGAGGATTGACATGACCAGATCTTTGGATAAGGAAAATTCATCTGGCATAAACGAAGCCTAGTTTGTTCTGGGGTTAGAATGGAGGAAGGGAGAAATGGTTAGGAGGCCTTTGGAAAGAGTAGGCCAGGAGGGTAGTAACTGGTCTGACTGGATGCAAGCTTATCCCCTACTACCAGATACTCTATCTTTCAGATTCAGCTATATGTATGCTTGTCTCTCTTATAATTCCTTCTGTTTTATAAATTCCTTTCCTGGTTCTTCATTTCTCTTTTTCTCTTTATGTCTGATTTTTTGTTTTTTTTCTTTCTTTGCTGTTTCTTGCTGTCTCTCCCTATTCCCCATTTTCCCTTTTCTGGCCATCTCATTTTGCCCACCCTTGCTTTTAATGACCATTTAAATGCAGGATTCCTAGACCTACAATTCCAACCCCGACCTCTCTTCTGAATTCCACTTAGATTGTGCCTACAATTCCAACCCTGACCTCCCTTCTGAATTCCACTTAGATTGTGCCAAAGGAACAAATAAATGCCCCCCAAGTGCATTTACTAAGTGCCTACGTACTGTGTTGAGCAGAGTCCCTGCCATCAAGAAGCTTATGTTACAGAAAGGGGAGATCACATACCTAGGCTGAATGTTGACCAGGGCCAGGGAGAGGTCATGAAACTTAATTTGCTGGTGAAAGGGTTCGTTAGGGAGGTGATTTGTGTATCCCTTCCATGAATGGTAGCAGGGCTGCCCTGATTCCAGAAGATTCCAGAACTGGGGAGAGTAAGACGGATAGTGAAGTTACTTAGAAGATGGCTAGAGAATAGAGAGTAAAGGGAAACATGGCTACCTGAAATGCTGGGTCCAGTGAGGTAGTTGCCAATAAAGGGATTGGGGATACAAGAGTTGGAAGTTCTGGAGACAGTAGCTCAAACTCAGCGTACTCCAAAATAAGTTTATTATCATTCCCTCTAAACTCCCTCCAAATTTCTTGTCTTTGGTGCCATTGTCCACTGTTTCCCATCTTTGCAACCTTGGTGCCATCTTAACCCTGTCTTCTTTCTCACCTCTCATATATTCAGTTAATTGCCAAGTTCCGTAGCTTCCACTGTCCAATGTATTTCTTTTCTCATCTTGCCTCTAAACACCCTAGAACAGGCCATAGTTATTTCTCCCTGTACTCTTGTAACCTTTTATAGGCCTCCCTGCTTCTCGCTCTTCTAATTCATGTTTTCTACTGCTGCTGGAAAAATGTTTCTTATATGTGATCAGGTCATGTACTTCTCTAATAAAAACCAGTTGCTTATCTTCAATCTAGAATTCAGGTCCTCCCTAGTTTGACCACCATGGTTTTGAATGAGACACCCTCTTACTTTTCCAGCTTAATTAGGTATTTTTGCCCTGCATGAGCCTTCACACTTAAAACTAACTCTATTATTCTACACCTCTTCCCTCTTCCCCCATACTTTGTACTCATACCCTTCTCACATTGTTCTTATGCCTCAAGTATCCTTTCTTCCCTGTCCCCACCTACCATTTAAAGTCCATCTCAGGTGCCTTTCTTTTACCTTTCCCACCTTGTCTTGTTTTGTACTTTTCTCATTGTATCTAGGTATTTTAGGTATATAGGTTTACACTTTTTTTTTTCTTACCCAGAGGTAAGGTCCATGAAGGCTAAAACCAAGACTTGTCTAAACTTCTTGCTTAGTTCAAGTTCTTTACTTAAAAAAAAGAGGAAATTAGTTTTTTAAGATGCTACAGTTTGTTCAGATTCACTCTGATTCTATCACTCTTGCTTCACATTTAGAAACATTTGAATTTGGAGTCCAGGGTTTGGAGTTAGAAGTGACTTTATTGTTTGGTACCTGTGAGGCTCAGAAAATATTGGGGAATTTATTTGGATTGGGACCTCTACTCTTTTTGACCTCAACTAATATGAACTTTGTTTCCCTGCAGATTCTCTTTTCCAACATTGAAGACATCCTGGAAGTTCATAAGGAATTCTTGAATGCCTTGGAGTTTTGTTTACAACCTGAGCCTCAGTCTCAACATGAACTTGGAAATGTATTCTTAAAATTTGTGAGTAAAGTTCAATGACTGGGTGGCTTATAGCTTCCTTCCTGCACCCCTCCACTCCCCACTGCTCCCCCCAAGCTCTGCTGCCCTTTACTTCTGATCCAAGGGCAGGCAAGCAAGTCTTATCTTTTCTTAGAGATTGTAAAGGTTTGGAAAAGGGGGACAGAGTAGGCGATCCATTCCCAGGCTAGAGACTCTGGAACAATAGAAAGGGCCTCAAGTCTACCTCAGCAAAGATGTATTTTTAGAAAGTCTACCCTTTTCCCTTGAATGCAGAAAACCTGCTCCCTTTTTCCAAAGGTACTGTACTGAGTGCCAGTTTCCTGGGTTGACTCCCTGGGATCAGATTATCAAACAAAGACTTGTAGTACCCTATCTCTAGAGAACAGTCCAGACATGGCCACTGCCCTCAGGGAGTAAGAGAAGTCAAATGGAACTCTTATTCCCAATTCCTTGCTCCTTCAGTCATTTGCTAAGACTTGCCAACCTCACCAACACAAAAACTCTATTCCCGTAGCTACAACCCTAAGCCCTTATCACTCCTTAATTGTCTCTGACCTTATTATACATTGATTCTAAATTTTCCTTACATACAACATCTTATCTCCATTCCTTTCCACAGGTTGCCCCTTGTACAAAAATATACTCCACCTCTCCATTTCTTAAAGTCCCTAATTTCAACATACTCGGTGTTTAAAGAACTCACATTCTGAATGATGAGAGGGCACATAAAGGAATAGGTACACACACACACACACACACACACACACACAATAGATGGAAGGCAGTGTAAGGGGCAGGCAACAGCTGATAAAAGAACTAAGAAAAACCTGCACAAAGTAGGATTTGGGCTGAGTCTGGAAAGAGGCTGAGTTGCAGTTGAAGAAGGAGGGCGTTGCAGACATGAGCCAGGACAAGGGCTCAGGGATGGAGATGGACTTTCATATTTGAAGAACAGCAAATAGGCCAGTTTTGTTTGAACACGTAGGGACCCTCAGGTTATGAAAAGCTTCAAATGCTGAACAGAGGATATTATAGTTGATTCTAGAGGTTACAAGAAGTTACTGAACTTTGGAAAGGTGACCTGGTCAGACCTACACTTCAGAAAAATCACTTTGGCAGCCGAGTGCAGGATGGATTGGAGGGAGGTGAAGCTTGAGGCTTCAGAGACAAGTTCTGTTGATCCCAGATGAAGGACTCTGGTCAGGATGGTAGCTCTTGTAGTTGAGAGGATAGAAGAGGAGGGGAGAGGAGAGCTCATGAGAGAGTTAAGGTAGAAACAAGGCTTGGCAAGAGCTTCTATATTTGGGGTGAGTGAGGGTGAGGAGTTGAAGGTTGATACCTTGATTTGAGGAATAGATGAAACTGGAAAGGTCATAGTGTTCTTAATAGTAATAAGTTAGTTTATAAGGGGGAAATGTTTTTGGGGAAAGATGATGATTCCTTTTGTGGATATGGAAGAGGTATGTTCTGTAGGAGATAGTTATTGAAGTATTGAGTTTGAGATTGCCTAAAGTTGTTGTTGATGCGGGGCTGGAGTTTAGGAGAGTGATTGGGATTGTGTATATTGTATTTATTTCAGATATGCTTCTGTGTGTATAAGTTGTCTATTCTTATAGAATGCAAGCTGTTTAAGGGCAGGGACAATTTCATTTTTGTCCTGGTATCTTCATTGTGTAGTACAGTGCCTGGTGTATTTGTTGGCTAATTGATCAAGCAGAGTTAGGATCATGGATTTAGAATTTAGTAAAGGACCTTAAGAGGTCATCTAACTCAGTGACGTCAAACTTATATATCAATAGTTACCTACTGGCCACAGATTGACTTAGAAAATCTCAAATTAACATTATCTGTATCATGTTACATTTTTATTTATTTATTTTTTAAGTTCCAAACTATATTTTAATCTTCTTTAGGTACCCTTGGGGAGTTTTTCTGGTGATTTCACCACTTCTGATCTAATTCAACAGCCTGTCCCCCAATTTTATAGATAATGAAATTGAGAGTTGGAGAAGTTATTTTACTTGCCCAAGGCTAGGATACATCAGAACTACAATTTGAAAGCTCTTCCAGATCCATTTCTTGATCTCTGGAATCCTCCTGGTCCCTCCCAGCTTTGACATTCCTCATTTGAAGGTCCTTTCCAGTTTTGAAAATTCTGTGTTCAAAAGTCCCTTCCAGTTTGATCCTTTCAGCTCTGATCCCTCTTGGCTTGCTGAATTACCTTTTGCTGGAGCCTAGAAACATTAGGCATGATAATGGCCCTTGGGCCTTTTCTTAGTGCCCTGAATCCTTTCCTGAATCCCTTCATAGGCAACCTGTCAAGTCAGATCAGTGCATTAGCTAGAGAAAAGGCATTTGCTTCAGTCAGCTCTTTGATGCCTTGACCACACAGTCAAGTGGTCTTCCTGAGTCCTCGTTTGCCCATCCGACTTCTCCGTTCTGCCCCTTGTGCCTCTTGATGCATCCCTTAATCTTCCCCCAATCTGGCAGGAATATCATCCTGGGGCATCCACAGGGAGAATGGAGAGTAGAGTCAAAGATTCAAGGCTTATTTTCTCCACCTCTGCCTTCTTAGAGAAACAGTTTCAGGACTGAATACCAGCTTAGGTACCAGCTGATTCCAACTGTCTCATTTTATAGATGTTTAAGCAGGTCCGGAGAGAAAGACTAATTTGCCCAAAGTCACAAGGTATCATTGTTTTCCCCGCTTTGAATAAATACTGTGTCCATTTTGCTGGGTTACCTTGGGCAAAGTCAGAGATGAATTGATGGAAGATATTGAGAGGAGTGGCGTTGGAGGAGAGGCATTAGAGCAGTGTGGGGGAGGAGACCCATGGAGGTGGGGTTGGTGCAGAGGCCAAAAGATAGGAGAGACAAACTACATCCACATGGACCCTCCAAGGAAGGAGTCCGTGACTATTTAGTTATGTCTGCATGAATAACATCCAGAGACTGGCCCATAATCTGAGGGTGGTCTAGTGTGTACAGAAAGAAGAGGGAGTGGATAAAAGAGGGCCTCTATTCCTCTAGATTCTGTGTGTCCTGTGCTATGGCAGCTGCTTCTGAATCTGTCTGTACCAGGCCCTTCATGTCCTGAGCAAGACCAGGCCTCCCTCTTCCCCACAGCTGTCCTTCATCAGCAGCTGCAGCCTCTTCTACTCATCTCACTTCTTTTTTATTTTCATTTTTTTAAGACCCACCCTCTTTTCCCAACCCCCATGACCAACATCTGTCATTATGTAACTGCTAGTTTCCTCATGAGGGAAAAAAAACAGAAAACAACAAAGACTCATGCAGGGTTCCAGGGAGTAAATTAAACACTTGAGACGCTCAGCCGTCAAGAGCATAGTTTTCATATTTGTGGGGGTCTTGTGCATGGAAAACAGTTGGAAAACGCTCAGTAAAAGAGCAGCAGAATGTACATCATTATTGTGTTGGGTTGGCTTTAGCAGAGAACATGTTGTCAGGTGATAAATATAACTTTCTTGAGCCTAAGGAACATTGGTTCCTACTATTCCAAGTCCTGAAGTGGAAGAAATAGTATTTCATAGGATATCAGAAGTAGAAGGAACTTTGGAACTTGGCCTATTAGAGCTGAAAGAGACCTTAAAACTTGCAATGTCAGAACTGGAAGAGACCTTAAAACTGCATTGTCAGAGCTGGTTCTGCTACTTTTGGATCAGTGGGAATGTTAGAAATGAAAGAACAAAGAATGGCAAAGCTCAGAGCTTCTATATCATAAGAGAAAGTGAGACCCTTAGAGAGATACCCTTCATTTTATAGATTAAAAAAAAAAAATGAACTAGAGAGGGGAAAGGACTTGGCTAGAGGCTCACATTAAATAGAGGACATTTCCCTGTGGTTTTTCCCCCACTTTGGTCAGGCAGTTGGGGTTAAGTGACTTCCCTGAGGTCACATGGCTAGTGTCTGAGGCCAGTGCTCTCTCTATCCACTGGCCCCACTGCCATTTTCAGAGCCATTCTGAAGAGAGGGAATGCCTTCTTTTCCTTTCCCCCAGCCTCCTGTGGAACCCTTTTCTCTCTTCCTGGATGACTGTGTGTGTGCACTTGTCTTGCCCTCTTTGGGGGCTCAGTAGTTTCTCGGGTGTGGAAGGGGCCAGAGGGAAAGGTACATGTCTTCTGATTTCAGGGACCCTTCAGAAGGAATGGCTTGAGTTAGCAGCCTAGTCTGGGTCTTTGGGGGAGTGGCCATCAGAGGAAGAAGTCTTGCCTTGGGTTTTGAAGGTCGTTCTGTTCCTCCTTTCACTGCTACCATTCTGTACCCTCCCCTCTTTTTTTTTTTTTCAAGCTCCTTTTTATGTATTGTCCTTCGCAGTTAGAACATAAGCTCCCTGAGGTCAGGGACTGAGTTTCTTTTGTATTTGTGTTCCCAGTGCTTAGCACAAGGCCTGGCACATTTTGTTGTTTTGTTGAGCTGATTTATCATTTTCCTTCCTCTCCAGCCTGTGTATTGTCAGAATCGGCATCATGGTGTCATCATGGTGTT
Organism: Pseudocheirus occidentalis; assembly: GCA_028646575.1. Taxonomy (NCBI): domain Eukaryota; kingdom Metazoa; phylum Chordata; class Mammalia; order Diprotodontia; family Pseudocheiridae; genus Pseudocheirus; species Pseudocheirus occidentalis. The sequence continues at coordinate 139,196,552 of CM053595.1, forward strand.
GTTTAGTTGTTTCAGTCATGTCCAACTCTTTGTGACCCTATTAGGGTTTTCTTGGCAAAGACATTAGAGTGGTTTGCCATTTCCTACTCCAGCTTATTTTACAGATGAGGAAACTGAGGCAAACAGGGTGAAGTGACTTGCCCAGGGTCACACAGTTTATGAGTGTGTGAGGCTGGATTTGAACTCAGGAGGATAAGGCATTCTGACCCCAGGCCCCATGCCACATAGTTGTAGCAGCCGTATCTGTAAAATGAGGGTGTCGGTGCTCTATCCACTGCACTGCCTTGCTGCCCATTGCTGGCACATAGTACTCATTTAATAAAGGCTTGTGGTTATCTTGTCCTTTATCAGCTGCATTAGCTAACTGGCTGTGCTCAGGCCTCCCACACTCATCCCTGTAGGTGTAGTACTGTGTGTTGTAGCTGGAGGAGACCTGGATTAGAATTCCAGAGAGCTAGATTAAAAAATCCTGACTGCTACTTACTACTCTCTGACCTATCATTTCCCTTTTCCCTGGTCCTGTTTCCTTTTCTCTGAAATTAGAATAATGACATCACCAGAGTCTTCATGATGAGCACTTGGATATAAAGTGCCTAAGAATGAGGTAGAAACCTTTCATTATTATTTCCTTTTCTCTCCCACTGGACCCTGGGCCAGAGCCCCTCTTGGACAAACCAGCTAATCTTATATTATTGATAATGGGATTTAGAGCTGGAAGTAGCTTTAGAGCTCAACTAGGCCAGTCCCTTTATTTTTTAGCAGAGGAAACTGCCCCGGAGAGGTTAAGTGATTTTTGTGAAGGTCACTTAGATGGTAGTAGACTCTCCTTTAGAGAGAACCTGGACCCTCTGACTTGAAATGCATACAGTGTTTTGTTCTCATGCCTCTCAGAGCTTTTAGATCTCTCTTTTAAGTCTCTTAGGATTTTAGAGCTAGAAGACCCTTTCACATCATTTAGTCCAATCTCCTCATTCCATGGATGGTTTAAGGGACTAAAGTGAGTAGCAGAGTCAGGACTTGCACCCAGATCTTGTTTTCACTATTGTTCTAGGTTATTTCTTTGGTAATCCATTCAGTATTAAGGTGTGTAATTTCTTCACAGTGGTTTTCAGGATTGATCAATGGAGGGGATTTAAGGCATTCAGGTAGGCCAGAGAGGGGAAATTATGAGGCAGTTGGAGCCATCAAATATATTCTGCAGTAGGTGTAGGTGGAGTATAGATTGTTGAGATTTTTAGAAGCTGAAAATCACCTTACTTTAACTGTTGGATTCCATGCTTGCTGCATCTGGACCTAAGGTCAATCTCTTATCCTATTTTCTCTTTCTATTTTCTTGTCACACGGATTATCTCCCAAATTATAGGCCATTATCCTGTCCTTTTTTCAGCCTCCTGGTTCTTCTCTACAGAGCACTGGTCATTAGGCAAAGCTTTGTTGCAGATCCAGATGTGGCTGGAAGACATGCGTAATCTCCAACATATGGTGACTGATTTCTCACTTTGTACCTTGGCTAGTCTTGCATGTGATTGTCCAGGTCCAACTCCAGATCCTTCCGTTCTTCCCATTTCATCCCTATGGACTATGCTCATGTTAGGGGAGATAAGATTGATTTGACTCCTTGGTCTTGGTGAAAGGAGACTAAAAAACTGTCAAGACTTAGGTTAAAGAAGGATGATTTCCCTAGAGGTTAGTTGATTACTGGACTGGGTCCCAAAGATGAATGATACAGGGAAATTGGTTGATGGCAGCAGAGCATCTTGGGATGTTCCATCCGTAGTGGTTCAGATCAGACTCACACCACAGTGGAATCACTCTGGTTTTTCTCCATCCACTAAAAAAGGAATTGTTTTGTATATATGTATGCATATATGTCTATGTAAATGTATATGTACATATGTATGTCTATCGATATCTGTATTTATCTGTAAATATATCTGAGCTTTATTGTAGCCTTCTGAGGGAGAATCTGGTGGAGGAAGGGGGAAAAAAGAGCAAAGTAAAAAGTGCACAGCAGAGAATAAAAGAGAAATTACAAGAAAGCAAAGAGAAGATGGGCAGCTCTGAATACAATGTATAGAATTTATTTTATTGCCTTTCTTGAAATGGAAATTTATTGCTGTCTATTTTGAATCCTCTCTCATGTTCTGCTGTGCACATGGGGACCCGAACAGTCATGCGTGCTGCCAGTTTCTTTGTCCCGGCCCTAGAAGGTGGGGGATCACATGCATCCAGAATCTTCTGCTTAACTCCTGATCTAGCCTGGTCTAGTTTCAGGTTCTGAGGGTCCTAGGTGTAGTGTTGGTGAGAGACTTGGTATTGGAGGGCACTGGTCCTGTATAGGATCATGGTGGTGAGGGGCCTCATGTCTGACTTATGGAAGGCTGAGTTGGTGGTACTTTAGAACAGGGTGTAACTACTATCTTGACATATGGTTGTTAGGTTTAGGGGTAAGGAGGACTACGGATCTGGTTGCTGGGTTTGGAGGAGCTGGGATAGAGGTCCCAGTCTAATAATTGTAAAGATAATAATAGCAGGATCTGGGGCAGCCCCCATCTACTTGGATGCTTGGTGGTTGAGCATTAAGACATTATTTTCTGAGACTAAGGGCAGATACAAGGTAGAGTAGATGTTACTTTCATATGTGGTAGCCCATTGCCTTTTCCCTGTCCCCATCTACCAGACTAGTTGAAGCCTGAGCATTTTCTCAGGTTTTTTGATATGGGCCAGAGTAGGAACCATCTTTACAAATGGCTGTAGATTGAGGGCACAAGAAAACTCCCCTCCCAATATCTGAGAAGGAGTGGAGCTGCTTCTGTATGTTCTGGGTGCAGAAAGCATAAAAAGGAGCAGGTCCTAGGTCCAAGGGGAGAGCCCGGTATCAGAGGCTGCCGTTTTGGACCAAGAACTTGATTATCTTTCCACCTTTGGCTACCACTTCTTGGTACCTAATCCAAACATCTATAGCAGCTTTAATATTTCTTTTCTTCCTCTTGTTTTTTAATATTCTAAAGCAAAAAAAGTGTGTGTGTGTGTGTGTGTGTGTGTGTGTGTGGAGAGAGAATGTGTGATTCGATGTGCTTTTCATGATGATAGCCCATGTTTCTGAAGTTCTTAGAATTTTGTTTCATATGACAGGTCATAACAGTCCTGTGAAATACATTGTGCCATATTTATCTTGATCCATTGGTCTGCTGTTCATTTTAGTTTTACAAAATATATTTTGCTGGTGCCTTTTGCTTTCGTACTGTAGTCATTTCCAGATTGTCTCCTCTCTCCCTGTCCTCTTACTTTTTCCCTCAGTAGACCCGTTTTCTTTTATTTTCAGTTCTGAATCTTCTTCCCCAAAACCCTCCCAATTATTGGGAAGGCAAGGGAAAAAAACCCCCAACCCATTACAAATATGTATAGACATGCAAAATAAATTCCCACATTAGCTGTGTCCAAAAAAAGAAAGAGAAGAAAATGTGCTTCTGTCTGTACTCTTGAGTCTGTTACTTCTCTATCTGGAGATGGGTACCATTTTTTTGAGTTCTCAGGAATTGTGGTTTAGTCATTGTGTTGATCAGAGTTCCTGAGTCTTTTAAAGTATTATTTACCTTTACAGTATTATTGTTGACTATAAATTGTTCTCCTTGTTTTCTTACTTGCATCAGTTTATAGAAATCTTTCCAAGTTTTTCTGAAACCACCCACTCCATCATTTCTTACAGCATGATAATCATTCTATCATATTCATATACCATAACTTGTTTAGCTCGTTCTCAATTAATGGCATTGTTCCCTTGTAGAAGACTAAGAGAGGTTAAATGATTTATCTGTGCTCACACTAATGGTAAATATCCATTGAAATTTGCATCCAGTTCTTTCCACACTGTTTATTCACAAGGGATGATGAATATTCAATTAAGGAAAACTCATTGGAAACATGGAAAAAAGAAAACTGTTTTGTCTCAGAATTTTAAGCTGTTTTGTGTAGATACTGTGTTTTAGACCTAGTTTGGCCAGTCCTCATTTAAGCCTTTAGGTGTTTGGCCTCTTTAAGGCCTCCAGAAAAATTAGAAGATTTGTGGCATTTGCCACTAACATTGTGAAAAACTCTTCTTCCCTCATCTATATAATGAGCAGGCTATAATAGTCAATTTCTAATTTCCAGCTTCAGATTCTATATCTCCTCTTCTTACCGGATTTTTGAATTTGCCCTCTAACGTCCTCATAGCTCTGTTTTATAATACCAGAGTCATTATCAGCTAATCATTAAGCTCTTATGACTACATGATGGGGATTTGATGTTCTTCCCTTCAAATGGGGGGATAAAAAAAGAAGAAAAATGAATAGATGCATTTAGAAGTAGAGGTTGTCATCTTCTCTGTTCAGCTACTCTCTGGGCCTCAGTTTCCCCTCTGTAAAATGAAGAGTCTCAACTAGAAGATCTTTAAATCCTTTCTATCTCAGAATCCCATTAACCTTTTATCTTCCCAAATCAGAATAGTCCATTCTGATTCAGAGACCATCCCCAAAGATTTCCCTTCCCCTTTCTTACTGGAGTGTACTGTTTTCTTACAGAAGGACAAATTCTGTGTGTATGAGGAATATTGCAGCAATCATGAGAAGGCTTTGAGACTCCTGATGGAACTGAACAAGATACCTGCCATCCGAGCTTTTCTCTTGGTATGTAAACTTATACTTAGCTCCCTTTACCTCACACTAATGGGAATCCTTTGACCCTCTCAGGGCATCTTGGGTGGGAAGAGGCTTGTCTTGTCCTTGTTTCCTGCCAAAAGGTAACTCAGATAATAGAGAATTGGATAGATCCCATATGGAAGAGCAGGCAGATCTCCAAGGTACCAGACCATAGAAGGGCAAGTTGAAGGAACATAAAAATCTCTAGAATATAGGCTCCCAGAGAGCAAGTACTTTCAGTTTTGTGTTTGTATCCTCAGTCCCTAATACGGTACCTGGCACACAGGAAATCCTGAATAAATGCTTTTGATTAATCAGATGATTGATTGCACTGATGATAGCTTCCTTCAGATATTTGAAGGGCTTTCACGTGGAAGAATAATTAAATGTATTCTACTTGGCCACAGAAGTCAAAACACAAGACTGTTTCTTAGAAGATTTCATTTAACATTAGGTAGAACATCGGAATAATTAGAGCTGTTTAACAGTGGAATGGCTAACCTTGAGAGCCAGTAAATTTCCTATCACTGAAAGTATTGGAACAGAAATTGCTTGATCACATATGAATATTTTAGACAGGTTTCTTGCTCATATAAGGCTTGGACATATGATTTTCTGAGGTTTATTCTAATTCTGAGATTTGTTTTTTGTTTCTCTGAATATCTTCCTTTTCTCTTCCCCCCCTCCCATACCTTTGGAGAGAGGTTCCCTGAAGGACACTGAGGCCTAAAAAAGTAATCTGGATTTTTGGCTCCTTTTTTAAGAGTGGAATTGAGAGGGACATTGTATCTTACTCCCTTCCCTTTCTCTATTCACTCTACCTCATGATCTTTCATTCCTGAGCATTGACTTGGCTCATTTTGGGGACATTACCCCTTCAGGCCATGCACTCTAAAGTAGACCAACCATGAACACCTAGCTCATTTTAGGTAAGAATAAACTGAGGTCCACATGACTCAGGATTTAAGGAGCATTCATTGTAGGGCTTGGTTTGACTTCAGCCTGAAAGAGCTCCTTTAGGGAGGTAGCCCTTGGAAATAGGGGCCCCATGGGACAGCATGGGGTCTGTTTTTCTTGTGTCCTCCTGCCAAGGGTCATGATTCTGTGAGGCACTATTGGCCCCCTTTTTCTTTTCCTTGGGAATCTGGATGCTAGTTGGGATCATGTCCATGTGGGAGGAGAACAGTGCTAGCTTCACAGCTCTCTTTGCCTCTCCCCTTGAGGCTTCCATGCCAGCCCTCACTACCATTTGCCAAATGGCAGGTTGGGGCAGATGACTGAAGGGAGCAAAGCGGGGAGCTGGGGGAGATTATCCATCCTTGAGGGGGACCTGAAGCCCAAGACATCTGTTGAGTCTTCACAGGCCTCTTGGCTTCTCTGCTACCTTTTCTCATAGTTCAGTGCATTAAAAGAACCCTGGATTTGAAATCATAAGATCTTTGTTGGAATCCTGGCTATTCTATTTACTATTTGAGTGACCCTGGCTGACCCTTGTTTTCTCACCTGAAAAATGAGTCTCTTGGACTAAATGATGTTTTTGGTCCCTTCTGATTCTCAATCTTACAGTATTATTATAGCTTTAGTGGCATAAAATGGAATTACTACTCAAAAGGCAAGGTAGGCTTTTGGGGCAAGAGTCCCTGAATTTCTTCACGCTAAGAAGATCCCCTTTCTGTCCAGCTCCTCTGTGGCTGCTGCAAAATCCTCCCTGATTCTCCTTCCCCCCTCACTGCCCTGATTTGAGCTGGCGTCATAGGAGCCATTTGGAACAAGTGTTTTCCCTTGAGCACAAAGCCTTTGCTATCCAGCCAGGGTCTGCCCCAACATTCCACAGCTGCTTTAACCCCAAGGGCACGGTGCCCTGGACCCGAGGGGATCAGAGGGTCCTTATTGGGTGATGTAATTGAATCTAATACAAGTAGTTGTCCCTGTTTTGTCATAGAATCTTAGACTATCAGATCTTGTTGGGACCTGATTACAGAATATAAAGTCTCATTGCTGAATGGGTTCTTAGAAAATAGAAACTCAGAACTGGAAGGGATCTTCAAACACACAATATTTGAACTGGAAGGGACCTTAGAACAGGCATTGTTGGAACTGTGTCCTGGCTACCATAGAAAGAACATTGTCTTTGGAATAGTTGAAATCCCACTTTTGATGCTACCTACACTTAACCTCCTTGGCCCTCTACTATAAAAATGAGTGGTGTTGGTATTTTAGGGAGCAATTTGGAACTGTGTCCAAAAGGCTATCACGTTGTACATACCGTATTCAGCCCAGCAAAACCTCTACTAGGTCTGTATTTCAAAGAGATCGAAGAAAAAGGACCTATTTGTACAAAACTATTTATGTGAGTTCATTTTGTGTTGGCAAAGAATTGGAAATTGATTGGGATCAAAGAATTGAAGGAGATGCTCATCATTATTGTGATGGAAAACTTCTGCTGGATGGTTTTCAGGAAAACATAGGAAGACATAGATGAACTGATACAAAGTGAAATGAGCAGAACCAGGAAAACATTGTATATAGTTAGTAGCAACATTGTATGGTGATTAGCTGTGGATGACTTACCTGTTCTCAGCATACAGTGATCCAAAACAGTTGCAAAGGATGTGTGATGAAAAATGCTATCTGCCTCCAGAGAAAGAACTGGTGGAGTCTGAATGTAGATAAAAGCATACTGTTGAAATTCTCCTGTTTTTGGTCTGTGTTCTCTTTTTCTACATGGTTAATATGGAAATGTTTTGCACAGCTGCACAGGTATAATCAATATCAAGGTGCTTATCTTCTTGAAGAGAACTTGAAAATCAAAAATTATTTTAAAATGAGTGTTTTTATGAATTCAGAAAATTGTTTTTATGAATTCAGAAAATCTAAAATAAAAGCATTCTTTAAAAAACTAAAAAGTGAGGGAATTGGGACTAGATAGCCTCAAAGATCCTTTCTCTTTGTACATCTTTTATTCTTGAGGGGACCTTAGAATACACTGTGTTAGAGCTAGATCTTTCTAGCCTTAAGACACAGATTGTAAGAATTGGAAAAGGAATATTAGAATCTTAGGACTGAGCAAGCATCATTGAGGAATGGAGGAATATACAAAGACTGGTAGGAAGAACTTGAGAATCTAGGACATGATATATATCTTTTTATTTGGTTGCAGAGCTGCATGCTTTTAGGCGGCCGAAAGACTACAGACATACCCCTGGAGGGCTACCTGCTGACCCCAATTCAGAGGATTTGCAAGTACCCTCTGCTTCTCAAGGTAGTGTGTAAATCTCTTCCCTTGTTCTGCTTCTTCACAGACCTTCCCAGGCCCTGGCACCTTTTATAGTCTTGGAGCAACGTGGAGGAGTCTGAAAGACTGGAGAGATGTCAAGTAGACGGGTGTTGGGGTTGGGGGAGTAAACATGGTGGTGGGGATAGGCTCATGTAGAACAGTTACATCATAAATTTCTCTCCGACTCTAGTGTCTTGTCTGATTTTCCATGAACATCTCTGTTAATAGGGAAGGGGACTGGGTCTTGCTGACCTAGGATGGTTTGGCTCTTCCCCCATTCCTGGAATGAATTTCTTTCCCACTTCTACCTCTTAGAATCCTTAGTTTTTCCTTCAAAGCTTCTCATGTGCTGCTGTATCTGAGACCTTTCCTCATTCCCCCAGCTGCTTGTGCCCAACCCATCTTGGTTATGTTGTGTATACACTTGTATGCAAGGATATTCTGGAACCAGTTTGTACTGGCTAGCAAGAGATTATTGATCTGTAAATGCTGCTGATCAGAGATTGATTTATTATTGTTCTGTTGATTGTTGAGACTTTAGAAAGTGAGAGAAAAATGTGAATAATATAGATTAAACTTAAAAGTGTGTCCTGGGCAAATCTTTCTTTATCATCGAGCTAGTTGTGCTACATTTTGTAGCATAGCCTACTTCTTTGTGTCCCTGTTGTTTCCCTCAGCGGGAATGTAAGCTACTTGATGGCAGAGTATTCCTGGAGCCTAGCAGTGTTCTTGGCGCATAGTAGGTGCTTAATTAATCACTGTTGATGATGTGCAGGCAATTCCTGTTCCGGTAGGAATTGGACTAGCTGTTGCCTGAGGGCACTTTCAGCCCTGCCATGCTGATATTCTGAGTGATTATGAAAGCCTGAGAGCTGCCTGGCAGGAGGGTTGGGCAAACAGCCCACAGGAAGCAGCGATTAAGCCTTGGGGTCGGTTTGCATTCTTGACAAAGAGCCTCCTCCATGTTTATAGTGTCCAGCTTCCCCTCAGTTGCTGCTTCCTTGATTTCTCAGCCTCCAGCTGTGTTTATTGAAGACCATAGAGGGCCAGGCATCGTGCCCTGGAGTCCAGGGAGAGCCTTGGGGAGACATGGTGTTCTCCGCTCCGGATGGATCTGCTCAGGGCGCCCCTGCTTCTGGCTCTCACATGCAAGGGATATTGCAAGAGGGAACTATTAGTGCTGGCAGGGGGATTTCATCTTTTTAAAATTCTTGGGCTCTTTTGTGACATTTTCCAATTGTGGATCAAAGGTCATTCCTTCTGCTTGGATCAGCAAAGCCCAAAGTATGGTTATGATGCAGCTGGAGGTCAAGAGACCTGCCCCTTCATACACTAGCTGTGTGACCTTGGGGAAGTCAGTTTCCTACTTTGGGTCTCAGTTTTCTCCTTTGTAAATTGAAGGAAGTTGGATTAGATGATTTTGAAATGATTTTCTAGCTCTGACAATTCTGATTCCCTCACTCCCCCTTCCCTCCTTTCTAATGGATGGCTAGTGTGATTCCTCTTCTATGGATCCCAGTTCATTTATCTGTATAATTGGGCATCGGTTTCCTTACATAAAAAAAGAGAAGCAGGGGTTAGGGGAGATGATCCTTCCAGCCCTATGCCTCAGTCTCTTCATTCTTGGCCCCTCTTGTCTAATACAGGCAGCCAAGGTCGAGGAGAGTGGGTGGCTGAGAGAGAACAGACAAAGCAAAAAATGGAGAAATGACAGCGTTCTGGGGAAAAGCCAGAAAGTCTTCACTTTAATATTGCCCAAGAATAGACTGTGTGGTCTATTTTGGCTGGATAATCTAGGGTTTCTATAATAGAGGATTAGTATTTTCTCACTCTGCTGAAGTCTCCATCTACTTTTCAAATAAAATTCCTCATGATAGGTGTTTATTTGTCTATCCCCGTGGTAGGAAGATCATATCAGCACTAACCTCAGCAGGTCGTTTAATTGACTATTAGAGCTGGAAGTGACCTTAGTATATAGTATGTTAGGGCCGAAGGGGACCTTAAAACAAGGAACACAGAATAGGAGAGCTGGAAGAAACATTGGAACACAGTCTTAGAACTGAATGGAAACTTAGCATTTAGAATGTCTAGAATGGAAGGATCTCTAGAACAAATAACATAGCGTGTTGGAGCTGGGAGGGACCTTCAACCACAGAATGTTAGAGCTAAATGGCATCTCTGAGGTAAAGAGGCAGCTAGGTATTACAGTGAATAGAGTGCTAGACCTGGAGTCAGGAAGAAATGAATGCAAATCCTGCCTCAGATACTGAAGAGCTATGTGACCCTAGACAAATCATTTCAACTCTTCCTGCCTCAGTTTCCATATCTGTGAAATGAACACTAATAATAGTACTTACCTCTTAGGGATGCCATAAAAATAGAATGTAAAGTACTATGCAAAACCCAGTGATATATATATATATATATTATATTATATTATATTATTATATATAACTCTGACTGTTGTTACTTCTATCTGAATGGTCTTGTTACCCTGGGCAAATAGTTTAACTGTAAAATGAGGCTAATAGTTGCACCTACCTTACATGGTTTTTGTCAGGGTCAAATCAGATAAGATTTGTGAAGTTCCTTTGCTTCCTTCCTCATCCTGTGTGAGTCCTGTCCATTTCTTTCGTTAGATCTTTCACCAAGAAGGTCTGATGAGCTTACCTATGCCTGTGTGACACTTGGGTTGCTGATTGATTAGACTGTGAATAGGGACAGTATTTTACCTTTCTTTGTAAAATACCACTTACCACTCCCTACCATGGAGCCTGGCACACATGCTTATTGACTTGTTTCCTTATTCTCTATACTTGACTGACCCATCTGCATTTACCCATTGTAATTTTGTTGATGTATTTTTCACCACTTTTTGCACATACATTTACTTCTTACATTTAGACTGGTAATATGCTTTTGCTTGCTTACTCTCTCCACAAGTCTTTCTATTGCTCTTGGATCACCTGAAGTTTACATTCTTCTGAGACTGTGGTCTTTTATGATTTGAAGCCAAATAGCACACTGTTAGAATATTGGAGTTTAAGAAATAGGGTTTTGCTCTAGGGAACAACTTGAGATCATTGGATGTACTATGCACTTTCCCTTCAATCCTTCCTTGTATCTTCTCATCAGCAACCCCAACCAAAATATGCACGCTAATGGATTTAGGCTTTCCACTTGACTGAATTATATAATCTGCATTTTTCACTCACTTTATTTTTTCAGTGTGATTTTTTTTTTTCTTTTGCTTTTTGGAGGGTAGTTGGGGTTAAGTGACTTGCCCAAGGTCACATGGCTAGTTTTTTGTATTAAGTGTCTGAGGCCAGGTTTGAACTCAGGTACTCCTGACTCCAGGGCCGGTGCTCTATTCACTGTGCCACCTAGCCGCCCCTTCAGTGTGATTTCTGAACTGATTTTTTTTTAATGATTTAGAATTTCATTAATAGATTATGGTATTTTGGTACATTGTTGAGTATATAGAACACACATAGGCATCTAGAAATTGTTTTCAAATGAGGAAATGAGTCTCAGTGAATTTGGCATAATGTCCCAGGCAAACAGGAGGGTATGAACAATCTCACTATCCATGAGGAATCCTTCTTATATTTGAAATTTTAAATATGTGTGGATGTTTTCCATGACATTGACTTAACATCATATTGATTATTGATTCTTCAAGTAATCTTTTTGTCTTTTTGTGTGGGAAATACTTTATTTGAAGGAAGCAGTTATGGCTGCATTTTCTTCTACTGAGTCAATTTTTAAAAAATCAACCAATCACAGATACAGTAGGTTCTTATAATTTCTGTATCTCTTAGTTAACTGTGTAATTATGAAGATATGGCCTGATTTAGGAAATTGAATATGAAAACCTATTTCATTCTTGTGTTTTTCTTCAAAGGGGTATCAATGATAAGTTCAGAGACTATTTTCTTAAGAATTTATAGTGGTGAGAAAGCAGGCATATATGTAGTTACTAATATCTTTGTCATCTGCCTTAAGTTTGTTAATATTGCTATTTGTACAAAGGTACAAAGTGTATGTGTCCTGGCCAGATAGCAGTTCATCTGAAAAAGAACTTGAATCTTAAAAATCTGAATCAGATGTGATACAGAAGTCAGATTAGTTAATGTTACACATTAAGAGAGAAAGGTGGTGTTCTCAGTAAGTGTGGAACCTGGCAGTGATGGGTGGTTTCTAAATGCCTGTTGATTGAGTAGTTGACTGAACAAGTTGATGATAGTAAACTTAAAAATTGTACTCTTCCTGATTATCTAGGACATTGTCTTCGATTCTGGGTACCACATTTTAGGAAAGCCATTTACAAACTTAAAAGAGTGCCGAAAAGGGTGAGTTGGACAGTTAAGATTGTTCCATAAAAGGATCTGTTAAAGAATTGGAGAGATTCGACTTAGAGAAGATAGTGGGTGATGTGAGAGTTGACTTCATGTATTTGAAGGACTGCCATGGGGAAGAGAGATTAGGCTTGTTTTTCTTGGTATGTCTTGGATCTTGAAGTAATAGATAGAGGCAAATGTCAGCTTGATGTTAAAAACAAACTTTAAAATTAGAGCTATCCAAAAAGTGAAATTTTGATTAGATGGAAGTATGAGCCCTTTTATGGTAGATCCTGAAGCAAAAGCTGAATGAGCACTTGTTGGGTTTGTTGTGAAGGGATTTGTTCTGATGTGGTTTGGAGTTGATGGCGTCTGAAGCCACTTATGTGTTTATATGGTCTTTCTTTTCTTTTGGAATCTTCTATTTGAGCTATTTAAAAAGTTGACCCCTGATTACTTTGGAAATTGTGCTGCTTCTAGCACAGATTTCTTTTGTCTATAATTAGTTAGGTCCAGCCACTCTTCTTGAATTTCTTTTGTTAAGTGCAGTTGTCATATCCTCATTTAGTATGTTGGGAATGATGTTGCATCATTCTAAATCTCCATTGACCTCACTGATGAGAATAGGTGCCTCTAAAGACACCAGGATCTCTGTTCCATTTCACACTTATTTGTTATCCTAGTTTCATCTCAGGATTATCTGGTTTAACCACAGTCTTCCAAAATCTTTCTCCACAGTTTTATTCATTCATTCATTTACCTATTTATACCCACATTAGTGTGATGCTTGCAATGCTTCCCCTCTTGTCAAGTATGTGTTTTCATTCTTTCTTCAAAGGTCACTTTACTGTAAGCCACAAGAATTAGAGCAGAAATCCTCTTTGAATTCCCACTGTTCAGTTTTTCAGTTTAGTGCTTTAGTGTGTGTGTGTGTGTGTGTGTGTGTGTGTGTGTGTGTGTGAGCTGTTTCTCCTCGTGGGTTTCATGGGTTCTCTAGAACTTTGGCATGCAGGACCCTTATGTTCAGAGAGAGGTGCTGAGCTGAACTTCAGGCTCCAGCTTGGAGGCAGCTTGGGTCCATTCTACCCACAGCATTCCGTTGTGTTCCATGCTGCCCTTCAGCTTTGTCATTCTAAGATTGTTTGACTTTCTTCTTGTTCATTAGTAGGGTGCACAGGAAGTCTTCAGCTTCTGTAATCTTATTTTTGTTGTCCCCAGGATGGCCTGACCACTCCCTCATTTCTCCCCTGTCAGACCACAGTATCTCCCTCTCCATCTTGCCTTCTCTGGGTTGAGAGGTTGTTGGTTTTTTTAAACATCCTGCCCACTGCCCTTGCATAATGTCACACCTCCTGTTTGTCACTGGTGAGCAGGTAATAGGTTTATGGCAAGAATGTGAAGAAGCTCATCCTCTGCAGAAGTGTGAAGTGTGAGGGAGATTCTGCCTTTGGTGATTAAGGGTTTTTAATCAGTCATCAAAAATATATTGAAAGTCTCCTCTGTACCAGGCACTGGCTGGAGGAAGGAGTTTTGCAGGGTGTATATAGAATCATAGAATGTTAACTCTACAAAGAAATTGATCACAGAACACAGAATTTTATATTTGAATAGGACCTTAACACAAGGGCATGGTGGGCAGGAAGGGTTATAAGCATTATTAAGCCCCTCCCTTGTTCCTGGCACTGTGCCAAGTGCTTTTACCAATATTATTTCATTTGGCCCTCACAACAGCCCTGTAAGGCAGGTGTTAGATTAGTATAATCCCCATTTTATAGGGGAGGCAGAGGGAGGTTAAATGACTGTCAGGGTCATAGAGTAACAAGTGTCAGAAGCTGCATTTGAAGTCAGTATTTCCTGGCCCAGAATTCTTTATCTACTGCACCACTACCTGCCTCTAAAAAATAGAATATAGAATATCAGAGTTGTAAAGAAGCCTTAAAATGGAGGTGTAAAAGATCCTCTGCTGAGATCTGGATACTCATGAGAATCCCTGAGACCCTTAAAGGGGGAGGAGGTCTGTGAGTTCAAAACACTTTTCATAATAATACTAAGATATTTTAATTTTTAATATGGTAAATTTTGATAGCTATAACCCACATAAACACAAACTCTCGGGGGGGGGGTGGTCTTCTGTAATTATGTAATGGGTAAAGGGGTCTTGAGACCAAAATGTTTGAGAACTGCCTAGGTGATCTGTTAAGTACCTTTCTAGCTCTCAATTCTATGATACTAATAGTGCCAAATTGGGAGTTAAACTTGAGTTTATTGACATTTGCTCAGACTCTAAACCTGTGATCATATTTCTCCTTGGCTCATGGAAATAACTACTCTTAGGATTTTTAATGCCTGTTGTATCCAGAATAATAAAATAGCCAAGCGAGTCATTAAATCATTTGCATGTGATCTGCTTATAATTGCCATACCATGGATCTATTCGTAGATTTTGCTTTTTGGCAGATTACAAGTATGGTATTGTCTCATTCCTCCCAGAAACAATGGTTCCTGAGCTTTTTTTTTTTTTTTTTTTTTTTTTTTTGGGTAGTGGGGGAGAGTGGGGAGGAAATCTTATCTCACCTTCATCCACATATTCTCACATACTTAGACACAGGACAGACTCACAGACCTGAGGGATGGGGAAAGCCACAAGAAATATTGGTCAGAAATAGTTGTACGGTGGAAAGAGGGCTGGGCTTGGTGATGAGGGAAACCTCTGCTTAAATCCTGACCTTGAGATGTAACAACCTCTCTGAAACTTAGTTTCTTCTGGGGTTAATACTGCTTTGATTACTTGCCCCATGAGGTTGTTACGAGTATCAGATGTGAATATGTTTATAATTTAAAAAGCCCCTTATACATTGTGGATGCTGCTACTGTCCCCTTGGGGAGTAGAGATAAACAGGGAGATCCAAAGGACAGTGCTCCTGTCCTCATTGGAATAGCTACTTTTTACGTGGATACACTTCTCACACTCCTGGACAACTGAGTAGAGCAGCAGTTCTCAACCTATGGCTCGTTCAACCCTGGCCCACATACGAGTAGTCACGGCATTAGGAAGGTTGAGAACCACTGGAGTAGAGCCTTGAGGCTCAAGTCTTGTACATTCCCCAGGAAAAAGTTAATAGCAAGAAGGGCTTGGTTTCACTGAAATTCTAAGTTCTTGCCTCATTGTCTTTCATTCTTTTCCCATCTCTTCCTTCTCTTAACCTCTCCTTTTTATTTTTCCTTTTAGCTTTTTTTCTCCCTTCCCCTTTCTTCCTCTGATCAGTCAGTGTCTTGGAGAGGGAAAAATTAATCAGGAAAACCCTTTTAGTTTATTTTGTTTTGCTTCTGAAATAAGGTCTTGGTTGTCTGTGTACTGGGAATACCTAGCCTTATCTTAATTTCTTATAAACCCTAGGCCTCTTGGTCAGGAAATGTATCTGTGCAGAATTATGTTTAAGATCAAGTTCAGGTCTGGGCACTTTCTTTGTAAATATTATTCGAGGACAGATAAGCCATCTTGCCCACAGGTCCAGATGAATTGCCGTAACATCCTCTACAGTGAGGATACGTCCTCTCTTCTTAGAAACCCTAATATTTAGCTGCTTTCTGAAACCACAGAAACTAGTGAGGCCATTTGGAACAACACTGGATCGTGGTATTGAGAGATCTAGTTTCTGATTGTAGCTCTGCCGGCGAAGGCCTCTATCTTTGGACAAGTCACTCATCTTCCTCAAGCCTCAGTTCTCTACTCTGTAAAATGTAGTGAGACCAGATGATCTCTCCATGGTTCTTCCCAGCTCTAAGATTTGATACTCTACAATTCCACTGGGAATACAGTCTAGTGTTTAATGATTGCCCCTATTAGTTCTTTAATGTAGCTGATTTATAACCTTCCTGCTGCTGTTGGAGCCCAGTTCCCTGTTCTTTCTGCCCTAGTAGGAACTGTAGAACAGTTGGCCACTTCCTTCTGTTTATTTTCTAAAATTAGGGACGCTACTTCCATTCAGAAATCTTTTGTCTGGCTCCATGAGGAGCCTCGCCAGGATGTGGGTGGTAGGATTTTGGTAGTTTGTATGTATTTGCTTTTCAAACAGCATTCTGAAGCAGGAAATGGGTGGACTTGAGACTTGACTGTCTGGGGGCATTTTGGTTCTATTTCCAGCTTAGACTTATTGTGTATCTGTGAACAAATCACCTAACTTTTCTAAAACTAATGCCTATCAACTTCTGAGGCATGCTGGAGATGGAAAAGAATCAATCCGTGGATTTGATCTCTTGCAAGAGTGAGGATGAGATAGGGTCAAGTTGTTGTCCTTGGTATTGGGGGTTGGAAGGAGGGGCTTCGATTTGGTATGAAGAGAACCATACTGGGAACAGGTCTCCTCTTGAAAGGATTCTGGATTGTTTGCTCAAAAAGCTTCTGTTTGGGTCAGCTTCAGTGGAGTTCAGTGGTGGCCTTGGAAGTCAGAAAACCTGGTATCAGGTCTTTATCTTCTTCGTGCTGTGTTTCTTTGGTCAGGTCACCTCACTTCTCTGAACCTTGGTTTTCTTATCTGTAAGATAGCTGTTACATATACTACCTACTTCACAGAAGTCTTCTGAGGAAAGGACTTTATAACTGAAAAGCACTATAGGAACGTACCTTCTTCCTCAAAGGAGTAGGTTTGGATTTTAGACTTGGGTTTTAATTCTGACTTCCTTCTCCAATAACTTAGCCTGTCATTTAGCAATGTTAGGCTTCAGTTTCCTGAAGGAGTTGAATTCAGTGATTTCTAAGGCACCTTCCAGATCTAAATCTATGATTGCCTCCTTTCCCCATCCTCAGGCAAGTGGTTAACTTGGGTTTGGAAATTCTTGCTCTCTGTCTCCACCTACTGGCCACTTGGTACATGATCTTTGTGTAGTAGTCTGTGTGTGTCAGTCTGACAGCAGCCACTTCATGTGGTTCATCCCCTTCAGGTGAGACTCCAAGACAGATGCATCCTTCCAGAGAATCATAGGTTTAGAGCTTAAAGGGGCTTTTGACATAGTACAAAGCTCTCATGTTATAGACAAAGGCCCATTAAGGGGTGATGATGTGCCTGACCTTACACATTTTATAACTGGCAGAATAAGAATAAGACTCAAAACAGAACCCCTTTCTACTACTCTGTGTTTGACCCAGATCAAGGTCCTCCTCTGCTTCTTCCAAGAAGGCTATCCACATCCATCCCTTTTCTGAACTCAGCAGCTCTTGAGTCTGAAATACAGTTTCATTCTTGACCGTTTTCTTTGTGAATTCTGTCTCCACAATTCAGACTATATGTTGTAGAAGGACAGAACCTGGGTTAGAGTTCCAAGTGTGACTCTGAGGAAGCTTGGTACTAGCTAGATGATCCTGGGGCTGAGTTTGTCATCCATTCGCTTACTAAAGCTAGAGAGTCATGTTTGGATCAGACCGTGGAAGTTCCCAAGTATTCTTGAGTCTCAGATTTCATCTCAGTAAAATGTGGCTTCCTCCTGTGAGTTATTATTTATGCTTCAATGTGTGATGCAGAAGATAGTTTTGAATCTCTTCCCACTTGGCACCAGAGGTAATAGCCAATTATGCTGTTCCATTTCTAGGGTGGTCCCATATTGGGTTTTAATACTCCACCCATTATTGTAGAAGAGTCCTAGAAAAGGGATATCAACTCCTCCTGAAGACCCTCCCCAGGCTCCTCCTTTAAACCATCCCTAGATTCCTCTGTATATAAGATCCCATCTTCCCTCCATGTTTGTGAGAGTGCTGTGAAATGGCCTAGCAGAGACTTGCTCTGTGAGAGCACTGTGGAATAGCTTAGCATAACTTGCTCTGTGTGAAGGCTCCATAGAACAACCTAGCAAAGACTGGCTCCTTAAGAATATACCCCATATAGCGAACTTTTAATGAACTTTCAATAAACTTTACATTTTCTTTGGCTGAGAGTGAAATTCTTTCCTCAGGACCCAGTATGTTGGTATTTTGGGGTCTCAGGCAGCCCTAACCCTCTTTGGGTACCTCTTCAGTTTGATATAGGGAAAAGAGCATCTTGGAGTCAAGAGACCCGGCTTCTAGTTCTGGCTTTCATGTTTACTAGCTATGTGACCCCAGACAAATCACTTGAACTCCCTGAGCTTCAATTTTCTCATCAGGAAACTGGATTTAAGAATATTCAGCCAGTTTCCTTCATAGCATTGTTGTAAGGGAAGTACTTTTTCAAAATGAAAATAGTATAGAAATTGGAATTATTCACCTTCTGGTTTCATCTGGAGAGTCTCATCTTCTGTGCCAGGCACATTAATAGTACTGGGTATGAGCTATCCCTTGTACCTAGAATGAATGGTGTCCATTAATGCTTATTGACAGACTGAGGAGAGGCTGGGGGTAGTGTGGTTTTAGTGGTATTAGAATCAGAATCAGAGGATCTGATATTGAATTCCTGCTCTGCTGCTTTCTGCCTGGGTGAAGTTGGATAAGTCACTTCTTCTTTCTGGGTCTCAGTTTTCTCATTTCCAACATTAGATGCTCTCCCAAGGCTCCTCTGAGCTCCAGAGTTGTATAGGCTAAGACCCCTTTCTGTTATTTGTTCTGTGAACCAGGTGGGAGTACAGAATGGTATCACACTTGTATCAATGGCTATCATTTTAAATTTAAAAAATTTAAAATCATTTTTTAGAACTGATCTCACTTCCCATGCTTTAGCTGCTATTTGTGTTTCCACCTCATCAAATCTCTAGAGACCACATTCAGTTTCACTTCCCTGTCCTCCATCTTGACTTGATTGCAGCATTTGACACCTTACAACCCCCCCCCCCCCCCAACTCCCTTACTCTTCTCTCTGGGCTTTGTGACATTGTTCTCTCCTGTTTTTCCTAATTGTATTCTCAGGCTCCTTTCCTGGTTCTTCAACCATGTCACACCCACTAACTGTGAGTGTCCCTCAAAAGAGGGCTTTAGCTTATTTGTGTGTATGTGTATATACACACATACATTACTCATATATACATATAACTTATATGTATAAGTTAAATTGTATTTTTTTCAATTCATGAACATTTATTTTCTCTTCCTCCTATCTCTTCCCTCTAAAAAAGGAAAAGAAAAACTTTTCTAACGTAGACAGCATAAAACAAATATCGGTAGAGTGATATTCCAGAAATATGTGTCTAATTCTACATACGTAGATCAGCTTGGTCAGGAGACAGATAGCGTTCTTCATCATCAGTTCTTTGGGAATAATGTTTGATCATTTTCCAGTATACATTGTTTTCCTGGTTCTGCTAACTACATTCTATATTAGCTCATTCAAATCTTTCCATGTCCTAGGCCCGCTTCTCTTGTTCCTTTCTCTCTATTCACAACCCTAGTCAAGCCCTTAAAGTCCCTTGTTTTAATGATTGAAATAGTCTTCTAAGTGGTCTTTCTGCCTCAAGTCTGTCCCCTATCCAACCCATCTTCCACTCATCATCTGCTAAGGTGACTTTTCTAAAGAGTAGGTTGGAATGTATCATCTCTTCTGCTCAGTGAACTCTAATAACTCCCTGTTACCTTCAGGATCAAATATAAAACCCTTTGTGTGGAGCCTTTAAAGCTCTTCAGCACCTAGCCCTTTTGTATAAAATTTCTAGTCTTCTTATATTTTACTTATATTTGCACTATTATCCCACTATGTTGGTTTGTTTGCAGTTCTTTGAACATATTTGCATTTGCATTTGCATCGGCCCTCCCTTCTTCTATAAGCACAGCAGGGCCATGATATTAGAGTTTGAATGTGATGGCTTAACTTCTAATAATGGAAAAACAATTTGTCGTAAAGTGTTTAAAGATGTTTTTGTCTATTTTCAACCTTTTCCATTCTTTGGATGATCTGATGTATTTGGCTTTCTCATTAATTTTCCTTTAAAATTCTTTTTTCCTATTCACTTTTTGCTTTTTTATGAGTTAGTATTGCTCATGATCTTCTACCAACGTCCTCTATAAGCAGTGACAAACAAGTTTATATTCTAAAGCAGTGTTGCCCCTTGTCTGTCATTTCCCTTGGCATGGAGCTTAAGTGTTTCTTGGCTGATGTGGTATCTAAACTATTTTGGGTGTCCTTTATTCTGGTGAGTGATTTCCATTGGGTTAACTTCCTTAGGAAATGATTATAATCTGTGTTGATATAGGTTCTTTTATCCATTTCCCATTTTTCTGCCTTAAAAACTTAACTTTGTTGGTCAGATTGGAACCATTTTAATGTAATAAAATGTAATAATGTAATAAAAGCATATGTTAATTTGATTTGGAAGCTTGTATCAAATAGAAATTCTCTACCTCTTTGCCAACAGACATCCTACATGAACTTCATGGTAGTGTTTTTGCAAATGCTTCTCATCAGCACTGCAGTATAAGATGGCCATGTACCTCATGAAATGGTTCTTTCTTGTTGACTTTGAATACATAATAAAACCTCACCAATTCCTTCTTTTTACTTATTTCTCCAAGTTAGAATCTGATTGGTTACCTGTCTGGTCAGATATCTGAAGTCCTTCAAAATTGTTTGCCCTCATATAAGGGCAAATGCCCTTAAATATAAACCCGTACATATTACAGATAGGGAAACTGAGCCTCAGAGCAACTAAATGACTTTCCTAAGCTTAGACTGATAGTAAATATCAGAGGTGGGATCTGAACCTAGATCTTCAATGGGTTTCACACCCCCTCCTTCTTGCCCACTGCACTCATCTCAGGGTTGTTCTGAAGATCAAATGAGGTGATATATAAATCACTTTATGAACTGTCAAATACCATATTAGTATGAAATGGTGTTATTTATTGCCTTAAATAAAAGCTACATTGTGTATTGTTCATTTATTGAAAGTCAGGATTGACTGAGGGCTTCTTATTCCAGGTGCTGCCATGAGCCTGGAAACCTTTTCACTACTCCAGCCCCTCTTGACTTCTTCCTTTTAATTTCTCTTATTCTTATGATCTGTGGTTACAATTTGGTGCTTGATTCTACTTAGTCTTCTGCTGTCCTTTAACTGTTTCATGAGTGTGTCCTAAAGTGTCCTTCTAGGGACTCGGTTTTCTCAGCACAGGTCTAGGGACAAGCTCTATATTCAGTAAATGGGTCTCGTCAGGACTTATTATTTTTTCATAGCTTCTGGCTGAAGACCATTGGAAATGTTCAAAGCAAAATTGAAGTAAAATGTGGTCTTCAGATGTGGTCATAAAGCTTCAGGCTGGGCAGAATTAAAGGGATTTTCTGAGTCTTCCAAAGCAAAACATTTTGGAGTTGTTTTTATGGAGGGAATCATAAGACCAGTGGATCACCATGATGAATCAGCTGAAGTATCTAAATATCTTAACCTTTTCTGTATCATGGACCCCTTTGGCAGTTTGGTGACACTCTGGTGTCACATTTTGTGTCACAAAAGGTGACACATCCCTTTTCAGGATAATCTTTTTAAATATATCAAATAAAATACATAAGATTATTTAAAAATATAATTATAAAAGTATTTGAGAAATGAATTCATGGACTAGTCCAGGTTAAGAATTTCAACCTAATGAAACCTCAGCTCTGATGAAATCAAAATTGTGTAATGCAAAGGGACTAGTAAATATGTATGTACCTATATTAGACAATGAATATTTTACCTTTTCTTGAATGTTTCCTGAATGGTGGCAGATGCTTGTTGGTTGATTGCTTAAAAAAAAGGAAAGAGAAAAACGAAGGTAGCAGTCTTGGTCCTTGGTCCTAGGTGACTTCTTCGGCTCTCTGATTTTTTGCAGGGTTGTTTAGATAAACATCTCCAAAGGTCTCATAACTCTTAGTTGGGCTTAATAACAGTATTATTGGAGTGAAATGGCTTCTACGCTTGCCCGGGCACCTCCCTTTTAGCTTGAAACCCACTCATTTCTTGTCTGACAGCTGGGGCTAATAGCATCATCGTCATCATCATCAACAGCAGTGACAATAACAAAAACATTAGCAGTGTGTGTGTGTGTGTGTGTGTGTGTGTGTGTGTGTGTGTACACATTATGTGCCAGGCTCTGTGCTAAGGGTTTCACAAATATTATTATCTCATTTGATCCTCAACAACAACCTTGGGAGGAAGGTGCTATTATTAACTCCATTTTACAGTTGGGAAAACTGAGGCAAACTGAAGTTTGATGACTTACTCAGCTTTACACAGCTAAGGAATATCTGAGGCCAGATTTGAACTCAGGTCTTTCTGTCTTTTCTGTTCTATCTTCTGGATTTCCTACTCTCTCTTTCACCTAGACCTGGGGTAAAAGGGCTTAGTTTTGTGAAGTTTGGATTCAAAGGGCCTCACTGGAGGATGTGGCCTTGAGGCTTCAGGTTCCCCTCCTGCCCCCCACCCCTGACCTAGCTGGTGTTTCCTTTGTGACCAGCTTGTTTGTGGAGTGCACCTGTTGTTCAGGGGTGTGCTGAGCCACCTCTGATCATGGGAATTAACAGATATTTATGAGCACACCATACTCTGCTTCTCTGGTCTATCCTCTGTTCAGAGGCATTCCATGGATCCTCCTGTCACCCTAGGATTTAAGACTGGAAGGGACCTTATACCATAGAATGCCCTTTTAGCATCTGCTCAATTGGACTGAAGACTCCTTGAGGACTGGACTCTCCTTCCCCCATAGGAATTAGCAATGAGTACCTTGAGAGAGCTTTGGGGGTCATTTGGCTAATCTTTTTCTCTACCTCAGGAACTGGCAAAGAGGACTCCAGGAAAGCATCCTGACCATCCTGCTGTCCAGAGCGCCTTGCAGGCCATGAAGACTGTTTGCACCAATATCAATGAGACCAAGAGGCAGATGGAGAAATTGGAGGCCCTGGAACAGCTGCAGTCACACATTGAAGGATGGGAGGTAGAGCCCTGGGGGGCTGTGGGAGGGCCCAGGGTTTTGGGTTTTGTAGGATGGGACCTCCTAAGGAAGGGGGATGGTGGTGTTTGGAGCTTACTTTTGCTTCATGAGTAAATCCAGTCCAGGTTGGGGATGGTATTTAGGGGCAAGAATAATTAAGGTCAATCCCTCTGCATTTTGCAAATCACCACACCTCCTCCACTCAAGCTCTGTTGAGGAAACAATTTTTAAAAACCAAATTTTATTATTATTATTTTAATTTTCCAGGCAGTATTTTTTTCACCTTCATGTGACTTTTAAAGGATTAGTTGGACCAACAAAATATTTTTCCTGCTCAAAATGTTTATTGGCTCCCTATTGCCTTGAGGAAAAAGTAAAAATTCACCGGTTTGGCATTTAAAGCCTGTCCCAGCCCTGCTCCAGGAGAATTTATGCATTCTTCATGGGAGCCTGTTTCCATCTCTTGCTTCCATGGTCTTCCAGGCTGACCACTTCCATGTCAGGAATGTGCTTCCTCATCTCTATTCCTTCCAGACTTAATTAATGTACTCCTTCCTCACAATCCCTTCAGCTGTTGGGTCTCTTTTCTTCCTCCTTAAACTGATCTATTTACACATTGAATTCTGGCCTTCCATTCCTTCCTATAAGCTTCTTGAGGGCAGGGACAGTGCATTAACATACTAAGAAAAAATCTGGGTCTTTGTTCTTTTTCTGAAGGGAACTCCCATTCCACAAAGTCCTTTGTCTGGGAATGTATCATTTTGGAATCCCACTTCCACCCATCACATAGGACCTTGCAAAAGTTTTTTTTTTTAAGTACCTGAACTTCAAGGATCTCTGGGGAGGGAGGGCTTGTACCCTGCTTGGTTTATCAGAATGCACTTAGCAGAGAAGTCCATGGCCTGAGCACTGAAACTCACAGGGTCCACCTGTGGTCACAGAACTATCCTTAGACCCCTATATTGCCAATGCAGCTTCTCCCCAGAGCCTGTGCCTGGAGGCTAGGGGAATGGCCCAGTTCTTCCAACTCTGTAGCATGGAGGCCATGGTAGCTTCAGAATCTCATCAGATACCTCTCAGTCAGTATCAGCTTCAAAAACCATTTGAGGGCAGGGGAAGCAGTGGCAATCATCTGGACTTGAGGAATGGGCTCTTTCCAGCCCATGGGTTCTGTTTATTTGATTGTTATTAAGTCATAGAAAAAAAAATAAGCCTCTCTATCCAGTCTCTTTTGGGGGAGGGGGGGCAAACTTTGTCTTGGGG
The DNA here is from genome assembly GCA_028646575.1 of Pseudocheirus occidentalis. Taxonomy (NCBI): domain Eukaryota; kingdom Metazoa; phylum Chordata; class Mammalia; order Diprotodontia; family Pseudocheiridae; genus Pseudocheirus; species Pseudocheirus occidentalis. The sequence continues at coordinate 139,220,969 of CM053595.1, forward strand.
CAGGAGCAGATTCCCAGGGGAAAAAAGTCATATATAGGATCATAAGGGATCTTAGGCCATTTAGACCCATGTTATTACTAGGACACAGGGAGAAACACAAGGTCATCCAGGTAATTATCAGTGGCAAGACTTGAACCCATGACCTCAAACTGCAGAATGATCTTTCCACTGTACCTCATTGCCTCAGGGTTTATCATGGAATTTTAGGACTGGAGCCTCTGAGCTGGAGGGGATGGGAGAGATGATATAATCTAACTCTCCCTCATTTTATTGTCCAGAGGAGGAGGCAAAACCCACAAAGAGGAAGGGACTTGCCCAACATGACACAAGAATTTTGCTCAAACCTCCTCATTTCTATTTTAGAACTCTTTTCATTGCATCAAATTATCTGCTCTTGACAAATGTATTAAATATTTACCATTTACAAGAGATTTGTGCTGGGTCCTGGGGAAACAGATTAAAATGACAGTTCCTCACTGAGGACTCTACTTGGAAAGAGATGGGTGATAGGCAGCACATACAGGATACTGATGATTCAGGATAAGAAGAGGACCAAAGTACTGGAGGAGATGTATTTCAGCTAGGTGGCTCAGTAGATAGAGTGCTGAGCCTAGAGTTCTGAGTTCAGAACTCTTCCTGAGTACAAATCTGACCTCAGAGATACGTGTTAACTGTGTGACCTTGGGTAAGTCACTTAACCCCGATTGCCTCAGTTTCCTCCTCTGTTAAATTATCTGGAGAAGGAAATGGCAAACCCCTCCAGTATCTCTGCTAAGAAAACCCCAAATGGGGTCATGAAGAGTTGGACATGACTGAAAAGCAATAACTTGGCTGTGTGAGAGCGCAGGAAGGACATTATGGAGAAATGAAAATGAAGAAAAGGATTTCAAAAGGCAACAGAAAGGGAGTATATGTTCTAGACTTAGAGGAAAAACCCATGAGAATATATGGAGACAGGAAAAGGTGGGCTCCTCTTCAGAATCAATACATCAATAGACATTTATTAAGCACCTAATATGTGCCAGGCTAGAAAAAAAAAAGATAGGCCCTGCCCTCAAGGAGTTTACAATTTTGTTGGGGGAGACAATACACAAAAGTAAGCTTATAAAGGTGGGTGGGAATCTGTGGAATGATGACTTTGAAGAAGTAGCCTTGTAAAGTAGCTGATTGAAAAGAGTTAGCTATAAAATTCTGAGCTCTCTGTAAGGCTTTGCGAATTTTTTGCTCAGCCCTCCAATCCAAGGAGAGAGGCAGCTGAGAGGTGTTCAGTATCAGAGCAGAATCAGACTCTATGATGATGAGATTTCAGTTGATAAGCTTAGTCTGGGGAAAAGGAATTTGTCTTCTGCAAATGAAAGGAGAATGGGCAAGGGCTAATGATCTAGTTTTGTTAGAATACTTGAATGGGAGTGGTGGGAAATAAAGCTAGAAAGGTAGATTCAAGACAATTTAAGTTGTCCCTTGCATGCCAGGCCTAGGAGATTCATAGTTAATTCAAGGTTCCCAGTCCAGTACACTGTCACCACATCACACTATCCTTAGACATCCTGCAAATTTCCACAAATGTTTGGAAAATTGAGACTGGGTCCTCATCAGTACCATTTTATTTCTTTTTGGTCCCTCTCTGCTTTCCAGGTCTTATGGTAGGGTCAGTTTTGACGTTGCTGGTTTCCCATGTGTCCTGTAGGGTTAGGGTTTACTACAGTCCTGCTGTGTCCAGTGAAGGAATATTAGAGATACTTGAATGAAAAGAGAAAAAAACTGGAAATTTTCAAAATCTGGCATAGAAAATAACGCCCAAGACAACCTTTTTATTACTCCCAACTTTCTTCCATTTAGTCGTTAAGCATGATGTTGGAATGGGAAGGGCAGCCAACTGGCCAGCACTGTCGTAGCACTGTCAAAATAACTTTGAGTGACCTTGAATGAGGTACTTTATCTCTCTAAGCTTATGGTTTTTAAAAAATCTATAAAATAGGAGGGCTGGACTAAGTCTTCTTCCAGCTATGTAATCTGCTGTATTCTCCGATTCACTTAATGCCCATTTGCAAAGTCAGTGGTAGGGGTAGGTGAGGTAGGCAGTTTCTTAGGATGAAGTATATGCTAGGTGGATCAGTGGAGGCTGGACAGGGATGGAAATGAATGGTATTTAAAAATTATCTTTTTATAAATACACATTTTTAGTACCAGAAAAATCTACTCTCTGTGGCCTTAGATATATATTTTGTGATAAGGAGGAGGGCAATCATATTTAAAATTGGGAGCCATGAAATAGGCCCAGAGGAGGAGGATTAAGGAAGGCTACACAGCTTGTTAGTAAATGAGGAATGTCATTGAATTGACTTTAATCTGAGTCTCTTTCTTCCTCTTACCTCAAGACCTCAAGGCTTTACATGATCCCTGCCCTCACAGAACTTACAGTTTAACATGAGCAGAAGGGGCAGAAGGCTCCAGGAGAATTTGGAATCACAGGGGTAACAACCATCCACCCACCCATCCATCCAGTTTCAGGGCATTTGAGTATTTTAATGGGTCTCCGTATTTCTAAATGTCTCTCCTGGGGACCAAAGCAGTTGACTTAGCAGTGGTCTGCTCACATGCTGTGGTCCTGGTTAGATTCTGGGGCTGGCAAATGGAACAGAGGCTTTTAGAACTGCTGACAAGTGAAGGTTGTTTGTTGCTCATGGTGATGGTGGTGGGATTGCCTCTGAAGATCCTTTCAGATCTAATGCCATGACTCTCTGACTCTGGTGTTGCTGGCTGGAGTTGAGGTTGTCTCTAATGGGAAGTTCTCCAGCCCTTGGCTAGCAACAACTGGAATTCAGCTGAGGGTATGATTTCTTGCCGTCAAAATCAGTTCTCTTTTTCTAGGAATAGTCAAATCAGCAGATCAGGTTGGTGAAGAGACTTCCTTTTAAGTTGTGTAAACAGTTGGCTGTGGAGGGAAAAGACCACAGACAACTTCCCCTCCCCTTATTTTCAAAGGGAGAACACATCATGTCTCTTCCCTTCTCTAGTCCATCCTGCACAGACTATCAGATTAATCATTTTGCTTTCCTCACATTACTTCCTCTGGTCAAAAACCTTCAGTGACTGCTTTGTTACTGCACAATAAATTTGTTTGACCTTCAAGGCCCCTCCACAATCTGGGCCTAGCTTACCTTTCTACCCTGAACACTCATTAGGCAAACTGCTTGACTTCCAGTGAGACTGGTCTCCTTGCTGTTTCCTTTTGCTCATATGGTGACAGCCTCTATTTGGAAAGCTTTCTTTATTCCTCTGTACTTATAAAAATAATGATAATAATAGCTCACATTTATAGAATGCTTACTATTTGCCAGGCACTACGCTAAACACTTTACAATTTGATCATTCCACCCTTGCAGCAACCCTGGGAGGTTGGTGCTATTTTTATCCATCCCAAGTTTACATTGAGAAAACTCTTGAGGTTTAGTGATTTGTCCAAGGTCACATAGCTAGTCAGTATCTGAGGTCAGAGCTGAACTCTGACTTCAAGACCAGCCCACCTATGTCGCTGAGTGCTAGCCTCCCTTTGAGGCCTAATTTACCATATTTAGGGTATCATACTCAGCTCTTCATTGAAATACAGGAGGTCCTTTGATGACCTTGTGCTTTCTAGAGAACATCGCCAGAACAGGAATATTGAAACCAGGCAGTAAAAGGATTGCATGAAAGCACAAAGGGTATTTGTTTAGCCTGGAGAGATTTTGTGGGTAACCTAATAGTTGTCTTTAAGTTTTTCAAGGGTTGTCTGGTTGAAGAGACTTGATTTCTGCTTCACTCTGTAGAGTAGACCTGGAATGGTAGGGAAGTAGATTTTAATTCAGTATAAAGATGCACTTCCTATAAGGTAGAACACGCCGAATAGGTGCATGCAGACCTTTTCCGTCTGTCTTACCCCTCTCCCTGTCAGGAACCATCTTTGTGCAGTTCTGCAGAAGGATCTCAGATCTGAGTAATGACTACTTACAACTGTGTGAGCCTCAGTTTTCTCATCTGTGAAATGGCTAGAATACTGTATGCTTATTTATATGGTTTCCCCTGATGAAAGGGAAGTTTACCTTGACAGCGGGGATTTCATTTTTGTCTTTTTATTCTCAACACCCTCCATGGTGCCTGTTGCATAATAAATACTTGCTGATTAATTGATCTGGATTCCTTAAATGAAGAGTTGTGGTGTAGCTTCACATGGAAAGATTTTGGGGTTAAAGCCTTAGGTTTAGTTCCCAACTCTGAGTTATATGAATTTGATAAAAACATTTAACCTCCTTGTTTCTTCATTTGTCAAATGAGGAGGATGTTTGCATTCCCTACCTCACTGTTTTTGTGAAAGAACCTGTGGCAGTATGAAGAAGCTAAGAACACTATGGAAGTGTGAGTTATTAATATTTCTGTCTACGAACCTCACTTCCTTATAATTATTTCCTTGAATTTTTATTATAATACAAATTTATTTAATTTATTCCTACAAAACAGGAATATTTCTTACATTACTTTTTTTTTTGCTTTTTGGAGGGCAGTTGGGGTTAAGTGACTTGCCCAAGGTCACAAGGCTAGTTTTTTGTGTTAAGTGCCTGAGGCCAGATTTGAACTCAGGTATTCCTGACTCCAGGGTGGGTGCTCTATTCACTGCACCACCCAGCAGCCCCTTACATTACTTTTATAAGAATCCAATGAAATGACCCATCCCTCCATCTACCCATCCACCCATTCAAAAGGCATTTATTAAGCACTTAGCAGGTTCTAGGACTCCAGAGCAAAAAGTTCTTGCCTTCTAGCAGCTAACATTTGCAGTTAGCAGCGCAGAAGTAGGCCTAAATTCTCACGCCTCATGAGTATTGAATCTCATCTTTTTTTTTAAATAACTTGGTCAGTTTGTGTGATAGATGGAGTATTTTATAACCCGAATGAACTACATACCTGTGAACTGCCATTGTTACTGTTATTTATTTCAAACTCTTAGGATGTGTTCCAGCCAGTGGTTAGGGGCCTGCCCTCAGAGGCTGTGGAACTGGCCATTGGAGACCTTAGGATCAATTGCCTAGAATGTCCCCTTGTTTTTTTCCACCCAGGGCTCTAATCTCACGGACATCTGCACCCAACTACTCCTTCAGGGGACCTTGTTAAAAATCTCTGCCGGCAACATCCAGGAGCGAGCATTTTTCCTGTTTGACAACCTTCTGGTCTACTGCAAGAGGAAGTCCAGGTGAGCCCTACAGGACACTGTGATCAAGTGGGACTCAGGTGTGATGACAGTGTTGGCTGAAGGAGTTTGGGGGCCATATTAAGGAAACAGCATTGTCCTGGGAAAGGACCTCTGGGAGAGGTCCGGGTTCTGTTCTGGAGAATGGTGCACTCATTGTGCACCATTGGTGAAGTCTTTCCTCTCTCTGCTACTTTGTTTCCCTGACTGTAAAATAGTTTCCTTTCTGGATCTATAATCCTTTTAGCACTCTTTCAGCACTCACTGAAATTCCATGAGTCTAAAGCAAGGGGACCATCTGCAACTCTATTAATTAACTTACCTTAATTCCTTTTTTTAACACTGAGAGCTCCTCAAGGGCAGGGAGAGTATGTATATCCTACTCAATTTTTTTCACTTGTGGTGCTGAACTTAACAGATTTTTTTTGACCGACTATATGGTTAGTGGGGGAGGCAACAGGCACAGGTGGGATCCTTTGTCTCCTTTCTTCTCCATTGCCTCTTGTTTTTCTGGATCCCAGCCCACTCCTGGGATTCTGGGATCCTTCACTAAAGTCCTGTTCATATACCTCATGACAGAGGGAAGGTGACTTTGGGTCCTTGAAGAATATTCCAGAAAAGCTCAAATTCTAATGTATCCTCAACTAAAACTCTACCTTCTACAGCAAGCTTTTGCCAACTCCTCTTAATTCCAGTGCCTTCCTTTTTTTTTTTTTTTTTTTTTTTTTTTTTTTTTTTTTTTGCAGAGCCTTCCCTCTTAATTATTTCCTGTTTATCCTGTATATACTTGTTTTGTTGGTATTTCTTTGTGTGTTGTTTCCCCCATTAGATTGCAAGCTCCTTGAGGGGACAGACTGTCTTTTGCCTCTTTTTGTATCCCTAGTGAATAGAGCAGTGCCTGGTACATAGTAGGGTCTTGGTAAATATTTATTGACTCATATACACATAGAAAGGCTTAGTAGGGGACTGTGTCTTTCATGTCTTTCATCAGTGGCTTGGCAGGTGCAGAGAGGCTTATCACCAGAAGCTTTGCTGCTCAGAAAGACTATTCATTAAGGCGTGGAAGGGCTGCCATCTTTGTCAGTAGAGGCAACAACCTTATGTTGAATGGCAGTGTGGGATAGTGGATAGAGCACTAGAGATAGAGCACTAGGAGGACTTGGGTTTGGATGAAGTCTTGACAGTACTAGGCCAGTTTTGTCACCTCTCTGGGCCTTAGCTTCCACAGTGAAAGTTGGACTTTAAAGTCCCACCTGACTCTAAATCTCTGAACTCAAATGAATTACTTTGAAGTTAGATGCTAGGGCAGGAGACTGAGTTACTCTCATAGTATTTCTTCTTATTTTTCTTATTTTTTCTTTCTTAATTTTCTTTTTTTTTTTGTAAGGGAGGAAGTTAAACCTAGAAAAGGTGTTAACCTGAGGGTTTGCAGTTCAGATGCTCTGCCTTCACTCCTTTTCCACCTCCTATTCCTCTGGTCCCCACCTCCTGGCTGGACCAAGCACTTTTCCCAGAATACCAAAGTCTTCAAAACAGAATGTTCTGCCGACTCTGATTGAAACCTCTCCCTGTTTTGACTGGACAGCTCCTCCCCAGTCTGTCTAGCCCCTGGCTGGGAATCAGCTCAGAGTCTGGCTGACACTTGCCAAAGCCTCTATGTTGGCTTACCTGCCCTGGGTGGCTGTTGAGGATGGAAGTTTGGGGGAGAGCTGGCAAAGCCCATCCCCCAGTACCTTTTTTGAGTCATTTTCTCCATCCTCATGGCCCTGCACTGTAGGAGAGGAAAATGAACATCTGTCTGCTGGGGGAGGCTGGCAGACTGGTAGCTTTCCTGATTCCAGCACAGGAGCCAGAGGGCTGGGCTCAGGAAAAGTCAGGAAAATGGTGATGATGGATCTGAATGTGGAGTTCATGGCAACGTGGGCCTGGGAAGTGCCAGGGGTTGCTAAATCTTCCCTGGCTTTTGTTTTCATCTGTGCCTGGGGCCCCTCCCTTCCTGGATCTCTGATTGAAGTCCTTGTGCCTATGGGGATGAAGCAGTTTGGAAAGTGAAAAGCAAACCAAAGTTGCACTTAGAAGGCCTGGAATCAAGTCTCAGCTTTGCCAGTTACTACCCATGAGACCTTGAGCAAGTCCATTCACTTCTATGGGTTTTACCTGTCCCCTTCAGTAAAATGACCTCTGGCAGCCCTTTCTCTTCTAAATCTATAGTGCTTTGTGTTTTTGGTTACTAGCAAAAGAATGTGTACTTTTAGAGCCAGAAGGAATATTAAGTGATTACCTAACTACTCATTTTACGGAGGTAAAAACTCAAGAGATAGGTGGTTGACCTGTTTGGTCATATAGCAGTCTCCTGAAGTGATAGGATTAAAATCCATGGCCCAGCTCATCAGACTTAATTAAACAAGCATTTTTCCAGCTTCTAGTATATTTAGGTCCCTGTCTGGGTGCTGGGATACAAAGCCAGAAAATGAGAGTGTTTGCCCATAGTGTGATGTATTGGAAACTTTTGGACTTGATTTTTAAGAGACCAAGATTTTAATCTTAATTCTAGTGTTTGGACTAACCACGGACAAGTCACATAATATCCCTGAACTTCAGTTTTTTTAATCACTAAAATGGAGATATTAGTGGTGGCTGGGTGGTGCTGTGAATAGAGTACTGGCCCTGGAGTCAGGAGGACCTGAATTCAAATCCAGCCTCAGACACTTAATACTTAACTGTGTGACCTTGGGTTAGTCACTTAACCCCAATTGCCCTGCCTTCCCACCTCCAAAAACCAACAACAAAAAATTGGTTTTTTTTTGTATCTAGGGGAGATACTAATGCTTGCCCTTTCCGCCTTGTAGAAAGGTAGTTTTTAAACTTCTAAGGGGGAGGAGGGAAGAAAGCACCTTCTATGTGTCAAGTACCATGCTAAGCACTTTAGAATATGATCTCATTCCGTCTTGCCCAACCAGAAAGTCAGAAGGGGAGGATAAGGAGAGAGCAGATTGGGGGAGGGGGTATACAGTGGGATCACTCTTTTGGGGTGGTGGGTAGGGGAGAAAATTTGTAACTCAATCTTGCAGAAATGAATGATATAAACTAAAAATAAACATAAAAGTTAATTTAAAAAGATATAGAATATTATCTCATTGATAGCTTTTGGAGGCAGGTATTATTATTATGCCTGTTTAACAGTTGAGGTTAAGTATCCTGGAGGCCTAATTTGAACACAAGTCTTTCTGATTCTAGGCCCAGTGCTGCCTAGAACTCTATAAAGTTCTGTAGCAGGGTTTCTTAAACTTTTTTTGTTTTGGTGTCATGGATTCCTTTGCTGCCTGTTGAAACTTGTGAACCTCTTCTAAGAAATTTTTAAATGCATAAAATAAAACACATATGGTTACACAGGAAACCATATCTTGAAATGCAGTTATCATGATGTTAAAAAGGAATTACTTGGCGGCTAGATGGCGCAGTGAATAGAGCACTGGCCCTGGAGTCAGGAGTACCTGAGTTCAAGTCCGCCTCAGAGACTTAACACAAAAAACTAGCTGTGTGACCTTGGGCAAGTCACTTAACCCCAACTGCCCTCCAAAAAGCAAAAAAAAAAAAAAAAAAAGAATTTTTATTACTTTTAACGCCAGGTTAAGAATCTGTGCTCTTGTCCTTTGTCTGTCATGTATAACTGTTGTCCGTGTCCCTCTGCAGGTTTGCCGTGCTTGCTGGAGCCCTTTCGTGCTTGCCTTCTCCTGACACTGTGTGTGTACCAACCCAGCACCCTGGCTAGCCCGCCCTCATCCTTCATTCTTGTCCTGTGCCACACTGACCTTCTAATGCTGTCATATAGTTCTGTTGATGCCTTATTTTATCTACCAGGATGACTATCACACAAGTAGAATGCAAGGTAGAATGTGGTGACTGGAGGCAGGAGTTCAGAAGGATCATTTTGATTACGGGGCATCTGAGAAGCCAACTAGGTAGTCTAGTAGATAAAAGTAGTGAACCTGGAACTCAAAAAGACAGTTCAAATCCAGCCTCAGACATTATTAGCTGTGTGAGCCTGGGCAAGTCACTTCCTCCCTTATAAAATGGGGCCAACAATAGCATCTACCAGGTGCTAACCATAAACCATTACATAAATGCTAGCTGTTATTCATGGGTGCAGCAGGCTCCCTGAATTCATATCTGGTCTCAGATTCTAGTTGTGTGATCCAGGGCAAGTCATGTAACCCTGTTTGCCTCAGTTTCCTCACCTGTAAAATGAATTAGGGAAGCCAACCACTCTAGTGTGTTTGCCAAGAAAACCCCAAATGGGGTCATGAAGAGTTGAACATGACTGAAAAATGACCAAACAACAGCAACGTTATTTTTCAGAGAGAACTTGGCACCTGACCTGGGCTTTGAAGGAAGAAAAGATTTCCTCTGGGCAGAGATTGGCTATTCCTTGTATTTCTCTAATTCCTGCCTCCTCCAGTTACAAGCCCAGGAGTGATCTCTGAACTAGAATACTTTTAAAAACTGCTTGTTAGTGGTTGGTTCATTCATTCACTGGCCAGTCTGTCCTTTGTATGCTTGTGATCTGGGTCAAGATTGACTTAACTTCTCTAAAATTTAGTCTCCTCAAGGATGTGGTTAGGGAAATAGAGAACAGCATGAATTACTTAGAGCCTCTTAAATTATAAACACCTTCTGGTGGTGGCATTTTCATGGAAATGGCTTTTGACTCTAGCAAAGGTAGCACTACCTGAAGAAGGCACTTACCTTGTCTGCCTTTGATTCTGCCCTCTATCTAGGGCCTATCTTTTTTTTTTTTTAAATGCTTTTTGGAGGGGAAAAGGCAGGGCAACTGGGTTTTAAGTGACTTGCCCAAGGTCACATAGCTAGTAAGTCTTAAGTGTCTGAGGCTGAATTTGAACTCCTGACTCCAGTGTGTGTGTGTGTGTGTGTGTGTGTGTGTGTGCGCGTGCGTGTGTGCGTGCGCGTGCGCTCTATTCATTATACCACCTAGCCACCTCCCATCTAAGGCCTGTCTTGACCCTGGTCTAATAACTCCTTAGTCTGGGACAATGTTATATTTATTGGCATCTTGACTTTTGTAATCTAAGCCACCAGTGAGCATCACTGAAGCTGGTACCCACCGTGCCCTATGAGCTTTAGACCCTAGTGATCACTTCCTCTTCACAGTCTTGGATCTGTTTATCTGATTCTATGCTGAGAAGGGAACTGCGTAATTGCAAAGGGGAGTCATCTTGGTGTAATGAAATAACAATTGAATTTGGAATTGGAAGTAAACAGTTTTCAAATACTGGCTCTAACACTTAATAGCTTTTGGACTGTGGTTAAATCAGTTAAACTCTATTAAGCTCAGCTGTAAAATGGGGAGAATAAAAAGTAAACTATCTCCCTCACAGATTTATTGTGAGGAAAATGTTTTGTAAAATTTAAAGCACTTTATAAATTTGGGTTGCTATTATCCTAGACTAAATCAGTAGGCTAAGTGATGTAGGTCATTTAATGCAACAAGCATTATTGACAACCTGCTCAACCTTGTGTTAGCTGGTGGGCATCCGTAACTAACTGCCCAGTTCCTGCTCTCAAGGGATGCATCTACTGTATGATATGAAGGTGAATGTGAGAGAGGGGCAGAGGAGGGAGCAGACAAAATCCTCTAGTTTCATTTGAGCACGAAGAGATCACTTAGTTGCTTGATGGCGAGTATATTTGACTGGAGCCATTTGTGAAGACTTTGCCAGTGTGAGGCACGGGCTGTGCTCTGCTTTTTCTGAGGGAACCCTCTCTGCTAAAATGAGTGCTTTTTTGGCATTCATATACATGTGTGGTCAGAATGTGCTTTCTGTCTTTTGACTGTCACAAATGGACCTGGAGGTAGGCAGAGAAGGTCTTATTTTGGCTTGGTCCTGTGATTTTATTGGTATAAGCAATTCCTAGTGTGGAAACTTCCTCTTTCCATCAAAATCAGCACTTGCTCCTCTTCAGTGTAATTATAGAATTGCTTGGGGGCCCTGGGAGTGACTTAACAAATATATATCAGAGGTGAGACTTGAGTCTTCTTCCCTTGAGGTCACTTCTCTATCCCCAGTTGCCACACAGCCTCTGAGCTCAGCTCATACAGAGTGGGGATTATTATTGCCAAATTACAGATGAGGAAACTGACCCATGAGGGCCAAGGTTACACAGATCTATTTTGAGTCCAGTTCTCCTTACCTTCTTCAGTGTTCTTTTATCTTCGATAACATTATATAGAATTGCCTCCTAAGAATTGGGTGGTGGGCACTTACCTAAGGCTTTTTTCATCTTTATTGGCTACTCTCTCAGACCTTTTCAGCCTGGGCTCTAGATGGGGACTTCAGCTGTTGGCTCTGGTGCCCTGGAGCACCAGGTGGTGCTCAGGATGTCACAACTGAGCCATTCAGGTGTGTTATTTGAAAATGTGCATCTCAAAACACTGGCCTCCTCCTACACCTGTAGCAAAGGTGTGAGTGTTTCATTGGAAGTACAGTAGTTTATGCTTAGAAACCTTCAGTGACTTCCTACAATAGGAAAAATGCAAAATACCAATTCCTACCCTATTTAAGGAAAGTCCTCCCTAGAATTACTCCCTTTTCAACCTTGTTGCTCATTACTTTCCTTCCTGGGCACTCCAGCCAGGCTTATCTGCTGATTGTGTAATCCACTGCCCCCAACCTATCCTTTATTAACTTGATACAAATATATACATTTGTATGTGTATGTATATATATGTATTCATATGTGGTCTCATTCTACACTTTACCCATGTTAATGTGCTTCTTCTCCATAGCACCTCCAGCCATCATCATTTTCCTTTTTTGAAAAATCTTTGCTGATTTGATGGGTGTGACATCTGTCTGCCTGTCTCTTTCTTTCTCTCTCCCTCTCTCTCTCCATCTTTGTTTCATGTCTTTTCTCTCCTTTCCCACTGGTGCTAGAGCTGTAGACCCTCAGGTTTTCTGTAAGTTCCCTTTCCCTCATCTTTTACCGTAAGCAGACAGTTCTGTAGACTTCAGACTGGCAAAATATCTGTTCTCTTGAAGTAAATTATTGGTTGTAGAGCATGGGAGGAACAGAGTTATGGGCCATGAGCCAGGTGGAAAGCCAGAGCTAGGGGAAAGAGAAGCATGATGCTGTGGCTCAAAAGGAGGATGAGGAAAAGTCTGTTTTGAGAGCTGATGAAGACAATGCGATCTAATTTTGAGAACATTTTGAATTAAATTCCAGAGTGGTAAACTCATAGAGAACCCCTTCTCCTTTCTCTTATAGCTTCAACCAACCAAGTCACACAAGTTAACTGTAAATTATGCACTCTTTTCTGCTGTCAGCTCTTACCTCAATTATTCGTTCTGCATTTCTTTTTCTTTTTTTTATTTTAATTTTATTTAAAAAATTTAAATTATTTTTTATTTGTTTTTTTAAATTGATTTATTTACTTTTAGTTTACAAGGTTAAGTTCCACAATTCCTTGCTTTCAAATTTTCTCCCCCCTGCCATGGCGGCATGCAATCAAGTATAGGATCTACAAATACTTTCACATTGGACATTAGTCTGGTTGTACAGAAGGGTTGTAACCAATGGAGTGAACAATGGAAAAAAAGAAACAAATCCAAAGCATGATAGCATATAGATTGCTTCAGTCTCCATTTAAACTCTTGTTCTTTCTAGATCTTTCTCTGAATGTAGATTCCTTCAATCTTGAAACTTAAGTCTGAGTTAAGTTATAAGACTGAGTTGTCTTATAACTGTGCATTGCTGAGAAGAGTCCAGTTTATCATGGTTGGTTGTCACACATACAATGTCTCTGTGATTGTATACAAATTTTTCCTGGTTCTGCTCTTCTCACTTAGCATCAGTTTGCATTGTTGGTAGAGTTGTGAACTGATTCAACCATTTTGGAGAGCAATCTGAAACTATGCCCAAAGGGATATAAATAATTGCATACCCTTTGACCCAGTAATACCACTTCTGGGGTTATATCCCAAAGAGATCATAGAAATAGGAGGAAGACCATTATGTACAAAAATATTTATATCTTTCTCTGAAGCCCAAATGGCCAGCTGTATACTCAGTGAATACTTAGCCCTTGAAGGGCGGATACAGATTTGGGAAGCAGCTGCGTAGAGATTAAACTGTGAGAATGCATGAGCTTGTCAGGGGAATCTTACTGGAGGGTTCTGTACCAATCAGAGGCTGCATGACCACTTTTGGACTATGTTGTAGTGGGGCTTTTTTGGGTATGAATTGGGTTAGATGGTCAATGCTCTTGTCCCTTTATTTTCCCAAAATCGTATGAAACATTTACAGAGCAGTTTAAAAAAAACCAAACACACAAACATTTTTTCATTTGCTCCTCACAACCACCCTTTGATATGTCTCATTTCAAATTTTTCTAAAACTCACTACCTCTGCTTTTTCCCCCCCACCTCTCATCACATTCTACCTTTGATTATACTTATTTCCATACATATCACTCATAAACTCCCCTCATTAGCCTGTCAGTTCTTAGAGCAGTGGGATTGTGCTATTTCTCTTCTTTGTATCTCTAACACTGAACACAAAGCCTCAGGTGTTGTAAGACAGTAAGTATTTGTTGTGAATTAAATAGAAGGAATGTGGGATTTAGAACCAGAGGACATGAATTCAAATCGTGACTGCTGCTTATTCCCTTTATGACTTTGGGCATGTCACATAACCTCTAGGCCTCAATTTCCTCATGTGCAGAAATAAAAGGATTGTATTAATGTCATTGCTAAGGTCTCTTCTACTTTAAATCCCATGATCTCTCAAGTATTATGGATTTCTTATTTAGAAAGCTCGAAGCCAGAGAGATAAAAGAACAGTGCCTGTGGTCACAATAAAATCTTTAATCCATCATTTATCAAAGGCTAAGGCTGGTTTCTCATGACCATTGAGAAATGTCTGCATTTCTACCCATTTCAAATACCACCTTCCATCTGTATGGCTCTACCTTTTAAAAAATGCCTCCATCCTTTTTTTCTTTCACTAGAACTTTGTGGCCAAGAATTATTTGACAGATGGAGAAACTTGACTCAGAGAGGGCCCATGAATGGTGATGTACTCATTTTGCCTTGTCTTCACCATTGCAGGGTTACTGGGGGAAAGAAGTCAACCAAGAGGACCAAGTCCATCAATGGATCTCTCTATATCTTCAGAGGTCGGATCAACACTGAAGTCATGGAGGTGGAGAATGTAGAAGATGGCACAGGTAACTGCTACCTCATCATGGTGGACTGTTACGTGTCTGTGTGTGCTGCCTTGTCCTTCCCCACATGAAAATGCACACAGACTTCAGTCTGAATATGTAGGAAGGAAGTATTATTAATTTGGGGCATCCTTGGCCCCTGACTAGTTTCAACCCTCTCTCACTTAAATCCAATTCACTTGCATGTCATGGCATCACCTCCCTTTTTGAGAAGGAAGGACAAGCAGCAGCAGCAAGAGATGGCCCAAGATTGGTCAGGCTTTCATTTTCTCTTCCTTGAAACGTGTTATCTCGAATCAGTTCTTCAGAATAGGCCTGTGTTGTGTTGCCTGGCCCAGGTTTGACTGTGCTGGTTAACTTGGGGCTCAGTAATTGGAAAGGGGAAAGAAATAAGGCAAGGTCTAAAATGACTTAGATTTCTGGAATGAACCAAAAGTGGAAGGAGTCAGAAGTCTTACCTGAGTCATATTCGTGGGCTAGGTGAGGTTGTGGCTGTCAGATAGCCTGTGCTTCTGGTACTGGTAGATTGAGGAAGGATTTATAGACTAAATTTATACATTAACTGCCAGTCTCTGGCATAGCAGTGGGAGAGAAAGCAGGCTTGCTCCTTTTTCCACAGGCAGATCCCTTCCTCATAAGACTCTCTTTCTCTCTCCATTCCTTCCTAGCGGATTACCACAGCAATGGCTACACTGTCACAAATGGCTGGAAGATCCATAACACTGCCAAAAACAAGTGGTTTGTTTGTATGGCAAAAACGGCAGAGGACAAACAGAAATGGCTAGATGCCATTATCAAGGAGAGGGAGCAGAGAGAGAGTGAGTATTTTGGGAGTCCCTTTCCTGTCTGTTTTCTCTAGTACCTGGGAACTACCTGATGTGGGTACTGGAAGAGACTGCATAATTGCAAGAACAGAGTATTAAGTGCTCATGACATGCTAAACATCATGCTGAGTTTTTGAAATTTAGAAATTTGAAAGGTAAATAGTTCCTGTCTTTAAAAGAAGAAAATATATTTAGAACAGTGGTGTCCAGGGACCTGTGTTGTGGTCCCTGTTGTGGGATGATGAGTGGCGACATGAGAGAGTCTTTTCCAGTCACAATGGGAGTCTTGATTTAATTATGGTTCCAGAGCTGAAAAATGGGCTATATGCCTAGTGGCCAGCAAGGCAATGGCTGGGGTGTTAAGTGAGGTATTTCTGCAACTGGCTAGATACATTGATTAGTAGAAGGCACTCACAAACCAGGGAGGTGGGAGCTTCAAAGCTGGAACCTTGTCAGCGCATGGTGTCTGATCCAGAGGACACAGGATAGGGAAGCAAGCAAGAACATGAATAAAGTGGGGTGAAGGGTTTGTTCTTCTGAATGGATAGGAATGGTGGGAACTAGGTGTATGAGGAAGGAAGAAAGTATAGCTATAGTGAATTGGGTCTACTGAAAGTAGCACTGGATTAAAAACCAGAGAACCTGCATTCGAAGTGACTATCCTGTGGTTGAGGGCTAGGAGGAGACATGAAGGGGAGATATAAAGGAATTTGGTTAAGCTCTTTCCCTTCTGAATTTGATTCCTCATTCATAAAATTAGGGGAGGTGGTAACAGCGAGTCTCTGATGTTTTATATTCTAGGTATGAGAAAGTCAGTGTGAAGTAGAGAGAATGCTAGAGTTAGAGTTAAGAGAGTTTTATGTTTGAATCCCATACCTAATACTTATGTGATGAAGTTACTTAACTTCTCTAGCCTCAGTTTTCTCACCTATAAAAGGGGAATAACAATGTCATCCACCTCCGAGGGTTATTGTGAGGAACGAATAAGACAATATACATGAAATGTTTTCCAAATCTTAAACTGCTTTACAAATATCACCCTAGTAGTACCCATAGCAGCAGTAGCTGCAGGAGGAATAGTTATTATTACTACTGTAAATCTTGTAATCTCATTAGCCTGGTTAGACCTTGATATTCTCCCCTCTGTGGCCCCATATCCTTATTCATGGCTTTGGGTTGAATATAGTGAACCAAGAAAGCTCTCTGTTTTAGGAGGGTATAATGTTTTAGTCCAGTGGTGCCAAACTCAAATAGAAACGGGGGCTGCCAAACCACACATAAGGATCTCTTCAGGCCACATATTAGATAACCACATGGAAACAGTATCTATTTTGTATTATATTTTTATTTTGTTTCCCAATTACATTTTAATCTAGTTCCAGTCAAATGCAGCCTCCCTGGCTGTGTGTTTGACAGGTGTCAAATGTGAAGTGCAGGAGTGTAATGTAATGTTGGAATGAGAGTGCTATCATTGTAGTTAGGAAGCCCTGGTTCAGATCGTACCTCCAGTACTTATTATCTCCCTCTGCAAGTCATGTAACCACTCAGTGCCTCAGTTTCCTCATCTGTAAAAGTAAAGGTGGTTGGACTCAGTGTCTTGTAAGGTCTCTTTCAGCTCTACATCTAGACTCCTATGATTCTAGGTCACAATAAGCTAGGTTTAGTGTGTGGTCACACTAAACCACACCATTGGATATTCTTCTCTCTTCTCTGCTGCTTAAACGTTTTTTTTCTTTGAGGGGCATTGATTATTGGCTACCCTACTTTTAGACCAAGAGTTCTTAATCTGGGTTCCCAAGACCCAGATTTCAGGGCATCTCAAAACTTTTCTCCCTATTTCTCCACTCAAATTTATTTTTACAAACTTTTGGTTTCTTTTGTAATTCTGTTCATGTTATTTTATTCATTTAAAACCATTATTCTCAGAAGGAGTCTGTTTCACTAGAGTACCAAAGGGGACAGTGAGGGAATGAAAAGGGCTAAGGAGCTACAGATTCCTTCTTTGGACAGTGGTGAATGTCTTTTTTGGGTTACCTGAGGTCTTTGGAAATAGCTATACTCCTCTCTTCTACCAGCTCATACCTCTTAAATCAAGTCCCTTCTCCCAAGTGGTTTGTTGGAAAGATTGGGGGAGGGGTGTGTCTCATGCTGAGTATGGTCTCCATATGGGTTTTATTGTTAAATTATAATCTGATGAGCACTTTCCAAATTTTAAGAATGTTAGATTCCACAAACTTGAAAGTTGGAAGGGATCTTGGCTCTGCTATTTACTATCTGTGTGATTCGGGGAAATAATTTAGCTTCTTGGGGTCTTACTTCTCATCTATAAAATGAGAAAGTTGACTCACTTTCTAAGGTACCTCTCAGCTCTAAATCCTATGATCTGTGATCTCAGCCTCCTTCTTTTCTAGAAGAGGAAACTTAAGACCAACCAAAGGGAATAGACTTGTTAACATTGCTGTTTTTATTCCTCTGCCAAAGCCCTGTTCCATGGTCCCATGATACAGATAGAACTCTAGGTTCTCAAATGCTCTGCCTTGGGAATACCAACTCACACAAGTCCCACCAAGCTGTAAAGCCTTGGTTTATAGGTCCAGTGATGGACTGCATTGCATGTCTATCATTCAAGGTCTTAACCAAGTTTGAAGAAACTCATCACTAGAAAGATGATGGTCTATGGACATAGCAAATTTATGAAACTGTCTTTTGAGGGGGTGTCATTCTGATCAGTAGAGGGAGTTCCTGTGCTGCTGATTATAATACTGATTATTATTTTCAGTCTGACTGGTTTAGATTTTTTGCATAATAATGACCTCTCCCCTTCATCTCTAGCACTCCTGGAATTGGCCTATCAAGGGTATGGTTATTATAAGGCAGTGCATAGTAGTATGGTTATTATAAGGCAGTGCTTAAATATTTTTTTTTGTTATTATGGACCCTTCACAGGACATAAAATGTACAGGATTGCAGAGGAAATCATTGATATTTCCAGAATATATTTATCAGAATTAAAAAAACTAAAGTCTATGGACTGTAGTTGTGTGGTAAGGAAGTTATGTGGGTTTAGTGGGCTTGCGTTCTTGACTTTAGAGTGGTGTTTCAGATAGAACAGGAAACAGCTGGTGGTAGTTCCAAACTGCACTTGAATTGTTGATCCTCTGAGAGTGTAAATGGCTGCTTAATTTCAGTCAAAGAGAGATCTGAGATTTGTTGGCCATTATGAGCTCTGTTGTCACAGACCCTTCTGTTGTCTGGGTTGACTTTTAACTCTTGTCATTTGCCATGAGCCTTAAGAAGAAGAGATGTGGATGAGGATGGCCTCATTGGCCCAGATAGGCTTCAGTGGATACAATGGAAACAGCTTTTGATGGGGGAAGCTGATGTTCCAGGTGAGCTGTGACCTTGGGCAAATTAGAGTAGATGGTTTGTAAGGTTCACTCGGTATCTGACTGTTTCACAGGGTTATTGGGTACAGGAAAGATAATGGGTTCCAGTTGGTCTTTTTTGCCTCAAGTTTCTCCCCAAATCCTCTACACTGCTTAAGGAAAGTTTAACTTGTTTAATAAACTCTAGTGGCTTCCTGTTGCCTCTAGAGTAAAAAATAAACTCCTGCTTAGCTTTTAAACACAACCTGCCCCACAACCAATCCTTTCAGCCTCGTTGTACAGTGACCCCCCTCCCACATTGCACTCTCTCTCATTGCACTTCACACAGTGCTTCTTCTCCCTGTGCAGGGATGCCATGCTTTTGCACTCAATGTCCCCCATGCTTGGCATGCATTCTTTTTTTCATTCCACATCACATCATCTTTCTCCTTCTTGGTAAAAACTTTGCTGGCTTCCTTAATTTTTACCACTTTGATACATACCCCTGCATTTATCTCTCTCCTTGTTATCTACCAGACTTTAGAATTTAAGCTTCTTTTGAGTAGGGATTGTTTAATTTATTGATACACTATATAGGTTTTATAAATACTTGATTGATTTGTACCCAGGTGGAGAATCTTCATCACTGGCATGATTTGCTTGTACTGAGATGTGAGCCAATCCTTTGTATCCTGCAACACAAGAAATACATACATACATACATACATACATACATACATATATACACACATACACACATATGTGTGTGTGTGTGTGTGTGTCCTGATTTTCAGGGTTCTTTGAAACTTAAAACCCCTAATGTTACCTGTAATAGTGAGACTGGTAGTTCCATATAACGTTTACTCATTTCACTATGAATTAGGTAACTTGGTGTAGTGGAAAATGACAGTGGGTCATGAAAACTGGGTTTGAAATGAGTTCTGCTGTTTACTAACTGTGTGTTCTTGGGTAAGTCACTTCACTTTTTTGACCCTCTTGTTTCTTTGCAAAATGGGAAGAATGTACTTTGTACTACCTAACTCACAGGATTATTATGAAGAAGCTTTTTGCAAACCTTAAAAGTATTATTGAAATGGCACATGATCAATACAAAGATTTTCAGCCCTTGGTGCCAGATCATAAAGTTGAGGAGAGAGGTGATGATAGATGTCAGTGACCGAGGCACTTGGCCCAGCTGTTCTCCATTGGAAGTCTTAGCTAAGTGGAGTCAAGATGATAGAGTAAAGGCAGGGAGCTCTCCCCCAGAAGCTTCCAAATACCTTTAAAAATGACTCTAAACAAATTTTAGAGCAGCAGAACCCATAAAAAGATGGAGTAAAACAAATTTCCAGCTCAAGGACGTCACAGCTAGTCTTTCTTTTATTTTTTCTCCAGTATAGCCCAGGCCTGTTGACTCATGAAAACATTACAAGCCCCAGCAGAATAGTACAGCAGAGTTATCAGACATTGTGCAGGTACCGTTAGTGTTGTAACCATTGTCCTTTTAAGAGTACGGAGAGTTCTCTTGATAATGGTATAGGACCTTTGTACTCAGGTGTATCAAAGTGCTTCTTTCTAAAGAGAGAAATCTGGTGAATATGATGAGCTTCTAAAAGCATCACATAAATAGTACTGCTGCTGCTGCAGTTTTGTCTTGGTTAACCAGAATTTAGCTACTCAAAATCTCTGTTTAATGGATTTTTAAAGGACAAAGATTCCCCTTCTAGGAAAAAAGGGCCTATCATAGGAAAAGCTGCAATCAGCAGTTTATATTTAAAAAACAAAACAATGCCCCTTAGACCTTTGATGTTAGCAACAGATGCTCTTAGAGGTAGAAGTACAGCCATCTCATTTTATAGAGAAAGAAATTGAGTCCCAGACAGGCAAATCTAGGTGACTTGCCCGAGGTGAAGCAGTGAGTTAATGGCAGAGGTTGGTCTAGAATTCAGATGTGTCTTGACTCCCAGGCCTGTATTTTTTTCCCCATACTACATTTAGCCCCCATCTGGCCTCATCTTACTCATCTGCCCTCTTTTCATCTTCATTCATATTTATCTCTAGTATCTACTATGTGCCAGGCATTATGATGGGGATATAGCCAAGTGAAATAGCCCCTACTTTCAAGGAGCTTATATTCTGTTGAGGCAGACATATTTATTTATTTTTAATTTAAAATTTTTTTATTTGCAGGTTTGTGTTCCAAATTCTATCCCTCCCTTCCTTGATATGTTAGGCAATTAGATATAGATTATATATGTGCCATTATGAAAAGCATTTTCATATTAATCATATTGTACAAGAAGAATTAAATTAAAGAAGAAAAATGAAAGAGTAAAAAACCAGCACGTTTCAGTCTGTATTCAATCACTATCAGGTCATTCTCTGGAGGAGGAGCGCGTGCTTCCTCATTAGTCCTTTGGGATTGTTTTGGATCATTGTATTGCTGAGAATAGCTAAGTCATTCAAAGTTCTTCATCAAACAGTATTGCTCTTTCTGTGTACAATGTTCTCCTGGTTTTGTTGATTTCACTGTGCATCATTTCATGTAAGTCTTTTCAGGTTTTTCTGAAATCATCCTGCTTGTCATTTCTTATATATAGCACAATATTCTGTTACATTCATACACCACAGATTGTTTAACCACAGCTTTACAGCCCTTTGGGCATAGTTCCACATTGCTCTCTAGAATGGTTGTATTAGTTCACAACTCCACCAACAACATGTTACTGTCCTAGTTTTCCCACATCCCTTCCAATGTCTAACATTTTCATTTTTTATCATATTAGCCCCTCTGATAGGTATGATGTGGTATCGCAGAGTTAGACAGCACTTTATACACATGGTTAGGGTGTGTATGTTTGTGTATATAAATATGTATGTACATATACACACACACACATATATATATATATATACACACACATACATATTTATATTTGTATACATACACATATTTGGGGGAAGGGGATTAGCAGCTGGAGGATTAGAAAAAAGCTTCATGTAGAAGATTACTCTCAAATTTAATCTTAAAAGAGAGTTGAAGTGACAGGCTTGGGAATACTAGCCATGGGAGACATTCAGTGTAAATGCACAGATAACAGAATGTGTAATGAGAGGTAATTTAGTGTAATAAGACAGGAAAGGTATGTTGGGACCAGGTTATATAAGGATGAGTTTATATTTGATACTGGCATTAGTTACGTGTGTGGGTGTGTGTCTCTGCGTAGGAGGAGACAGACAGGAGACAGGTTACAGAGAGTGAAATGACAAGATTTGGCCACTGGTTGAGTCAGTGAGAGGGATGATGTTGAGGTGGCAAATTTGTGTGATTGGTAGGATGGTGGTGTACTTGACAGAAATAGGAAGGTTGAAAAGAGGAGGCAGTTTTGGGGAAAGTTGCTTATTTGTGTGTTGGACATGTTTAATTTGATATGGAATATCTACTCTGAGATGTTCAGAAAATTGGAGGTATGGGAGCTCAGGGGAAGGTTTGTGGAAAGAGAACGAATTCCGTTTTGGAAGTGAATGGCTTAATAAGATCATGCATTGAGTCAGTCCTGTCTATCCAGAATTATACTCAAAATTAGGGAGGAAAGGCAGTGGTATTTAGGAGCATCAGGAAGAGCATTATGTTTTGAAGGAAGTTGAGGATTCTAATGAAGGAGGTTTGCATTCCAGGTGTGGTGGACAGTCATGGCGAAAGCAAGTAGATGGGAGACATGCCATGTACAAAGTACAGAGAGAAAAGTCATTTGACTTTTAGTACTTTAAAAACCAAAAAGAGTTTTTGTTGTATCCTGAGAGCATTGGGAGCCACTAGATTGTATTCAGACAGGGATATGGTCAACTTTCCTTCCCTGTAGAAAAATCACTGTGGCAGTTAAGTAGAGGATGGATGGGAATGGGGAGGAAGGCAGGGAGATAGATCAGTTAGGAAGCCGTTGTAGTAATTTCTGCAAGATGTGATGAGGGCCTGAGCCAAAAGAAAGAAAAGATTTGATGATTGACTGTATGGGGTTAGTATGAGAGAGAGAAGAATTACAGACAGAATGAAAATTATGATTCTGGGATACCAGAAGGATGATGTTACCTTGGGTAGAGGTAGAGGGTAACATTTAGCCTAATCCTCTTATTTTATTGATGAGAAAACTTGAGGTGCAGGTTGCTCAAGGCCATAAGCAAAACTGGGGTTTGAATATGGTTCGGAATCTCATACCTTGGATGGGCATCAAGTTGTTCACTCTGTGGGTCTGGTTCCTCACATGGAAAAAGGGAAATGATCATATCTGACTTACCTCACTTATAATAGCTTTGTAAACTGTCAGTCCTTATAGGAAAGGGAATTCTATTATTAGTGGTGCTTTCTGACAGAACTTTCCTGGAGGCAGGAGAGGGATGGTGGACTTGCCATGAGTCCATTCTGTCCAAGGGAAGGAGGGAACATATTGTTCTGTCTCTGGAAATTAACCATTTAGGCCATCACTCTGTGCATGAGCAACCACTGATCACTGAGGAATAAGGAAGAGAGTCTCAAGGAAGCTGAGATGCCAATGGAGAAGATCCTTCTGAATAGGAGTTCATTTTGAAAGCTTTTTCCTCCTAGAATGTCAAAAAGGAACCTTGAGCAATGGGAAAATCTCAGACCCATATACCTTACTCATTTCAAAACAATATATTGTCTGAGACTGAAATCAGGGGCAAATATGAGAACCTAGTGGTTTACTGTTAAAGAGATTTGCAAAAATATGTAAAACAATACTGCTCTTCTAAATTTTTTGAAAATATAGTGATTTTTCATAAATATGTTATATGTGTATTTGTTACTATAAATCTTGAAATGCTATAGAAATATGAGCCATTACTAGATTCTTGAGGGTATAGGCATGTGCTCTTTTACCTTTTCTTTTTTCTTTGAGAAGTATCATGGATCAGACTTGCTGTCTGTCTACACTTCTGAATCAGATTACAATATAATTGGGAAATGCTCGACAAACAAGATGAAAATATAGTTACAACATAGATCAGGTTAATTTGTGGATTTTAAAGTCAGCATGTGATTGAGATCCATTTGTCTTTGATTTTGATACCACTAGTATAAAGTATTGAGACCTGGTCTTGAAGCTGGAAAGACAAGGCCAGATATTATCTCTGACCCACACTGGTCACTTAATGTGACCCTGGGCAAGTCTCTTAACTCCACAGTTCTAAGGCAATAAGTTGCAGAGGAGATGTGGACCTGTACTGGTGGAGGGAGTTGCCTCTTATGAGAATTCTCTATAAAATGAAATTGGAGGCTAGTCTCTATCCTTTGTTTCCAGTGAGTGTGTAAGAGCCAAGTTGGTCCAACTGTAGGGGTTCCTCTCCAAGGACCATATCTTTGCTGTGTTGCATATATTTATGAATTTATAGATGGAGTCTATCAGTCAACACACATTTATTTATTGGAATATTTCAGCAAATTATTATGTATTATTATATAGAAGACACTTCAGAGATTATCCAGTCCAGCCCCCTCATTTTACACATGAGTACACTTGTACATTTTTAGTAAGTTTCCTAGGGAACAGAAGATTAGCCTAACATCTCCTAGGGGGACAGTATTTGAGACTGGAGGGTGGGGGAGAGTGAAAGGGGAGCAGCCTTCTGCTTCTTGTTTTGAATGTTTATATTCCACTCTTATTTTTTTTTAATATTTTAAATTTATTTATTTTTAAGTTTTCAACATAGATTTCCACAAGAGCTGAGTTACAATTTTTTCTCCCTGACTTTCCCCTACCCCCACCCCAAAATAGCAAGCCTACTGAATACTCCTTCCCCCAATCTGTTCTTTCTTATGTCCTCCCCCCGTCACCCTCCTAACTTTCTAGTAGGGCAAGATGGATTTGTATATCCCAGTGCCTGTATATCTTATTTCCCAGTTACATGTAAAAAACAATTTTTTAAACATTTGTTTTTAAACTTTGAGTTCCAGATTTTTCACCCTTCTTACCTCTTCACCCACCCCACTAGGAAGATAAGCAGTTCAATATAGGTTGTACATGTGTAGTTACCCAAATCATTTCCATAGTAGTTATATTGTGAAAGACAACTGTATTTCCCTCCATCCTATCCTGCCCCCTCACTTTTTCCGTTTTCTCCTTTGACCCTGTTCCTTTTCAAAAGTGTTTGCTTCTAACTACTCTTTCCCCCAATCTGCCCTCTCTTCTATGATCTCCCCTCTTTCCCCTTGCCCCCCTATTTACTTGTAGGGTAAGATACCTAATTGAGTGTGTATGGTATTCCCTCCTTAAGCCAAATTCAATGAGAATCAGGTTGTCCCATTCCTTTTCACCTTCCTGCTCTTCCCCTCCATTGTAACAGTTTCCTGTTCCCTCTTTTACATGAGGTAATTTACCCTACTCTATCTCTCCCTCTCCCAATAAATTCCTCTCTCACCTCTTAATATTATTTTTTAGATATCATCCCTTCATATTCATCTCATCCTGTGCCCTCTGTTTATGTATACATGAACACAAATATGCCCACACTCACATGTATTTATATACACATATATTCTCCTATACATACATACATACACACATACATATATACATATATATGTACACACACAGACACATATGTATTCCCTTCAGCTATCTTCATATTGAGAAAAGTCTTATGAGTTACAATGATTTTTCCATGTAGGAATGTACATAATTTAACTTTAATAAGTTCCTAATGATTTCTTTTCCCTGTTTACCTTCTCTGAGGTAAAGCAAGCTTTTCTTGCTTCTTGTATTTGAAAGTTTCTAAAAATTTCTAAAAAAACAAAACAAAACAAAAAAAACAAGTCTCTGGCCTCAAGGAGCTTACATTCCAATGGAAGAAACTACTCAAATCAGTTGATTCAAGATCAATATTTAGGAGAGTAAATAGTCTTATATAATTGGAACTGGAAGAGACTGGAGAAGACCTTCATTCTCAGGTCATTAACAACATCCCCTTCATTCTGCAAATGAAGATACCAAGGCCCAGAGAGTTTAAGTAATTTACCCAAGGTCACACAGCTGGTTAAGGTTTAAGGTTGTAATGCAGAATCGGCATTGCTAGAGTGTATGGTTGGAGTGGAGAACAGTCAGTATTTGAAGTATATTTAGGATGGAGAATGGTCAATGTTGGGCTTTGTGGTCTTGGCTTGGGGGTATTCATTAGATTCAGGGTTAAGAATCAGTAAACAAGTACTTTTTTTTTCAATTTTTAATTTTCAACATTCACTTCTATCAGTTTTAAGTCTTCTTCTCCTATTCCCCCTCCCTCCCCAAGATGACATGCAATCTGATATAGACTACACATTCATTCCTGTTAAAGACATTTTCACAGTAAGTCATTCAACAAGTACTTATTAAAGAACTAATATGTACCAAGCATTGTGCTAAATATTGGTAATATAAAAAATGAAATAGTCCCTGCCCTGAAAGAGCTTATATTCTATTGGAACAGTCATGTTTGGAGGTATAGCATGGCTGGATAGTGAAAAACTGTGGCTAAAGATGTGGTAGGTAGAGAACCAGTGTTGGATTTTGTGTTCTTGGCCTTAGGAGGTTTCCATCAAGTTTGGGGTTAAACATGGTCCTAGTTTAGAGGTATGATTAAAGTAGAGCATGATTAATGTTGGGAATTGTGGTCTTGGTTCAGTGTGTCCATCAAGGTTGAGGTATAGAATAGATAGGATGGAGATAAGGTTGAGGGTTGTATTTTGGGACCCTGACCTGTGGCTAGAGTTAGAGCAGAGTGCATTTCCATTTTTTCCAATTCAGGTTTCATTTAGATTCTGTCTAGTACGTGAGACCAAGCTTCCATGTATACTTTCTGTCCTTAGATGTTTCATGCTGTTGGTTTTTTATTGCCAGCTTTCTGAGTTCCCTCTCTCCTTGTTACCTTGTGATATCCCTCGAGGGAAGTAGTGATGGTAGTGGAGACTTTTCCAGGGTCCTGAGAATATTGGCTCTGTTCTTTGGGGATATTTTCTTCTCTCACTGTCCATTCATTTGCCAAGTTCTGTTGATTCTACCTTCACAATATCTCTCTTATATTCTCTATTCTCCTCGATGTTACCGTCACCATGGCTAAAACTCTCCTCATTGCTGGATTGTTACAGTAGCCTGCTAGTTGGTCTCCACCTAGATCTTGCCCCACACCAATCCATCCTTCACTTAAATATCAGTTTGATCTTTCTAAAGTACAGATCTGACCATGTCATCCCTTGAATTCAATTGACTCTGGTGGCATATTCACAATAAAATCTAACACCCATGGTTTGGTTTTTAAAGCTCTTCATGTTCTAGTCTCCTACTTATTCCTTACAGTATTCTTCTCCACCTCTGTTCCTCAACATAACTGTGTGATCCAGTGATGCCATCCTTCTTACTGTTCCTTGTACTTGACACCCCCTTTCTCATTTCTGGGCATTTTCATTTGTTGTTCCCTATGCCTGGAACTCCCTCCTTACTCATCTCTGCCTCTTGGTTTCCTTCAAAAACGCTTTCCCAATACCCCTTAGTCTGAGTATATACTTAGTCTCTAGCTGTCAACATGCTGTCTCCCTCACCTGGCTGTGAACTTCCACAGAGTGGGGACAATGCTTTCACTTTCTGTGTATCCCCATTGCTCAATGCACAGTGTTTGGTCCATAGTAGGTGCTCCATAAATGCTTGTGGACTGACTCATTGACTTTGTGCCAGGTCTCAAGCTGGGCATGGAGCGGGATGCCTATGTCATGATTGCTGAGAAAGGAGAAAAGCTCTACCACATGATGACGAGTAAGAAGGTGAACCTCATCAAGGACCGGAGGAGAAAGCTGAGCACTGTCCCCAAGTGCTTCCTTGGCAAGTAAGTCCCAGGCCTGTGACAATGCTCCTCAAATCTCCTGAGCCCATGCTCTTCACTCTTAGAGCCAGTGCTTGTAATCTCCTTATCTCTGCCTGATGTGTGTCCCTTAAAGGGCCAGCATCCTCATCAAGTTGGCTCCTGACATCAGGTGGTTTTCCTAGGATTTAGGGAGCTGCAGACACAATCTGATCTGCCCCTCTTATATAACAACACCTTGCATAAAGTCACAAGGGCAGTTAATGGCAGAGCCCAGATTCAAGCCTTTGTCATTCAACCTAATGTTCAAGTGCTTTTCCCAATCTGGTATGGAACCTTTCTAGGAATGCTAGCCCTTCATGCTATGTTTAGGCAGGAATATGATAGAAGGAACTTTGGATTGAGAATGGGGAGACCTGCTTTACTCTGCTGTTGAGTCAGTCCTTAATCAGCTTATTCAGCAAGAAAATGAAAGGGTTTGAACCAGGTGCTTTCCAAGTTTCTTTCCAGGTCTAATGCTTTATGATTCTGTGGTTTATCAAGTACCTTATATATATAGGCATGTAGCCTTGCCTTGAGGAGACCATGGTCTAAATGGGAAGACAAAACAGAGCCCATGAAAAGAGACCAGCCCATGAAAAAGATCACTGGGGTTCAGCCACAAACCCTAGCTCTGATTATCATCCACTGCAAATATGCCTCCCATCCTATTCTCTATCCCATCTCTACCGTAAACCACAGTGAGCTCTAGTTACTTCAGAACTCCTTAAGAAACTGAGATTTGAACTAGTCTTCAAGGGATAGGTTGGGTTTGGATGAGAGAGAAGAGGAGCTTTCAGGATGAGGGAATTGGGCTATCAAGTAGGGGAAGCAGGGTGATGTAATAGAAATAGGACTATATTTGAAATCAAGGAATTTGTGTTTGAATCTTGACTCTTTCTGAGCAAGCCACCTCACCCCTATAGGTCTCTCCATCTGTATAATGGGAGTGTGGTTGGACTCAGTTGGACATTTATTAAAACACCTCTTACGTGCTAGACACTGCACAAGAGCAGAATGGCCGTATTGCCAACTTTTACGTTCTCTTCTCTGATTTGTGATCTTCTGTCATGCAGGACTTTGTAACTTTGGGTGTGGCATTGGTCATTGTACTGAAGCCTATGGGCTTCTTCTCATCAGAATGTTTTTAAATAATTGAAAGAAATGATCAATTTCAATTAGGTTAGTCAAAATAAAGATGGAACTTATGGGCTTCCTGAAATGTATTTGCAGACTCCTCAGAAGACCTCAGGGTAAGAGCTCCTTTTCTAAAGCATGTTGAGGTAGCAGTGACTAGACAAGCTGGCTCTTCATGTGATTTTTGTTTCCTGGGTATAATGGCTAAATGAACTGATGGGGTATTTGTCACAGGTTAAGTTACACCAGGGGCCGCCTCTTCTTCCCCGTGGGGACTGTTAAACTTCATAGAACCAGTTTTAGAGTTAGATGGGACCTCAGAGGTCACAATTCTACCCTTTCTGGAATAAGGATAGTCTTTGCAGTATTGCTGACCAGTGATTATTTAACCTTCCGTGAAGACCTTTAGGAAGGCAAACTCCCTGCCTCCGCCACAAACTTATCCCACTTTTGAAGGACTTTACTTGTTCGGAAATTTTTCTTTATTTGCCACTTGACTCACCAAATAAATGCCTGTTCCTTAGTCTGGGCTGAAATGCTTGTCACAAGGTCAGACAGAAACATAGGCCATGTGATGAACTGGCCTGTGCCAGGCTCATCCAGCCAGCAGTGAAGTGCTTCCCTCCACCCTCTGCTGGACCCGGGGCCTGTGAATGATCCCAAACCTTGGCACAGAATGGGGCAATGTGGGGGCAGCTGTCTCCGGTTCCCTTATGTGGGTGAGAAACATCTGTTGTTCTCCGTAACTGGCTGCAAAAAATCTCTCCCGTTTTCTTG
The DNA here is from genome assembly GCA_028646575.1 of Pseudocheirus occidentalis. Classification (NCBI taxonomy): domain Eukaryota; kingdom Metazoa; phylum Chordata; class Mammalia; order Diprotodontia; family Pseudocheiridae; genus Pseudocheirus; species Pseudocheirus occidentalis. The sequence goes on from CM053595.1 coordinate 139,250,420, forward strand.
GACTTTAAGAAACTACTAGGGGGACTGAGGCTGGGTGTGGGCAGGAAGCCCTAGAGCAATTTATGTTCCCCATGGGGCTCCTCCCCAGGAATAGAGTAATTTTTATCTACCCCCCCCCCTCCCGTTCCCCAGGTCTAGTCTGCCCCTCAAACACATACATCTACCTACAGATGGATGAGTCAGGCTCTACTTGAGCAAAACATTGAAAGGCTAAAAATATTTCCAGCCCCAGTGGAAGGAGGGTGGAATGCTGCTCTTGATAGGCAGCAAACTCTTTTTGATTTGGCAGCAGCGGCCAGGCTTTATTGGACCCAGATTTCTTGGAGTCTGTTAGGCTCTTAGCTATTCCTTTTGTTCCTCGTCCCAAGAGTAACATATTTCTGATGTAAGCCCCGAGTAAGCTCATAGATGGGGTTGGGACCTGGGGGGTCCTGGTTGGGGCCCCATTCCACCCAGAAGGTTGACAGTAGTTATGGAAATGAAGCATCTACTCGAGGAAACCATCTCTGTTCCTTGGCTGTGCTAACTCTTGGTCCTTCCTAGAATTATCCCCTTAGATTCAGTGCAAATCATTTTTTTCTTAAACTAGCAGCTTGAGCCAGATTTTGAAATCTTAGAACTTTAGTTTCATAGAATCCCAGCCTCAGAGAATTAGAGACTTATTCAGAGAAGTGTAGTCCATCAGGTTTGGAGTTTCAGCTTCTGGCTTTAAATCCTCACTCTGTTCTCTTCTACCTGTGTGACCTTGAGCAAGACATTTACTTAGTCTCTGGACTTCAGTAAAGAAGGGAATTAGATTGGATAGTGCTTTCAACTCTTGATTGATATGATCCATGATCTCCAAATTTCTTTCTAGCTTTAAATCTCTGATCCTATAATCATAACTTCAACACAGAATTTCTTTTAAATCCTCAGCCCTATAATCTTAGAGTTGGAACCTTAGAAACTATCTTAGTCCAACTCCTTACTGCAGGAAATCCCTGCAAAACTCACTTTCTCTAGGAATCTTCCTGAATTAAGTTATACACTTTGCTCCATGTTCCCTCCATTCTCTGCTTACTCACGCTTACACGTGAGTAAGTTTTACATGTTGTTTTGTAAGTGTCCTTTAGGGACGTGTGTGTGTGTGTGTGTGTGTGTGTGTGTGTGTGTGTGTGTGTGTGTGTGTAGGCATTTTTAGGACATTGTCGACTTTGACTTTTCAGTCAGCTCATAGCAGTGGACAATAGGATATACATACCACCGTGGGTAGAATGTTGGACCTGGAGTCAGGAAGACCTGAGTACAAATCCTGCTGCTGACATTTAGTAGCCCTTTGATCCTGGGCAAGTCAGTTTTCCTCATCTGTAAAATGGGAATATTCATGGCACCTACCTTCCAAAGGCTTGTTATGAGGATCACACGACACAATATATAAGATGCTTTGTAGTTCTTAAAATTTATTATTCTTATTACTATTCCCCTGTGGGCATCTGCTAACTCGTATCATGGGATGAGAGAGTGGAAAGGGGTATTAGGATGTAGGTTGTCAGAGCTGGAAGGCTCCCTAGAGATCATTGAATTTAGTCTGTCATTTTACAAGTAAAGACACTGAGGCCCACAGTGTGGAATTGACTTGGTCAGGGTCAGTCAGTGAGTCTGTGTCGGAGCTGGGACCAGAGCCCAAGTTCAGGGCTCTTCTTTATTCTGCTGTGCTCCCTCCATACCAGGGAACAAGAAGAAAAGCTGTTGGCTTTTTTGAGTGATGAATCAATAACTGATATTTACTAAGAATTTTTGGGTCAGACATTATGCAAAACTTTGTGGAGACACAAAAGCAAAAAATCCCTGCTCTCTAGGCACAACATGCATAAGGGGGTGGCGCCCACTCCCCCCCAAAGTGTTGTTTTTTACTTGTAAGTCACAAGATGGTGAGTAGAGTCATAAGGGAGCCGCATGACATTATTTTAAAGAAGCAACGGCAGCATTGACTTGGCGACTCCCCTCCCCCCAAACACACACACACACACACACACACACACTTACTAGCTGTGTAACCTTCGTAAGTCACTTTACCCCAATTGCCTTCCCTTGACCCCCCTCAAAAAAAAGATTAACAAAATGTGGCACATATATTATCTCATTTGATCCTCATGACAGTTCTCTTAGGCATGTGCTGTTATCACCCTCATTTTATAGGAGAAAGAACTGAGATAGGAAGAGGTTAAGTGACTGGCCCAGAGGCACACAGCTATTAGTATGTTATGCTGGATTTTCAATCAGGTCTTCCTTACTCGGCTAGCCCTCTTCCTAACAGTCTGACTAGGTCACTGTTGTGGAGGGTTGGATGACCCGTGAAGTGCTGGGGCTGAGTAGACTTGATGGACTATGTTGACTTGTACTTTCTGACTCTCTGAATAGGAAGAGCATGGCCCTAATAGGGCAGCCATGGCCCTAAGGCATAATTTCAGGAGATCCTGTGGGCCAGAGAGTGTTGGGATAGGGTCAATCGCAAAGAGTTTTTTGGGGTGCATGATTGGCTGGGATGCGAAAGTGGTTCTATTATGCATTTTCCTTAGGCACTAGGAGACCTCTCCCTCTTTTCCCCTCCTTTATTCCCAAGAAATGATGGCGTACCAGATGATGGTGAAGAGCGTACCTTTTCTTATATTTATCTTGAAGTCCTGGGCACATGGGTAGTTGAACTTATTCAAAAGATCTGTTTCCATCCTGCAGTGAATTTGTTTCTTGGCTCATTGAGATTGGAGAGATAAGCAAGACAGAGGAAGGGGTCAACTTAGGCCAAGCACTGTTGGAGAATGGGATCATCCATCATGGTGAGTACATGGGGCGCAGTGGGACTTCCTGTGGGTGTTTAGCCAGGGTTGGAGTCTGAATCTAATGATCCCCATTGATCCTTCTGTAGGACAGATCTGAAGGGTATGCCCTCCCCTTCCACCCTTCTGCTAAGCTAACCAGTCATCTGTTAGTGAGTTACAGGAGTCACTTTGGATAAATGAGAATAGCCACAGACCTAAACCATTGTGTAGAAATCCTCAAGTAGGGCAGTTTATATTGATGGTATGTCAAGTGGCTCCTTTTTTAAAAATAGAATTTAAACAAATTATTATTAAATTTCTAGACTCTTGGTTCCTGAATTTGACTTTCAGGGAACATGGGGAAATGATAGAGGTAGGAGATGTAGGCAACTCTTGAGTCCCGTGATTCTTTGAAATCAAATGAGATAATGGTTGTTAAGTATTATGTAAAACTAAACACTATGTAAATGTCAGTTATTCTGATTATGGTTTTTATTTCTTCTTGCCCACGTGGCAGGTACATGGTAAGCGCAGCCAGGGCTCACCTTGTAGGATTTCTGGATAAATTAGACAGTTTTTAATGCAGAATTTTTATTCTCATTTTTTAGGAAAAGAGGCTTCATAGTAGCTATTGTAGGTCCTCTGCTCTGTGGCAGGGGCCCTTAACTTTTTCTGTGTCTTTGGCAGTCTGATGCGCAATGTGTGGACCCTTTCTCAAAAGAATAGGTTTAATGGTATTAAAACTAAATAACTGTGGTTTGCAGAGGAAACCAATTATATAGAAATATGGCGCGAGTCACTTTACCATTGTTTTCTCATACAAAATAAAGTTTATAATTTCAAATTCTGTCTCTGCTACTACCTATGTGACCTTGGGCAAGTTATTTCACTTCCTCTGGTCTTCATTTCCCTTCTCTGTGAAATGAAAGGTACTATATGACCTTTTGACATTCCTTCTAGCTCTTAGTTCTCCTTATGGGGTTATGTATATAGAGGTTAGAGATAGGTTGGTGTTGAGGGCCAGCTCTAAGTTAGGCAGGTAGAAGCAGCCAGCTCCTTGCAGCTGCTCCCAGGCCAACAGGATGTTGGCTCATCACGCTCCGTGACATGTAAAGAACAGAGCAACCTCAATTCTTGCTCATCCTGTATGGAAACACTAGGTAAAGAAAGGACATGATAGCCTTCAAGGTCTGCCTGAAGTAATAGGAATATAATGACTAATAGCTTCCTTCTTTGTCTCTTTGCTCTATAAAAATCTTGTTCTGAGAATCAATAGATCGAGTTCTATTCTGAACTACTCACCTGGCCCAGTTCATCTCACATGTCCAGTCACACTTGATGCTGGCATGAAGTTGCCCCCATCAGGTTGGCCCTTTAGAGATCAGCTTGTCTAGTCTACTTGTGAAGAGATGGCTTTGTTGGCTTTGATATTCTCTAGAAATATGAGTTATTGTCATTATTCTCTTAGAATTTCTGAGTCTCAGAAACGTAAATGCCCTTTTTGGGCTCTTTCTGGTTGAGACCTTTGGGTTATCTTTAAAGGGGATTTTTATGGTGACTTTTAATGGAAGCCCTGGTGAGTCTGGTGCTAATGTTGGGAGTCTAAATGTTGGGGGGAACTGTTCTATTGTTACTTGTCCTTTAGTTATTTTGACTCTTCATGACCCTCTTTGGGGTTTTCTTGGCAAAGATTTTAGAGTAGCTGGCATTTCCTTTTTGAGATCATTTTACAGATGAGGAAACCATTAAAACTCAAAAGGAATTTTTAATCTCACAACTAAAAGAGACTTAGGACATTGAACATAATGTCAGACATGAAAGGAACTTTAGAACATAGGATGTCACAACTTGAATGGACCTTAGAACATAGAGCTGGAAAAGAGTCTTTTTAAATAGTGATATCAAACTCAGATAGAAATGGGGCCCACTAAACCATATATAAGGATCCCTGTGGGCTTCATATTGACTTAAAAACAGTGCATTTATATATTTCTTGTTTATTAGTACATCAGCACATTAAAAGTTGGTCATGTGGTTCATAAGTGTCTTGTTTAATGCCTCTCTTTTAGAACTAATCTAGTTTAGTCCTCTTACATGACAGATGAAGAAATTGAGGCCCAGTAAGGTAACCTTGTGCCCATAAATAATTGGTAGGTGGCAGATTATGAGAATAAACAAAGCTACAACCTTCTGACTCTGTCCTGGGCTCTTTCCACCATACCCTGCACTGTCTTAATGATGGGGGATATTCCTTTTTTGGCCTTATGCCATCAGCTCTGTCATGTTTCCAGGCTTGCCTTGTGTAAAAAAGGCTTCCTTAACACTGTCCTACCATGTGTCAGGCTCCCAAAAGCAGTCTTAAAATCTGCCCCCATGATGGATGCCAGGGCCAAGTAAGTTGATTATTTAGGGTCTCAGCCAACTTTGACCATTTCCTGCTTCCATCTTCCCTCATATAGGTCAGGATCGGCATATTTTGGAAAGAGATCTTGTTTGTGGATTTGAGTCCCAAGAAAAGTGACTGTCCTATGCTAGGATATGGGTTATGGATTTTTTCCATTGGTTACATGGTTCAAGTAAGAACCCAGGAAGTTTTCTTTCATAGGATTGAAGAATGTTCACTTGTCTGTAGACCAAATGAGGAGGAGGAGGTTAGGCTGGGGAAATGTAATTATTTCTTCAGGGAGTCTGGGAGCAGTAGTGATTGGCATGATTTGGGTCTCTGAGGACTTAAGTGTTCCACCTCATTAGTGTTTTGTGTTTTAGTTTCAGACAAGCATCAATTTAAGAATGAACAAGTAATGTACAGGTTCCGGTATGATGACGGTACATACAAACCGAGAAGTGAGCTGGAGGACATCATGTCTAAGGTACTGGGCTTCTGGTGCTCAGCAAAATGGGCCCCTTTGCAGTTTTCTTTGAGTGAGGGACTTTTTCCCAGCTCTCCTGGGTCCTCATGCTCACCTCCCACAAGTCATGGGGCTTCTCATTCCTTCCTCCCAAAGTAGAGATTGGATGAAAGATAGACTTTACCCTTAAGTAAATTGAAATTTCTTTCCTTCTTTCCACCAGTGGAACAGACTCTTAGATTACTCCTTTGTAGACTTAAGTCACTAAGGTCACTGTTTTTGATTCAGGCTCCTGTGGTGTCTCTTTAATTTCTGGCTCCTGGACATCTGTGAGATTTGACTTTAGTACTGCCAGCTCCCCTCCCCCTTACCTTGATGTACTCCCATGGCAGTGTCCCATCCAAGATCACATAGGGACAGCCTGTGATGACCTTTCCAGGATAGTATTCTGTGCTCTGGCCTGTACTCTCTATCCCTTCTCTTAATCCATACTTGTTTGTCTCCTTTCTCAGGGGCTATCTCTTAGCCATTTGGTAAGACAGCCCTGAGAGGTACGTTTTCAGAATCTACAGACAATACAGAAACTCCCTGGTGGAGTTTGCTGTTTAGTAGAGGAGAAAAGATACACGTACCGCTAAGAGTATAAGAAAGACTAGCACAGCACATTTGAAAGTGGCAGACACAGCATGACAGGTGACCTGAAGCAAAGGTTCCATCTCAGACTGACTTCCCTCAGCAGTGGGCTGCCCATTGGGCTCCATGCTCTTAATCGGCATGTGCTCCGTAGTGCCAGGATTATTTCAGTATTCACAGGGCAGAGGAGATTTAGAAAAAAATGATCAGGCTTAATTCCCAAGGCAAGCATAATGAGTTGTAGAAAGACTTGATATTTTGAATTTTCTCTGTCCTTTTCCAGCCATCCCTACCTTTTCCTTTCCCCCTCCAAAACCACTCTGTTATTGAGAATAATAGAGATTGGATTGTGTTTTGAGAAACTTCATTTAGGAGATGTACATTCACTAGATGCTGATTCCTGAAGCACCCTGATGGCAACCGTGTTTCTTTTGTACTTACTAGATGTGTTACCTTGGGCAAGTCACTTAACCTTTGTCTGCCTCGGTTTCTTTAACTGTAAAATGGGATCATAATTGCCTCTACCTCAGAGAATTGTTATAAGGATCAAATGAGACTATTTTTTAAAAGCACTTAGCACAGAACCTGGCACACAGTAATCACTTAATTAATTCCTGTTCCCTTTCTTCCCTTAGGGTGTGAGACTTTACTGCAGGTTGCATAGCCTTTTCACTCCAGTGATCAAGTAAGTCGGATTTGTCATTCCTTCTCCCTGGACCAAGCCTCGGTTTTCTTCCTTGAATTCCCTTCCATAATTGTGTTTGTGAGCATCTCCTCTGTGGGACCTCCCTTGTGGTCTGGCTCACCTTCTTTTCCGGCTTCCCCAGCTCTGTGTCTCCTCTCCTGTTACTAGGACTGTTGTTAGTATCCATCCTGGAAATTTCAGGGCTGTAGAGAACTCCTGGGAGGGAAATGCCTTCTATTTACCAGTCCCCAGTCCACAACAGTCCCACAATTTATAGTCTGCAGTCCATGGTGTCTGAGGCCTTGAGTGCCCAGGGTCACTTGGGCAGCAAGTGATAGGATTTGTGGCCAGACTGGAACCCAAGTTTTCCTGACTTTAAGTTTAGTTCTGTGTCCATTACTGAACACTACCCCCTTTCCTACTGTTGCAGAGTGCTTCCCTATCTCCTTTGGTCCCCTCAGGAATAATGCTGATAAGTACTTATCCTGTAAGATAGGTAATTATTATTATTAAGTATTATTATCCCCATTTTGTGGATGAGACTAGTTAAGTGACTTATATAACATCACAGCTAGCAAATGTTAAGGGTGAGATTTGAACCCAGGCATCTCTAAATCTGACATTCCATCTTGTATGCTGTACTCTCTCTTCCACAGAATGTGTGAGTGGCAAGGGACCTAAAGATATGGGATGTCAGAGCTGGAAGGGGCTTTAGAAGATAAAACCTGAAATATAATAGGGCAGGAAGTGGCCTCGTGACCTAGAACATAGACTAGGTTGGACAAACCTTGGAGAGCATCTGGTGCAATCTCGTATTATAGAAGAATAAACAGAGTGGAAATAATTTGTAGAAGATCATTCATTTATGATCTTTATGAGAGCGCCATAGACTAACTTAGCATAGACTGGCTCCTTAAGAGTCTACCCCACATGGCAAACTTGAACCTTCAATAAATTTTACTTTTTCTTTGGCTGAGAAGACTTGAGTGGAATTCTTTCCGCAGGACCCGGCATGTTGGTATTTTGGGGTCTCAGGCAGCCCTAACCCTCTTTGGGCACCCTCATCCTCATTCTATGGAGGTTTCCTGTTCCCACCCTTGAACTGGCCTGGCCCACCATTGTCTGTGGTCTCCAGGTAGCCTCTAGCAACTTCCCACCCTTAATCACTCATTACTGGAGTCTGACTTCATCTTGACTCCTGAAGACTCTCCCTACTGGAGTCTGACCTCATCTGACTCCTCCTAAAGACCCTCCCTCCCCAGTCTCCTCCTCTGGACTACCCCTAGATTCCTCCCGCAACCTTTCTATATATAGAGCCCCATCTTCCCTCCATGCTCTGTGAGAGTGCCATGGGATACCTTAGCGCACATATTTACTCTGTATGAGAGTGCCTTAGAATGCCCTAGCACACAGACTTGCTCTGTGAGTACACCATGAAATGGCCTAGCACCCCACTTGGCGAACTTGAACTTTCAATAAACTTTACTTTTTCTTTGGCTGAGAAGACTTGAGTGGAATTCTTTCCTCAGGACCTGGCATGTTGGTATTTTGGGGTCTCGAGCTGCCTGAGATCATTTTGGATCACAAAATGTAGTAAACTCTCCACATGGAAGGCAGAACCAAGGTCTTTATTCAGAAACCAGAACATTGAGTCCCCAAACCAGAAGGACAAGTCTCAAAACCAGGAAGCCAAAGTCATTATAGTGGTCACAAAGTTGATACACATAATTAATGC
>CM053595.1:139259619-139299734 GCA_028646575.1 Pseudocheirus occidentalis
AGGAAGGAAGGGAGGGAGGGAGGAAGGAAGGAAGGAAGGAAGGAAGGAAGGAAGGAAGGGAGGGAGGGAGGGAAGAAGGCCTATTCAACAGGGGCTTTGTACAAAGCAGACACTCATTTATTTATTCATTCATTTACTTAACAAATGTTTATTAAGAATCTTCTTCCTCTCTATATGTGTATAAGAAAGGAAGGACAAAGTTTAGCTATGATTCTGTCTCTGCCCTTATGGACCTTACAGTACAGTAGGGTATAAGACACCAACACTAAGAAAAGGTATTACATAATAAATATGTTAAAGAGTTACAAAACAAAGTCATGTAGGAGGGCTAAAAGGAAAGAGAGAATAAGGGAAGTTCTCATAGAAGATGTAGCATATGATCTGGGCTTTAAAAGGTAAGAATTCAACAGGTGAAGGAAGGAGAAAGGACATTCCAGGTAGAGGGAACAGCCAAAGGAAAGGAACAATGGCATTTTAGGGCAGTTTGTGTTTTAGAGGAATCTTCTGGATTGTCTAGAGCAGTGGTTCTCAGGCATATCTGCATGTGGGCAGACCCACCTGGAAAGGGTCGTTCAACCCCCAAAGGGGTTGTCACCCACAAGTTGAGAACTGCTGGCTAGAGCATAAAAGGAAGCAATCCCAATTACCATCATTTTTATCAACAAGCATTTATTTATTTATCACCTAGTATGTGCCAGATACTGGGCTAAGGGCTGGGAATTCAAAGAAAGACAAAAACACAGTCCCTGACCTCAAGAAGCTTACAATCTAATGGGGGAGACAATATGCAAAGAGTTGTGTATATACAAGATAAATATAGTGTGAATGGGAGGTAATCTTAAAGGGAAAACACTGGCAGCTGGGGGGTGGGGAAGGGATTCTTGAAGAAAGTCAGATGTGAACTGAGTCTTGAAGAGAACCAGGGAGGCTGGAGAAGGAAGTAGAGGAGGGTGAGGAGGGAGAGCATTCCAGGCATGGGGAATAGCCAGCAAAAAGGTCTAGAGTCAGAAGATGGAGTCTTGTGTTTAAGGAATATCTACAATGTCAGTGTTCCTGGATTCTGTGGTACGTGGAAGTGAGCAGAATATAAGGCAATTGGAAAAGCAGATAAGAACCAGGTTTCGAAGAATGGGCTTTAAAAATCAGTCAGTAAGCTACTATCAGCAATATAATGATCCAGACAATTCTAAAGGACTTATGATAAAACATGTTGTCTATCCCCAGAAAAAAGAACCGATGGAGTCTGAATGCAGATTCGAAGCGTACCTTTATTTATGTATGTATTTACTTATTTTGCTTTCTTTACATTTCTCGGGTTGGGTTTTTGGGGGGGGTCTGTGTTTTCTCTCACAACATGACTAACACAGTAATATGTTTTGAATGACTGCAGATATATAATCTATATCAAACCACTTGTGTTCTCAATGAGGAGGGGAGGGAGGGAGGAAGAGAATTTGGAACTCAGAATTTTTTTAATTTAAAAATTGTTTTTACATGTAATTGGGGAAAAAATAAAACATTAAATTAAAAAAAAACCAAAGTCATGTGAGACAAGAATAGAAGGATAGAATGGTGCCAAATTAATTGGCAGAGGAGTTTGAAGGCCCCTTTCTAGGAAAGGGGGAGAGGCATAAGCAAATATATCAAAGAAAAACTGTTCTGGTGGCTGTATGAATTAATCCATCCATCAAGAAGCATGCATTTAACACCTACTGTACCCAAGGCATTCCAAGGAAGGTAAAAAATCAGTTATTTCCAAGCTGAACTATGGCGTGCATGAAAGGCAGAAATGTGTAAGACTGGAAAGGGAGGTCGGGGCAGTGTTGTTAAAGTTTCAAGTCATAAAAGGAATAGTTTTTATTTAGATTTGATTGAGAGTCAGTAAGGAGCCACTGATTTTTACTGAGTAGTGTAAAGACACCTCAGAGCTGCATTTTTTGTTGTTATTCAGTTGTGTCCAACTCATGGAGGTGGAAAGAAGAGAATGAAGGGGCAGGTCAGTATCATAGGATTTTTGTTGTTCACTTGTTTCAGTTGTATCCTATTCTTTGTGACCCTATTTTGTGTTTTCTTGGCAGAAATATTAGAGTGATTCACCATTTCCTTCTCCAGCTCATTTTACAGATGAGGAAACTGAGGCAAACAGGGTAAAGTGACTTGTCCAGGGTCACACAGCTAGTAAGTGTCTGAGGTCAGATGTGAACTCGTGAAGATGAGTCTTCTTAACTAAAGGTCTGGCATTCCATTCATTATGCTACCCAGTACTCCATTCAAACTGCCCAGCTACACTTTAGGACATTAGAAATGAGATTGATAAGGAGCCTATTATGAAGGCAATAATAAGGACCTGAACTAAGGTGGTGACAATTGGAATAGGAAAGAGGGGCATAATTATAGAACTGGATTACACTTGATACAAAAAGGACTTTAGAGCAGCATTTCTCAACCTGTGAGTCATGATCCCTTTGGGGGGGGGGAGGGGCAGGTTGAACGACCCTTTCACAGGGGTCGCCTAAGACCATTAGGAAACACACATTTCCCATGGTCTTAGGAACTGAGACACTACATAAGAAAGAAGAGTGGTAGTAATCACGGTGCAGTTTCTCCTACCTAACCCAATACCCTAACAACACAGTGAACCAGTCTTAAATCAACCTATCCTACAGGAATGTACTGGTAAATGTTTAACTATAGGTTCTCCAGAAAAAAAAAAATGTATTCTCAACACACATTAAAATTTAATCTGCATTGTTAACATTTTCATTGTCACTTTCTTCAATCTAAACAATCAACAAAGCAATTAGCCAAGCCCTGATTTGTAGCTTGCAGGTTTCAAAGGCAAAATACACTGAAAATTTAATAATGGGCTCTCCCAAGTCATTTGGAAGTAGTCTCTGCACACTGCTGAACTGAAAGGAATCATAGCAATTAAAGCTGTCTGTCACCACAATTTCAAGGACAGAAAAAATGAGGTATTTGGACAAGGTTTATAGCAAGTTAGTCACAGAGCAAGGCCTTGAACCAGTGTTCTAGGTAGCCTTTCTGTTTTTTGACTAAAGGATAGACCCCTGGGAATTCCCAATTCTATCCCTAAAACACAACTAAGATTCCAGATGAGGTCCTGTTGTAGCCTCTCATATTGGTCCAAATAGTGGACCACTCTAGTCCCTTAAGTATGGTTGAAATAAATGCTGAGTATGGCCTATAACTGCTCTTTTTTGTTCAGAGTACAGGAAATCTCATTTTAGAGGCAAAGCCTATGTTGGGGATAGTCTGTATTTATATCACTACTGTAATTAAGCAGCAATTGGCAAACCACCAGCCAGGAACAAAAGTGGACTTTTGGGTAGGCAAACCCAACTTGTTCTCTACTTAAAGCAGTGGTTCTCAACTTGTGGGTCGCGACTCCTTTGGGGGTTGAACGACCCTTTCACAGGGGTCGCCTAAGACCATTGGAAAACACATATTTCTAATGGTCTTAGGAACCTCCTCTATCAGTCTCCAGGTGGGTCTGCCCACATATGAGTATTAAAGGGTAAGGCATTAGGAAGGTTGAGAACCACTGACTTAAAGGCTGCCATGCAAATGCCCAGAAAGCAGTTTCCAAGTCTCTGGCTGTTCTTCCCCTTCCCCAGTTTTCTCTGACCCCTGAAAACTGTCCAAAGAACAGGCCATCCTCCAGGCCACTGAGTAGATGCTTCTTGGGGAAGCCTATGGGACATGGCCCCGATGGAACCCACACAGTCATGTTTTCTTCTAGGTTAACCACTGAGGGGGCTGAAGGAAGGAGCCTGAGTTTTCTCTTCCCTAAATGTCAATTACATGTGAATGAATATGCTGTTTTTGAGGTTGTAACTTAGCTTAGGTTCCTTTTTTTAATAATAGAACTGCGGCATTGATCAGAGTTTTCTTACTCACTAAAAGAAAATATGATAGAATTTTAGAATCATAGATCTGGAATAGACTTTTCCATGTGAAAAGTCATAACCAGAAGGGATTTTTGAGAACAAAGAAGAGTGGCAAAGAATACCAGAGCTATAGGGGAACATAGACCATAAGAGTTTTAGAGCTGGAAGACACACTGGAACCTAGGATTTCAGATTTCAGAACTGGAAGGGACTTTAAAATATAGAACAATGACTGTCGGATGGGTAGCATAGTGAATAGAGCACACTGGACCTGGAGTTAGGAAAAACCTGAATTCAAATCCTGCCTGAGACATTAACTTGTGTGACCTTGATCTAGTCTTTTAACCTTCATCTACCTCAATTTCCTCAACTGTATGGAACCCCATTCTCAAGGACAATGTAAACTAGGGATAATAATAGACCCACCTGCCAGACTTCTTTTGTGAGATAAAATGAGATAATACTGCAAAGCACTTTGAAACCTTAAGATGCTAACATTGTTAGCTCTGGAAGGGGCTAGGGCTTTTTAAATGTCAGGTCCATGAACTTTAGATAAATAGACAAATATCAGTATGACTGATTGTCTTTATCATTTTAGATGTTATTTTTTTACATTTAAAAATATTCTTCTGAAAAGGGGTTCGTGGATTCCCCAGACTGCCAAAGGAGCACATGACAAAAATGGATGACAAACTCTTGCTTTCAAACATAAAATGTCAGAGGTAGAAACAACCCTAGAATTTAGAATGTTAGATCTGGAAGCAACTTTATAGAACTCAGAATGTAAAGATGGAAGAAAGCTTGGGGATTCTCTCTCTAGGGATTCTTATAATTTTTTTGTGTCATTGCCTGGTAAAATGATGGATACCTTCTTAGAAGAATGTTTTTAAATATACAAAATAAGACACATAGGATCATAAAGGAAATCAATTTTATTGAAGTATAGTTATCAAGATATTTTTTAAAACAAGTTCATGGACCTTAAGTTAACAGCCCTGATTAATATCATGTCTTAATTTTATAGATATGAAATGAGTTAGTGGTAGAGACAGGACTAATACCTGGTTCATCTGATTCTCAATTCATTGATCTTTTCACCAGACTGTAGTAGTAGTAGTAGTAGTGGTGGTGGTGGTGGTGGTAATGATAGTAGTGAGAGGAGGAGGAGGAAGAGGAGGAGGAGGAAGAGGAGGAGGAGGAGTAATAGTAGTAGTAGTAGTAATAATGATATATCCTGTTACATCACATTTTAAAATTACCTTTTTAAAAAACCATCTTCCGCAATCTGCCAAATTGCTATTGGACATGGGTTTGACCATATGACTGCCCTGCTTATGTAACTTCAATGACTCCCTGTTGTTTCTAGAATAAAATATATATTCCTTGTTTAACATTTAAACTCTTCACAATAAATCTCCAGCCTATATTTCCAGGCTGATTATCTATTACCTTCCCCTTTTTCCCTCATCACACCCCCTCCATGCATGCTACACTGTAGCCAAGCTGACCTACTAACTGGCCTTTGTGTATGACATTCCATACTTCTTCTCAACCTTTGCATAGACTTGTCCCTCATCCCTACAATGTTCTTTCTTTTCTCCATGACTCCATGAAGAAAGGAAGGAAAAAAGGAAGAAAGAAAGGAAGGAACAAAGAAAGAAAGAAAGAAAGAAAGAAAGAAAGAAACAAAGAAACAAAGAAAGAAACAAAGAAAGGAAAGAAGGAAGGAAGGAAGAAAGAAAGAAAGAAAGACTACAGAGTGGGGCCAGAACCAGATTAAAATGTCATCAGGAAATGTTTAACAAAATCAATATACAATACAACATAGATAGGCTCATTTGTAGTTTTCTAAGTTAATATACAGCCCACAGAGATCTCTTTCTATTTGAATTTGATGGCACTTATTGACACCAATTCTTTCATTTTATAGATGGAGAAACCAAGGCCGAAACTGATTGTGACTTGCCCAATGTCAAGCAAATTGCAGAGCTAGGATTTGAACCCAAGAAGTCCTCTGACTCAAGACCTTTTGATTACCTTGAAATCAATAAAGTTTGCTAGCTTTATTATATGAAAGTTCTTAGTTTTTCAGTGTTCTCAGATGGATATAATTGAGGATAAGTCTCTGTCCTGCTATTCTCCTTTTATATTTAATATTCAGTGGGCTGTTGGGCAAGCGGATAAAATGATTGTCCTTTATAACTGCATATTGTGATGTAAACTTATCTATCTTCTGTAGACCCACTGGATGCATTAGGACACATCTAGCAGCATCCAGGGATGACTTGCTTTTTCTGTTGTGACATGGTTTTAATTTCTCCTTCTACATCTCTATATTTTGAAAGTTTCTCATTCCTTCTAGTTTGGAGACTATCAATGTTTGGCATGACAACACCTACTAAAAACATTATTCTTAAATGTTGATGGATCAGTGTTAGGACCAGCAGTTGTAACAATTCTGTTAATGGTACTCTGGATTCAAGGAAAGTTTAATTGTCGGATGTGTTTATTGTTATTGTTGCTGTATTTCTTTCACATTTAAATCCATGATCCCATGTCAGCAGACTCCAGGGATTTATGATGAATAGTCTCACACAGTCACCAGTCATCCATGTGCTTCCATGTTCTATGCTCACTCCCATCTTCCCAATTGCTTCCCATAGAGGAGTTCAGCACCGTTACCTTTGAGGTGGTAATTTGCAGACGCTCCCTGGACCGATCGCCCCTCTCAGTAGTGCTCCTAAAGTTCCATTGTGTTGCTTCGAGACCGAAGCTATGTGAGTGGCCCAGTGGCTCCCAGTGCGGAAATTTAAGAGGCCAACCCAGAGACACAAGCAGATTGTGTGCACCCCAAGTTAGAGACTCGAATCCTTTTGGAGACCAGGGAGGGAAGGGAAAGTCTTGCACTGAAGGTTTCTGTCTGCAGGGTGAGTCCTCAAAGAAGGATTGCAGTTGCTTCCTTCAGGGAGTGAAGGGGGCAAATCAGTCTTTTAAAAGTCCCAAAGAGTTCAGCTCCACACCAGTAAAATCAATGAGATGAAATCGGGAGGGAGCAGAGAGATGGGGATGAAAAATGTCTCCCAGTCATGCAGTGTAGGGGGAAGGATCATTGGAATTGGAGTCTGAGAACCTGGATTGAAGGCTTGGTTAGGCTGTCTGCTTCTTATGTAGCCGAAACAACTCATTTAACCTCTCTAGGCTTCTGTTTTCCCACCTGTAAAATCATGTGTGGGGCTGGGGGAGGAAGAGGAAGAGGAAAGAGTCACAGAGGACTTCGGGATGATGAATCCCAAGGTCCCTTTCTCATTCTAAGTCCTATGACCTTCAAAGAAGAGAGGAAGGTCTTCTGGACTCCTCAAAGATTCTCTCACCACAGTGACAGGAGATCATTCAGTTCCTGCTCAGCCCCTTAACAAGAATACAAGGTACACAAAACCCATTTTATAAGAGAAAGAATGAAAAATGCTTGGGGGGGAGGGGTGGCATGGTACTGTGCTTTTAAAAAGGGAGGCCTGACTCTGCGAAGTGGGGGAGGGCCCCCAAAAAACGTTTGGCAGTGCCAGTTTTCTTAGGGGGAGAAGAGAAGGTAAAGCGTCCTGAAGACGTGCCCATCGTCTTGCTGTGCTATGGTAAAGGTACCCTTGGAGAGGTTCTGGATTTGTATGTTTCGGGAGGTTTCAAGCAGTAAACTAGCAGTTTACCAGGCATTGTGCTAAGCCCCTAGGGATACAAAGGCAAAAACAGTTCTTGCTCTCAAGGAGCTCACAGTCCAATAGGGGAGACAACACACAGGACAAATTGAGAGAATTTCAGACAGAAGGCACTAAGCATAAGGAGAACTGGCAAAGACTTCTTACAGAAGATAGGACTTAACCTGAGACATAAAGGAGCCAGGGAATCCTGGAGGTGGAGATGAGGACGGAGAGAAATCCAGGCATAGAGAAAGCACTCCCAACCAGAGGTGATAATGGAATGTCTTGTTGGAGCAACAATAAGAAGGTAAGGCCAGTGAAGCTAGATCGCAATGTATGCAGAGGGGAATTAAGTGTAAGAAGTCTGGAATGGGAGTGGGGGAAAAGGAAGAGATATATAAAGCAATTTTATTAATGATTTTTCCTCCTTATATGTATTTGCTGATGCCTATCCTCAAGGAGCTTACTAGGTAGGGGATGATAAAAGGCAAATATATGTATTTTTAAAGTAAATAACAAAAGTTAAATAACAATATTGGAGAGACACAGCACTATGGAAGAAGTGCAGCGGAAAGACTGAACTTGAAGTCTAATTCTACATTTGTCATTAATTTGCTTTGCAGCCTTGGTCTAAATCTTTCTCCTCTCTGGGTCTCCATTCTTTCTTCAATGAAATGAGAAAATGAAATGATGGAGGTTCTGTGTTCTCTATCCCTTTCCTGCTTTGATATTTTATATTCCATCCAGTCCTTCAACAAATATTTATTAAGGGCCTGCTGTGTGCAGAGGATTGCACTGCACCTTGGCCCAACTCAACCAACGCATTTATTTGACTCTCCAGGGAGAAGAGCCAATAAGCTTTTTGCCCTAAGCCATTCTTTCCTTGAACTTCAGTTTTCTATCTGCCTTTTGGTTTCACTAATAGGGAAAATGTCAAGATTAATGCAATTCAGTTCCTCATATGCACTGGTTAGCCAGTGGATAATCATCTTCTATTTAAGAGTTCAGATAGTCAAGTTCATGTTTATAAAAGGCCCACAAACTTAGCACCCTCTGCCCCCTTTTCTGGGATCATAAAGGGCCATTTGGAATTTTTCTTTGTTTTATGGGTTGCCCCCAAAGAATCTATCTCCAGTTGGCCAACCTACTGGTATGAGCCACTCCATACTTAGTAACACTTGGATTGGTTCTTACTAACTCCATACTCCATATAGTCCATACTTGGGTTGGCTCTTAGTAAGCTGACATAGTCCATGATTGGCATTGCATTCTAAACCTCTCTAACATGGTAGAGACTTCTGTAGTTCATTCTTTGCAACATTAGGAAGCAACATAGGACTTTGAAGAAGCCACATAGACAAAATTATTCCTGAATTGCTCAGGCTACATCCTCCTGTGTCCCCAGTGACTCCCAAGGCTATCACAGCTTTCTAGAACCCAGAATTATCTCCATCCTAAGCCAGTCATCAGAATAGGACTTTGTGGATGTTGGCAGTACAGGGCAGTGAGAGAATAGGAAGCTTAGATAAGACATAGTCCCTACCTTCCTGGAGGTTACAGTTAAATAGGGGAATAAGACAAAAATACAGACAACTTTGACACGCTGTGTTCCATGTGGTAAGTACCCATCTAATTCCAACCTTTTATGTTCTCCAGAAGAAGCCTCTTATAAAGTACAAAGAACATCTAACTTGTCACTTAGTACCTATGGCCCTGGACAAGTTGATATATTTATTTTTGCCTCAATTTTCTCATCTGTAAAACAATCAGGAGATGGGAGGTCAGTGCACAGGAAGGATTGACCTTGAGGTTTCCTAAGGTTCTATCTAGCTCTGATATTTTGTATTCTGTGCCATGTGTTATAGAGTCCTTCCATAGGGTCCAAAATTTATAAATGAGGAAACTGAGACCAAAAGAATTTAAGTAAATTCACACAGATAATAAGTAGCAGAGTCTGGATCTGAATCCAGGTGTGGTGACTCCAAACTCAGTGCTCTTTCCCCTAGAGCAGAGGTTCTCAACTTTCCTAATGCCTCAGCCCTTTAATACTTGTATCTGGGTATATCTGCATTAGACTGGACTCACCTAGAGATGGATAGAGGAACAGTGTCTCGGTTCCTAAGACCATGGGAAATATGTGTTTTCCAATGGTCTTAGGCAACCCTGTTTGACCCCCCAAAGGGGTCGAAACCCACAGGTTGAGAACCACTGCACTAGAGTTTTGATTGGATCTCAGTTATCTTCTCTGAGACTCCAAAGACTCTATGCCTCATGCGAGTGGAAAAAAAGTACTCCAAATCAGTTTTAAGGACAGATTTGAAACTATAGTCAAAAAGCCACTAAATTATCCCTGCTCTTTAACCCAGATATATCACTTCTAGGCGTATTCCTCAAAGAAACAAAAGATAGAAGAAAGGGACCCACACTCATAAATATTCATAGAAGAATTTTTATTGTAGCAACAAACTAGAAGCCAAGGGGAATTTCTATCAGTTGGAGAATAGTTAAAGAAATTTTGGTACATGATAATGATAACTAGCATTTGTATAAGGCCCTCTATATGCCAGGCACTGTGCTAAGTGCTTTACAAATATTCTCTAATTTGTTGTTTACAAAAATCCTGGGAGATAGGTGTTATTGTTATTCACATTTTACAGATAAGGAAACTGAGGCAAGCAGTTTAAGTGACTTGCCCAAAGTCACACAGCTAGTAAATGTGGGAGGCAAGCTTTTGAACTCGGGTTCCAATATGAATATATGAGTACATGGGTTACAAAGGGCTTTGAAAGCCAAACGAAGGATTTTTAGCTTGCTTCTGGAGGTGACAGGGAGCCATTGGAATTTATTGATTAAGGAGGAGACGTGGTCAGGCCTGCAATTTATAAAGAGAGGAGGCAGATGAGAAGTGTTGAATGAGACACACATTTTCAGCCAATGAACAGATTTTGTTTGTTTGTTTGTTTGACTGTGCTTGTTTGTTAAAAGGTAAAAGGGTTTAGTTTGGTTTGGTTTTGAAGAAAGTCACAGCTGTGGAATGATAGCCTACACTAAGAACAGCTCAGGAAAAGAGGGAGAAAGAAAGATAGTAATGCCAGAAAAAAGAAGAAAAGAAAGAAAAGAGGGTCTTTGAAGTATTTTTTTTAACGCACAGAATAGAAGGAAGTTCAGAGGCAGCACAGACAAGCTGTGTAGCTTTGAAACTAATGTGCTGAATTTATCATTTACTAGAAAATAAAGAGCTATATGGCATATTCACAACTTTATTTACAGCACTTTTTCAGTTCTCTATACGTAGGAATATTCATGCTTATTGGCATGTCAGGTTTAGAAAAGCAAAAATAAAAACTTTAAATTAACTTTATGCTCTCCTTTCCAATTTGCACAGCACAAGGTGAAACCCAATGCCTTGACCTTTGAATTCAGGCAATGGCTATCTGCAACCTCCGGCAGCCTCTAATCCCCAATTCCCCTCCCACCACGTAAAGCAAAGCCACTTGTGAGTCACACACATGCATTGGGATGGGCATGTGACCTGCTGTAGGGGTGGGAGGAGAAGCTCAGAGTGAAGGCACAGGCTGCTGTTGCCTGGTAGATGAGATGGAAATCTGGGCCTATCCAATCAGAAAATCCGCACCTTAGAGGCAGTACCCAGCCCTTTCCTGTTATAGAATCATGGATTCAAACTAGAAAAGACCTCTGAAACTACCTAGTCTAACCCTCACATTTAATTTTTTAATTTTTGCTTTTTGGAGGGCAGTTGGGGTTAAGTGACTTGCCCAAGGTCACACAGCTAGTTTTTTTGTGTGTGTTAAGTGTCTGAGGCTGAATTTGAACTCAGGTACTCCTGACTCCAGGGCCGGTGCTCTATTCACTGAGCTACCAAGCCACCCCTAACCCTCACATTTTAAACATGAGGAAAAGGAGGCCCAGGAAGTCAAATGCCTTGCCCAAGGCTGTATAAGACTGACGTCAAAGACAAAATTTGAATCCAGGGTCCCCAGCTTCAGAGATATTGCTCTTTCCATCATATGACTATAGGGAGGAGGGTTTGTAGCAGCACCAAGCCTCCTGAATCCCACCCCTCTCCCCTCTAGTGCTCTTTCCCATGCTACAGGAGGAGTAGCTTAGGCCTAAGCAGGTTGTTCCATTTAGCCCTTTGGAAGCATGATTTCTTTAAAAAAAAAAAAGTTTTCCTAAAGTCACTTGAAATACAGACACCATTGTAAACTGGTATGGAGAAACAATATGGTGGAGAAGAAAAGAGAACTGGGCTGTGTTCGGATCTTGACTCTGTATAAGTCAAATCAGCGAGCATTCATTAAGCACTTAGTGGATGCCAGGCACTGGACTAAGTACTAGTGATGCAAAGAGAGGCCAAAGACAGTTCCTGTTCTCAAGAACCTGCCAGCCTAATAGGGGAGAGAACAATCAACCATGTACAATCAATATGGAGGATAAATCAGAGATAATCTTAGAAGGCTATTTTACCTCTCTGAGACTCAGTTTCCTCCTCTATAAAATGGACATAATAATACTCATCCTACCTGTGTTATAGGTTTATTGTTATTATATATATTATATATATTATAACAATAACACCACACAACACACATTATAGGTTTATTGTAAGCCGTAACACACTGTAGAAATATGAGCTGCTATAATTTATTGTTATTTCCTCCATATCTTACAAAAAGGGTCTACAAACAGCTAGAAGACATAAGTTTTTGGTCTTCTCCCAGAAAAAGGTCAGGTATCTATTTTTAACACCTTGTTTGTATTATTGATCTATGACATATAACCTAAATAATTATCTTTATTTTTGCCCCATTAAAACATAGGTTTGACTATGTCACCCCCTTCCTGAATAAACTCCAATGGCTTTCTATTACCTTTAGGATAAAATACAAAATGCTGTGTTTGGCTTTCAAAGCCCTTTATAATATAGGCCCCTCATACCTTTCCGGTCTTCTTATAGCCTCCTTCCCACCATGTACTTTTTGATTCAGTGACACTTCTCCATGAACAAAGCACAGGCTCATGCAGTAAATGTCTGAGGCCGAATGTGAACCCAGGAAGTTGAGACATCCTGACTGCAGGCCCAGCACTCTACTCACTCAGACATCTATCTGCCCAGAGTAAGATAGCAGTAGAGAAGAAAATGTAAAGATCTCAAAAGAGATCAAAACCGAAATAATTTTTTTAAGGCTAAAAATTAACTTGCTTTCTGATGACAAAAGCCTTTGTAGAACAAGTCTACATTAAGAAAAAAATGACTTTTATAGGAATCAGAAGTCACAGAGTCCTACCTCCATGCCCTTGCCCCACCCTTCTCTACATTTAAAACGTCTTCCTCTACCCATTGAAAGCCGGCCTGTCAGGAAAGACTTATATGAACTGAGGCTGAGTGAAGCGAGCAGAACCAGGAGAAGATTGTACACAGCAATAGCAATATTGTTCAATGACCAACTATGATTGACTTAGCTCTTCTCAGCAATGCAATGATCTAAGACAATTGCAAAAGACTCCTGATGGAAAATGCTATTTACATCCAGAGAAAGCAGAGAAAGAACTATGGAATCTGAATGCAGGTCGAAGCTTACTAGTTTCTCTTCCTTTTTTTTAGAAGTTTTTCCCTTTTACTCTGATTCTTCTTTTGCAACATAACTAATGTGAAAATATGTTTAATATGATTGTACATGTATTGCTTATATCAGATTGCATGCCATCCTGCACTGTCTTTCACTGGCAGGTGAATCTGGCAAAACAACCTCAAAACAGATAAATACCAGCATCACAGCCATGCCTCCTCAGTTCTTGGCAGCTCCGGGTGGCAGTTCTCAAAAGTACTGGGCAGCTCCAACTGGCCCTCAGAAGTCCACAACACTGCTCTCCAAAAGACCTTCTGGCCTCTCTCCAAATCCATGGATCCTCCCAGTTCAGCCCTCTCTCTTCAAGTCAACAAGTCCATCCCACAAGTGAGATTCACAAGCTCTGGGTTTTAACACTCAACCCAAAAACCAAGCTAACACAGGGGGATCTCCAAATTCCATTACCATTACATAAGGATAGAAATATTTTCTCTCATTTACATTGGCTAATCCTATATCACCTTGTTTCTTGTCTCTGGGGTAGATTTTTCTGCTTATACTGTGAGCCCAACTCCCAGCCAATGGGAGAAGGGTCAATCAGGGAGGGTGGGAGAATTTCTGTGTTAGGGCTATATAATCATGCCTTTGCTTTCTGTAAGCTGCTTCTCCTCTCTGACTTTTTGTTGGAAGGGGGAGGCCTTTTCTCACAAGATTGTAAATAAACTCCTTTTTTGCTTCTACCTTGAGAAATCTCTGAGTTACTTTGAGTAAGTGGTTTTTGACCCACACAACCTTCAGTATTTGACCTTGCAATGAATAGTCTGAATTAATTTTCCTTAAGTATTGACTGATTTGATCTCCCTGCTATCCAAGGGATTCTTAAAAGTCTTCTCCAGCTCCACAATTTAAAAGCATAGACTCTGCAGCACTCAGCTTTCCTTATAGTCCTTATAGCAATATAGGCTGTGCCAACTCTCACAGTCATACATTGCTACTGGAAAAACCATAGCTCTGACTGTACAGACTTTTGTCAGAAATATGATGTCTCTGCTTTTTGGTATGCTGTCCAAATTAGCCACAGTTTTTCTTCCAAGGAGCATGTGTCTTTTAATTTCATGGTTGCAGCCACTTTCTGCAGCTATCTTTGAGCCCAAGGGTTTAAAACTACTTCTAGAAGGCACCACCAAGGATGTCCTAGTAAATGTTTAACAACCAGTTGGGGGGGGGGGCGGGAAGAAATGTACACAATACATCCTTTTAAATTTAATCTGCATTAGTAATAGTTTCTCAATAACTTTGTTAAATCTAGATAATCAACAAAAAAATAAATCAAGGTCTGATTTGTTAGCATTTGCCTATTTTGGAGGCATGAATGCTCACACTGAAATTCTACAAATTGACTTTCTCAAGCTGGCACAAAATGACTCTAGCATGCCCCCTGACACCCTTCAGCCCTTGATGTGCATACTGTCACCCTTTCCCAAGTATAAATTTGTAAGTCAGATTCCTCAGAGTACTTTGCCTAGACCTCTCCTTTGCACTTATTTTATTCTCTCCTGAATCATAATTATTCTGTACATGTCAAATCCCTCCCACTCCCTCTTTAAATTGTTGTGGGTTGGGTTTTTTGTTTGTTTGTTTGTTTTTGGAGGAGGAAAGGCAAGGCAATTGGGGTTAAGTGAATTGCCCAAGGTCACACAGCTACTAAGTGTCTGAGGCCAGATTTGAAGTCAGGTTCTCTTGATTCCAGGACCAGTGCTCCCTTCCCTTCAACACCAAGATGCCCCGCCATCATTAAATTGTTAGATCCTTGAAGGCACATCCTGTGACAGTCATATCTAGTGCTGAGTCCTGGGCCTCTCTGTACTAGTGAGGACTTGGGGAATACCTGTGGAATTGATCTGATCATGCTCTATATTATAGTTCTTTCTGTTTGTACCCTATCCCATGTACTAGAGTATGAGATACCTAAGAGTGGAGACCAAGTACCATTTATATCCATACCTCTCCCAGTCATATCTCACCTGCCTTCACATACTGGCATTTAATGAATGTCTGCTGAATCAGATTGATTAATCCTATTTGGGGCAAGAAGACGTCACATAATTTTAGAGATCCCTTGCAACCATCAGTCCCTGGTAGTCTCAAGCACAACTTCAGCCATAGTATGTGGCAATATGTTACATATGGCGCTAAGAGCAGAAAATCGATTTAGAAGACGTGGCTTATAGTCACAGCTCTAGCATTATCTTGCTTGATAGCCTTGGATAAGTCATACCTTCTCTAAGCCTCACTTTTCTCATCTATCATTCAGGGAAAATAATCATTTCCCTTCCTCCCTCCCAGACCTATTAAGAGTCTCTGAGAAAATGGATAGGAAAATGCCTTCAAAAGTATAAAGTGCTTCACTTTATAGTAAGGGATTATTTTTATTAATGGAGTTCCTGGGTGGGTACCATAGTTAATTGCACATTAAGAAAAGGTACCTTCCTAGTCTCTGGTATGGCCTAGATTATCAGAAAGTATCAAGCTGGAAAGAACCTCAGAAAACAGTATGTCAGAAACAGAAGAAACCTTTAAAAATATAATGTTAGAATAAGAAGGGATCTTAGGACACAGACTGTTATACTTCAGAGATGATATAAAAAAACAGACTGTTTGAATGGGACCTTAGACAGTACCTAATCCAACACCCTCATTTTATTGATAGGGCAGCTAGGTGGCATAGGACCTGGAGTCAGGAAGATTCGTCTTCCGGAGTTCAAATTTAACCTCAGACACTTACTATAGCTGGGTGACCCTGGGCAAGTCACTTAATCCTGTTTGCCTCCGTTTCCTCATCTGTAAAATGAACTGCAGAAGGAAATGGCAAACCACTCTAGTATCTTTGCCAAGAAAACCCCATATGGGGTCACAAAGAGTAGGGCATGACCGAAAAACAGCTGACCAATAATGACATTTTATAGATGGGTGAACTGCAGGCTAAGGAAGTGAACCAATTTTCCCAAGGTGAGTGAGTCAGTGACAGAGTGATGGCTGGGACCCAGGTTTCCTGAATCCTAGTACAATGATCTTGCATCACTTTAAAAAAATTATTTTAACTAACCCCCCTGCTTGACAAAGTATCTGAAGAACTAACTCAGCATTCTTGGATACTCACCCAATTGAAACTGTTACTTCCCCCGAACAAGAGAGATATGCTGTTTTAGGAGAGGGAAGTAACCCATTTGAAAAGCTGATGGAGCAATTAAGACTAAATTCCCGCAAATCAAATGTGTTAAATGAAATGTTTCTTTGGGTTCACTGCCATCTCCTTGCTCCCAATATCACAATCATATATTTGTACTGTACTTTATACTTTTCAAACCATTTTCAAACGCATTTATCTCATTTGCTCTATCCTCGGCTGCTTAGCACAGTGCCTGAAATTTAGTGTTTGTTGATTGACTCACTGATCTCCCCCAAAATCTCAGAAATAAACAGGCCACAGATTATGATCCTTTCTGACAGCTGAGAAAACCAAAGTCTCAATAGAGAGGATGATAGCAGCTGTGTGACCCTAAGCAAGTCACTTATCTCCAGCCTTAATTTCTTCATTTATGAAACGAAAGGTTGGAATTTATATAAATTAAGCTCCTCAAGAGCAGAGATCGTTTCGTTTTTATTTCTCTAATCCCAGCGCCAAGCACTGGTCCTGAAACATAACATAGCATTTAGCTAACTGAATCCTTAATAATTAGTAGTCCAAGTCTGGACCTTCTACATTCTAAGTTCCCCTCTGGTTATAACAATGTCTGTGTTCTATATTCAACAATTCAATTCTGCAAACATTCATTGGAGAGCAAAGTTAGGGGCTCAGTACTAATTGGGGGAGTGAGGGATGAGAGGAGGACAGTACAAAGTTTAGATAAGACTGGTTCCTGCCTTCAAAGAGCCAATATTCAAACGCAAAGATAAGACAAATATACAACAGATAACTATTTTAAGGAAAGCAGCAGTTTTGTCCCTGGTGAGAATATTTTTAAGTCACTTTGTAACTTATGATCACTTTCAGTTCTGACAATCTATGTTCTCCTGAAGGCAAGGATGTGCTGGAGAAAGTTGTTAAATTTCCAGTGTGAACATTTTATACCTCAAATCAGCAAATAATACAAATTAGGGTTTGATTTATTGTTTTGTTTATTGAGACTTAAGAAAGAGAGGGAGAAAATGTTAAGAATGCAAATTAAACTTAAAAGTCTATGGGGGGGGGGGCTGCCAGCTAGGTGGCACAGTGAATAGAGCATAAACCTTGGAGTCAGGATGGCCTGAGACACTTAACACTTACTAGCCCTGTGACCTTGGGCAATTCACTTAATCCCAACTGCCCGGCCTTGGCCTTTCCAAAAAAAAATTTTTTTAAAGTCTATGGGGGGGGAGGCATGGAGGCACATTTTTGGAAAACTCAAATTTACAAGCACATCCCTGGCTGAGGGTCACACAGAGTTAAAGCCTAGACTAGGACCCATAATTTTGGGCTCCAGAAGTAGAACCCTTTGTAGTACCACAGGCCACCTGTCTCCTTTCCTATTTGTCCTAGCTCCTTACTTCGGGATTAGTATTCCTATCTGAGAACTTTGTTGTTGTTCAGTTATTCCCACACTTCATGATCCCATAGCAGATTTTCTTGGCAAAGATACTAGAGTGATTTGCTCTTTCCCTCTCCAGCTCATTTTACAGGAGAGGAAACTAAGGCAAACAGGGTTAAGTGACTTGCCCAGGGTCATACAGCTAGTAAGGGTCTGAAGCCAGATTTGGAGTAAAAACAAATCTTCCTGACCCTAGGCCAGCACTCTGTCCACTGAGCTACCTAACTGTCCTTATCAAAGATTAGAGAAAGGCTAAGGGATAGAAAGGGTGAGCTGAGTCTGTCAATTGACCGGTCTTAACCCTGGCTGTGAAAGTGGCTGACCAAATTCTCAGTTGAGGAGGACTGGGGGCAGGGTGGAAGGATGGGAGTTTGGCCAGTCAGGTGACTCCCAAAGCTTTCCTTTCCCACCAACTCACTCAGCAGCAACTTTCTTTCACACACAGGCAAGATCTTCACCTCTAGTTCTCCAGTTCACACTCTCTAGGAGACTTTTCCTGGCAGCTGCATCTGCATTCATCCCCAGAGTCAGCAGGAATGATGGGGAATTAAACAAACAAAATAATAAAGTCTCTTCTGGTTGCTGCTGGGCTGAGAGACTCTACTGGAGAAGCTACAATTCCCAGATAAGGTCTGCCAAGGCTGGATGATCCAGAGAGCCACCATACTGTTCTCATGCAATACTGCCAGGAACCTAGCAGCTGGCCACATCTGAGTCAGAGGACTCTGGTTCAAATCCTGCCTCTGACATTACTCCCTGGTGGGTGATGTTAGGGAAGTCCACTTTCCTGCCCTCAGTTCCATCCTTCCCTTTATCTCAGCATCCTTCTCTTCCTTTAAGATACAGCTCAGATGTCATTTTCTACTCAAAGCCTTGCTTGATCCTCCCAACTGCTGGTGCCCTCCCTCATTAAGGACCTTGTATTTAACTACTTTCTACAGATTTGTATTTATTAACATTATATTTACACGGTATTTTATTCACATTATATTTATACTGCATATATGTGAACTTGTCTCCCTTGTTAGACTGTAAGAGCTTTGAAAGCAGGACTGATTCATTCTTTATACTTTCATCTCTAGCACCTGGCAAAGTGCCTGTCAAATAGTAGGTGGTTAATGGTTGTTGATGGTTTGGTAGATCTACAAAATGTTAGAGCTGGAAGACACTTTAATAATAATAATGATAATTAGCATTTATATAGTTCTTTAAGATTTTTAAATCACTTTACAATGATCTCATTTAGTCGTCACAACAACCCTGGGAGGCAGGTAATTTTATTATCTTCATTTTACAGATGAGGAAACTGAAACTAAGAGAGGTTAAGTGACTAGTCTAGGATTACAGGACTAGTATCTGAGGCAGCATTGGAACTCAGGTCTTCCTCCAAGTCCAGCATTCTATCCATGGGGTCACCTAGAATGTCAGAGTTGGGGAGAACTTTAAAACATAGAGCACTGAATAGAAAGTGCTGGAGCTAGAAAGGGCGTTAGAATATGCAGTTTCAGTCATAGAGGCTCCTACATGATACAGTGAATAAAGCACTGGACCTGGAATCAGGAAGATCTGAGTTTAAATCTGTGTAACTCTAGGCAAGTCACTGAACCTCAGTCTGCCTCAGTTTCTTCCCCAGTAAAATAGCACCTCCCCCTCCAAGGGGTTGTTATGGAGATCAAATGAAATGATAAATGCTTGTTTCCTCCCTCCCTCCCTTCCTTAGAGACATCTAATCCGAACTTATCATTTTGCTGAAAAAGGAAACTAAGATCCAGAAAGGGCAAAGGACTTGCCCAAAAAGTCACAAAGTGAGTCAGTTGGAGAACCAGGTCTAGAACCCACCCTCTGTTTCACAGAATCCTAGATTCAGATGCAGAAGGGATCTTAGAGGTCATCTCACCCAATCCCATCATTTTACTGATGAAGAAACTAAGGCTCAGGCCAAACTATTTCCCCAGAGTTGCATAAGTGTCGAGTGACAGCACTGAAATTTGGAAGCAAGCATAGCATTCTTTCAACTATATCACATTGTTTTGAGGGGTGGGTTACAGGCCCCCTAGTCAAAGAGAAAAGAAAGCAGACACCTAGATTCTATAGATTCCTCATTTCTGAAGATTGCTTTCCATGCAAAAATCAGAACCTCTAAGCCTACTCTGCTTGAAATGGTCTGGGGGGGAAAAAATACTGGTTTTCCAAGAGGAAAAAGATGATGGCCTTGGATCTGATTGGCCGGCACCTCTGCTTCAGTGGGTTGCCTGTTTAACTACTCACTGACCCTCCTGCTGACCCTGAGAGAAAATAAGCTTACAAAGTCAATATCTTCCCTTACCACAACCTGGATAGATTGATTAAGCTTGCTCCATAAGGGTTAGAAATAACTAGGCAAGCTGTTCCTCAGAACTCAAAATCCTGACTCTGGAAGATTAAGGGAGGAGCTGGAAGTCCTTCCTCTCTGCCATCCTTCCCCAGTCTCCTACCCTAGCATTCCTCATATGATGGGATCAGTCAAATGCTAATTCTTCCACTTCTTGGGGGACAGTGTGAAAATAAGTTGAGGAAAATAATTTGGGGATGGATTAATTGATGCCCAACGTCCCTTCCACTCTGACTAATGGGTCCCTTTCCAAATCTAAAGTGGTCTAATTCTTCATTGAGAGGCACCATGGTACAGAAAATCTGGGGTCAAGTTCTGTCTTTGTTCCACACTGACTGTGTGACCCTTGGCAAGCTATTTAACCTCTCCTTGCTCTAGGCAACTCTCCAAAACATTAAGTTGCAGAGAATGCCACCGTTGTTAGAGGAAGCTTTCTTACCCAGGAGTTCGATTTAAGCAATGAAATCACAGCGCCAGTCCTTATGCCTATGATTTTTCATTGCAGGGATTCCCAGTCAGTGGTTTGGAATCCCAGAGATGAATGGTATTCTTTCAACTATCTAGGTCTGATCCTGTCATCTCCTTTTTAAATACTTTCAGTGGCTTACCATTGCCTGTAGGAGAATATAGGAACTGCCTCGCCTGGCATCCAGGGTCCTTTGCAGTCTTAGATAGGTAGTGGGAAGTGACACATATGCAGAATGCCTCTGACAGCATCTCCCTAGGTGGAGAAACTAGGGGGACTGTTTCTGGGGAAGTTGTAACAGTGCATATAGAAGTACTTTGCAGAAATGTTGTAATATGTGTAGACATTCTTCAACTAGTTCCTGTCTGCTAACCATGTGCTTAAGAGAAGCCTTTTCAATTGGCTACATAACCAGGACTGAGACTACCTTCAAAATGCATTTAACAAATAGAGCCTCAGCCTTTTTTGTTCTTACTCTGCAGTCTTGGTGAGTTTTACTTTTTTGGAGAGCAATTGGGGTTAAGTGACTTGCCCAAGTCACATGGCTAGTGGGTATGTCAAGTGTCTGAGATTGGATTTGAACTCAGGTCCTCCTGATTCCAGGGCCAGTGTTCTACTCACTGTGCCATCTAGCTGCCCCAGACTTGGTGCATTTTAGACTTCCTTTCAGATGCTGTCTGTTTATGGTCTCATTAAGAAAGGTGAAAGATAATTCTGTAAAGGGAGAGAAAGGTCTTTCATCTTCTGCCCTCAAAGGCCCTGTGGCGCTGTGAATATAGGTCTAGTATTTATTCTTTCATTTAGGTAAAGGAAGAGTGATGTATGTCTCTGTGTCTCACTAGCTAGGTTTGATAACCAGCTCAGCATCAAAGTCCATAGGAGGAGCAAAGAGTGAGCTTTGTAGAGTGTGACCTTCTGGACCTAGCCTAGTGTTAAATTAGATTGAATTACATTAGATTAGATCATTACATTAGATTATTATAGAATATATTACTATAGAATTACATTAGATTAGACTTATTAGATATTTACTAAGTAGAAGTTCCTAGGCTAAGCCTTCAGAATACAAATATAAGACAAAAGAAAGTCCAGGCCCTCAAAGGATTTATGTTCTAATTAGGGGAAGACAGCACTAAAAGGAATCTAGGCAAAGTGGGAAAGTCTTAGTGAGTGGGGATTTTTAGTCATTTCTGACTCTTTGTGACCTCATTTGGGGTTTTCTTGGCAAAGGTATTGAAGTGGTTTGCCACTTCCTTCTGAGGCAAACAGAGTTAAGTGACTTGCCCAGGGTCAGCTAGTAAGCGCCTAATGCCAGATTTGAATTCAGAAAGATAAAGTCCTCTTGACTGCAGGCCCAGTCCTCTGTGGACCATAACACCACCTAGCTGCCCAAGACCAGAGCATACAAACAAGACTGCTCTCTGACACAGCCAGACTAGAGTGGAGCTTGTTCTTTCCAGTATCCTCCTCATGCTGTACATCACCCTAAGCAGTTGCCTGTTCCTGGATTGCATTCTGCACATCTCTACTTGTTGAAATCTTTCCCTTCCTTCAAGCTCAGTTTTAGGGTACCTGTTGCATGAAGCCTTCCTTGAATTCCTCAGTTTTAGCCTTCTCTGTGCCTTTATCACATTCTAAATTGTTTTTCAAAATTCTTTGTCACAACCTTGTTTTGATTATTAACATCCTGAAGTTATAGCACTTAATAAATGGCTGTTAAATTTAGTTGAATTCAAAAACCCAAAAAATTCAGAACTGGAAGAGATTTAATCATTTTACATACTAGGAAACTCAGGCTCAGGGATGTTAAATGATCTGCCCAATGTCAAATAGGTAATAAGAAAGCAGCATTAAGATTCCAAACCAAGGTTTCTGATTCCAAACCTGGTGCTGATGAGGTGCAGGCTCTGGGAGCCCCCTTGAGCTCTCCTTGAATCTTTGAGGTACAGGCTCTGGGAAACCCCTTGAAGTCTGATTAAATCTTCCCACTTGATGAGGCATTTGCAGAGGCCATAAATTTTTCATTTTGGCTGGGCCCAAACTTCTATTACTAGCCTAGCCCTCCATTGTCCATCTATTTCCCACCCTTGAGCCTACCAAAATATCAATCCACCCTTGCATTGACCTCATTAACTCCTCCTGAACACCCTCTCCAAACTCCTCCTAGACCACCCCTAGATTCCTCTGTACATAAGACCCTGTCTTCCCTCCATGTAGTGTGAGTGCCATAGAATGACCTAGGACTTACTCTGTCCCTCTTGTCCAATACAAGCCTCACAAATACCTAGGCTCCTTAAGAGTCTACTCCATATGGCAAACTTTAAATAAATTTTACTTTCCTTTGGCCGAGAAGACTCAGCGTGTTGGTATTTTGGTGTCTCTTGAGCAACCCTAACCCTCTTTAATGGGTAACCTCTACAGTGCCATTTTCTTAATAAACCACAGCTGCCCCTGAATAAAATTGATGGTGGATCAATTAGGTGGTAGTTCTCCAAGACAATGGCTGTCACCAATAGACCTTTCTCTTGTAAAGAGTTTTTCCTCTTAAATATGCTTAGCACAGGGCCTGGAACATAGCAAACACTTAATAAATACTTGTTGACTTGTCTTGTGCCAGGATTTGGAGAATCATGGAATCTCAGAGCTCCAAGGAACCTCCGAAGTCATTCAGTCTAACTTATTGCTGACTAGTAGTAGTCTCCTCTACATAATAACCTCAATGAACAGAGTTATAAATCAGAAAACTTGGTTCTGGGGTAAACTCATGAGGGAGAAGAGTAGAAGGGGTATGTATAAAAAGTACAGCAGTTCCAGAAGAAATGGTGGTGATGACAACACAGAGGATAAAATGCCAGGTTTGGCATCGGGAAGACCTGAATTCAAATTTGGCTTCAGACACATACTAGCTATGTGACCCTGGGCAAGTCATTTACCCCTGTGAATTATCTCAGTTTCCTCATTTGTAAAATGAGCTGGAGAAGGAAATGGCAAACCACTCCAGTGTCTCTGCCAAGAAAACCCCAAATAGGATCATGAAGAGCTGGATGGGACTGAAATCACTAAATCACAAAGCATTTATATAGTCCTTTAAGGTTTTCAAAGTGTTTCATCTCATTTAGTCTTCACAGCACAGTAAGGATTTGAAGTCATGTCCTCCAGACTGATGCAAGTCCAACACTTTATCCACTACACCACCTAGAAGGACAGAAGAGCCTGGGGTACCATAGTCCATGAGGTCAGGAAGAGTTGACAGAACTCAACAACAACAACAAACTTAGGTGCTAAATGCTTCAAAGAGAGTGTGGTACTCATGGTGGGGGGGGGCAGGTAAGAAAAGGGGTCTGGGAGAAGGGAAATCACTTCAGCAAGACCCTGTTATGTATTATACCAGTGTTTCTGTTGAAATATACTATAAAAAGGAATATTTTTAGAATAAAATAAAATTTCCCATGTTAAATTAAGTGGTGATGTGATTGGAGGCTC
This sequence comes from Pseudocheirus occidentalis, assembly GCA_028646575.1. Taxonomy (NCBI): domain Eukaryota; kingdom Metazoa; phylum Chordata; class Mammalia; order Diprotodontia; family Pseudocheiridae; genus Pseudocheirus; species Pseudocheirus occidentalis. The sequence continues at coordinate 139,283,759 of CM053595.1, forward strand.
AAGGTTGTTTGTTTCATGTTGTATCTTGGACCTGGGGAAGATCTGGAGGTTAGGCATAGATAGGGATGCCTATCTATGCAGATACCAGAGGGAGGAAGCTAACTCCTACCTCTCCACTCTAAATGTTTCAGGTCTAGAGCAAAGCTCTGCTTCAGTTATTTTTCAGTTGTGTCTGATTCTTCATGACCCCATATGGGGTTTTCTTGGCAGAGATACTGGAGTGGTTTGCTGTTTCCTTCTCCAGCTCATTTTACACACAAGGAAACTGAGGCAAACAGGTTTAAGTGACTTGCCCAAGGTCACCCAGCTATAGGTGTCTGAAGCTAGATTTGAACTCAGGAAGATAAGTCTTCCTGAATTCAGGCACAGCACTCTATCCACTGTGCCCCCTAGGGGCCCTAACCACAAAGAGACAGCCATAGTTATAAAAAAACACTCTTCATGACCATCCATTTGGGGTTTTCTTGCAAAAATGCTAGAGTGGTTTGCCATTTCCTTCTGCAGCTCATTTCACATGAGGAAACTGAGGCAAACAGGGTTAAGTGCCTGGGATTTCACAGATAATGTCTGAGGTTATATTTGAACTCAGGTCTTCCTGATTTCAAACCCAGCTTTCTATCTATTGAACTACCTACCTGCCCCTGACCAAGCCATGGCCAGTAGTAGCTATCCATCCAATGGGACAACTCTAAATGTTAATAAGTTCATCCTTATTATGAGCTAAAATCTGCCTCTCTGCAACTTCTGATTGGTCCTAGTTCCATCCTTTGTTTGGGGTCAGGCAAAACAAGTATCATCTCTATTCCCCAGCCCTTCATATGCTTGAAAGAAGTTATCAGAGCCCCTAAAAGGTCTTAAGGGTCTTCTCTCCTCCCAATGAAAAGAAAAATCTCCAACAGTCCTATCTCCTTCTTCTCATCAGATGCTTTCCTGTCAGCACCACCAACCTACCATTCTGGGCTTCAAGTGAAAAGAAATAGGGCATGTCCCCATGAAAGAGTGAGTCCAAATTTGGTGTGTGGTCAAAGAAACTGAAAGAAAACTTGGAACCAAAAAGATAAATTACACTAATGGGCTAAGCCCCAAACCAAACACAAATGTGAATTATGAACTGAACCAGGGGTGGGGAACCTGTGACTTGGACAGGCCTCCTTCAAGGCTGAAGGTTCTCCACCCCTGAACTTAAACTATTATGCGCTGGGGGGGAGGGGAGGCAGGCATTAAGAGGTGCTTTGGAGAGAGGAAGCTACCTAGTGGAAAAACCGGAAATGGAATTTGCATCAAATCATATCTAAGAACTGTCTAGAACAAAACAGATCTCCTACACATTCTCAAATGGAACCTAAAGGCTCTATTTGGATCAAGTCCTTGACCTACAGCAGTGGAATTATGGGAACCCAAAGTGTGACAATCATAGTGAAGAGGTCAGGGGTTAGGGGTACTCGAGACCCCAAATACCAACACGCCAGGTCCTGCCAAATGAATTCTACTCAAGTCTTCTCTCAGCCAAAGAAAAGCAAAGTTTATTAAAAGTTCATCATATTGGGTAGACTCTTAAGGAGGCTAGGTATCTGTGATAGATTTGCATTGGGCAAGTAGGCCAGAATCATCTGACACAGAATAAGTCTGTGCTAGGTCATTCTATGGCTCTCTCACACACATGGAGGCAAGATGGGCTCTTATATACAGAAAAGTTGTGTGAGGAATGTAGGGGTGGTCTAGGGAAGGAGTATGGGGAGGGTATTCAGGAGGAGTTAATGAGGTCAGGTAACAGTTGATTTGGGTATAGATATTTTGATAGGCTCAAGGGTAGGAAGTAGATGGACAATGGAGGGCCAAGCTAGTAACAAAGGTTTGAGCAGAGCCACTATGAAAGGCTTATGGCCTCATGCAAATGCCTCATCAAATGGTAACATTCAATCAGAGTTCAAGGGGGTTCCCAGAGCCTACACCTCAAAGATTCAAGGGGAGTTCCCAGGGCCTGTACCTCATCAATAGGACATTGGTACGTTTCTTCCTGTGTCAACTAGAACTATCAAGTGCCTTGTTCTTTCCCAGATCTACAATTTACAAAGCACTCCTACAAAGCAACAAATAAATGAGGCATATGCTACTATGAAGTTATTGGATAATAGGGATCATAGATTTATTTTATTTTATTTTTGGCCAGACAATTGGAATCAAGTGACTTGCTAGTTAACAAGCTACTTAAATGCTAACTATCTGAGACAAGACCTGAACTCAGGCCCTCCTGACTCCAGGGCCAATGCTCTATCAAATATACCACCTAGCTGCCCCTAGGGATAGTAGATTTAGGACAGGAAGGATTTTGGAGGTCTTCTACTCCAACTTCTTTATTTTATAAATAAGAAAATTTAGGCACAGAAAAGTTCAATGATTTGCTTATGGTCATACACATTTCTATGGCACTTTAAAATTGACAAACTGATTTTCTCTCAGCAAATTAGAGGAATACAAATTGGAACCATGAAACCTATGAGATCAGATGAGAAAGAAGTAATTTCCAGATGGAGGTGATCAAGGAAGGCTTTACAGGGGAGGTGGCATTTGAGCCAAGTCTAGAAGGAGGAATAAGATGGAAATAGAAATGTGGGCAAGGAGGGCAGTCTGGGTGTGATTGTAATAGTTTACATTGCTATTGCTCTTCAACACCTACAAATGGCTTTCCTTATAACAGCCCTTAAATGAATATCCCCATTTTATTTGTTTTTTTTTCTTTTTTTCTTTTTTTCTTTTTGGAGGGCAGTTGGGGTTAAGTGACTTGCCCAACGTCACACGGCTAGCTTTTTGTGTGTGTGTGTTAAGTGTCTCAGGCCGGATTTGAACTCAGGTACTCCTGACTCCAGGGCCGGTGCTCTACTCACTGCGCCCCCTAGCTGCCCCCTATCCCCATTTTATAGAGAAGGAAAATGAAGGGGGTAGAAAGTGATTTGTCCAACCTGCTGTTGCTAGTGAAGCTTCAGACCCTTATCTTTTTATGCTTAGTCTAGAACTCTCTCCGCTATCCACTCTTTCAAAAAAGCAAGCTAGGGGCAGCTAAGTGCTGCAGTGAAGAGAGCACCGGCCCTGGAGTCAGGAGGACCTGAGTTCAAATGCGGCCTCAGACACTTAACATTTACTGGCAGTGTGATCTTGGGCAAGTCACTTAACCCCAATTGCCCTGCCCTCCCCCCTCCAAAAAAAAAAGCAAGCTAGGGCTATAGGGGACAATGGGTGTGGATTACTATATATACCATCAGATGCAGCTGATATATAATTGGTTTGTCTAGAGTGCTTTTTTATTTCTTTCTTTTTTTTTTTTTTAGACAAACTCTTTATTTTACATATCCCTTAGCAGTCCTTCCACGACCAGCAGCCGAGGGGCCTCCACCGGTCGGTCTCACCGCAGCCTCCCGGCCTCACGTTCCAACATCAACAGGGTGAGCACATCCCCCTCCCGTACCGGGCCCTTCACGTTTCAGATGATGGACCGGCTCATGTCGTCCATGAACTCCACGTGCACCTGGGTGCACTGGCCCTGAGAACCGGTCCTGCCCAGCACCTTGGTGACCCGAGCCAGCTTGATAGGCTGCAAGCGGCCGGTGTCCATGATGGCGGCGACAACATAAGGGAAAGAGAGGAGAGGAATTCACGTGTCCCCCGTGCTTTTTTATTTCTCTTGTTTATTCTTTTTTATAAGGGAGGGCTTCTGGGATAGGGAAGAGGACATGTGTATACATGGAAATGAAGGGGATATAAAAGCAAAAGATATTAACAAAAATTTTCTTTAAAAAAGAACATGCTACATCTATTAAGAGCCCTCCCCCTCATCACCAACTATACCAAATTCCCTGCTATTTTCACTCTTAAATTTTGAGATTAATACCTGTCAGAGAAGAGGGAGATTTTTCTGGCAGACACACCTTTACACAGAATCCTCTGTGTCTCATCACTTTTCACTAGTTTAGTCATCTCTAGAATCCTAGGCAATAATTTCATGATCAAGGTCTTACCACTGTTACCACAATTCAATTCTGTTTGATGAACCTTTATTATGCAACTAGATCATCCAGCCCCATGTTGGGTACATGTGTACAAGACCCAAGTAATAGGAATGAGCTCCGACTCAGGCTTGGGGAACCCTGGGTTCAAAGTCCAAGCTCTGCCAATGACAGTAGTCTGTATGACCTTAGCCAAATTGCTTTCCACCCTGGAACACAGATTTTTCAGCTATCAGCTAATCAATAAACATTTATTCAGCACCTCCTATGTGCTGGGCACTGTGCTAAGTTCTAGGGATGCCAAAAGAGGCAAAAGACAGTCCTACCCTCAAGGAGCTTAGTATCTAATGGGGGAGACAACATATAAACAAATATCTACAAAACAAGTGATATACAGGATAAATAGGAAATACTTAACAGAGGGAAAATTATAAAATGAAGGAGCTGACCAGCGTATTCTTTCAGCTCTAATATTCTGTGTTCTAAGTTTCTTCCGTCTCTAACTTTCGTGTTCTGTGTTCCAGGACCCTTTGTAGTTCTGACATTTTAAAACCTATAATAGGGCTTCTTGCTATTCCAGCAGTCTGTATTCCATATTCTAAGGTACCTTCTACAATTAAATATTCTTATTTCTAATGCCCTTTCTACCTCTAACATTCACTGATTCTTCACTGAAGACAGGAAGAGTAAAACGCCCTCATAGGCTGTTCCTTCAATGACCTGAGAAAAAGCATTTATATTTGGGTGGATGAAGTCTTTCTTCCCCAGGCAGCATAGATTAGAGGAAAGAATGGTGGTTCTGGAGTGCATAGATTTCCCGCCTCAAATACGGACTCTTACACTTACTGTGTGAATTTTGTCATGTCCCCTACTCTCTTAGTTACAGCTTTTTCATCTGTTTTCACTACCCACCTTCCTGGATTGTGTTGAAAATGCCACTGGTGTACCATTATTATTTTCTCCCAGATCCTCAGAAGGGAGGGAGGAGCCTTTATTGGGAGTCGAGGAAGGGACTTAGGGGTAAGAGCCAGGCAACGCTCCCTTAACTGGCAGATTCAGGGCAGGAATCAGATCCCCCTTTATTTTTAAGCTTTGAAATCCCTGCTGACAAATGTTCTGTGGAGGAGCACACTAACCCAGGGCAGGCAGCCCAGGTTGCCAGGATATGAGGCTTACTCTGTGGAAGAGGCTTGCCACCCACTATTTTGTAACCCCTAACTTTGTAAGGCTTTTAATGGGTAATCTACTTGTATAGGGCAGTTGGAAAATCAGCCAAAGGGGGTTGGTTATGGGGTTTTAAGTCACTTCCTCAGCTAACACTGACCAGGCCCAGGGAGCTGAGGAGGGAAGATAGGACAGAGGTCCAGCCCAAGTCCAGAAGACAATGAATGATCTTTTGCTGCCTTGGACACAGTGTATCAAAGGATGAATGGAATGTGTTCTGAGCTCCCCTCCCCCGGAGTTCTGCGAAAATAGCGGCATTAATTAGCAGTTCCTCTCTGCATAAGCTGAGCAAAGACAAGGCTTTGCAGCTTTTAACAACTCCCCACTTGGGTTTTAAATAACCTTCGGATTTAAAGAAAACAGAAGCTCCTACTGCAAGTCACCCCCCAGCCCATTACTTCTACCTTACCACCTTAGACAACACCCCTGTAAAGCTGTTCTGATAAAATCAGAGTACATCAGAACTAGAAGAGACCATAGGCTTTAAAACCTCTCAGAATGTTAGAAGTAGGGAACATAGAACCTAGAGCAGACAGAGGCTCTTAACCAAGGTGGGCTAATGCGGAGAGGGAAAAATTAGATATTTATTTCCAATAATGCCTAACTGAAATTTAGAATTTCGTTCAATTATTTAAAAACATTATATTCAAGAAAGGATCCATAGGTCTCACCAGATTGCCAAGGGAGTCCATGATACAAAAAATATTAGGCTCCCCTGATCTAGAGCAGAGAATGTTAGAACATGGGATGTAATGGTAACATCTATATGGCACTTACTATTTGCTAGTCACTTTGCTAACCACTTTATAATTATTGTCTTATTTGATCCTCACAACGACCCTGGGACTATTATTATCTCTATTTAACAGAGGGGGAAACTGAGGCATAGAATGAATTCATGTTTGAGTCAGTATTTGAACTCAGATCTTGACTCTAGTTCCAGGGCTCTATTTACTGAACCACCTGTAAGAAAGAGCTGATCTTAGTACACAGAATGTTAGAAGTAACAAGAAGAAACTTAAATAATAGATCTTGAGTATCAAAGGACCTCCAAAGTCATTGAGGTCCACCCCCTCGTTTTATAGATGAATAATCTGAGGCTCAGAGAAATTAAATGGCTGAGCCAAGGTCACATAGTGAGTTAGTGGCTAAACTGGGCTTTCAGCCCAGGCCTTGGGACCACTTCCTTCCCTTGCATTAGGCTGTATCAGTCCTAGGGTTTGCAGTCTTTTCAGACCATGGCACCCTAGTGTTCCTTCCTGCAGATGTCAGGCATTCCCTGCCTTGGGGATGAGCACTCAGAATTTCTCAAAGACATTTTGTGACCTTATCTAAGGCACAGAGCTGATAACACCCTATGCTTGTTCCAGATGGAGACACTCAAGAGATCTGACCTGGGGGCCATCTAGGGCTGTCCAAACAGGATTTGACTCCTTTGGAAGGAAACTCTTAGCCGTTCTTCCTCTGACAAGGACCTGTGAACCAAGGACTTCTAAGAGGATGGATAATAGCACGGTCACATGAGAGGTTTGGAATTAGATGATGACTGAGGTTCCTTCCAGGTCTAGATCTATGATCTTTGGTCTTCGATAATAACCTACCATCCCTACTATGTGCAGGACCACCTGAAAAGTGCTATGAAGGCTAAAAGGAAGAAGCCAAGGACCCTGCTCAAAGGGCTGTCATTCTGCATGGAGAGAGAAGACACAAACACATGAACAATTAAACAATGCAAGACTTTAAAAATAACAGTTTTCAGGAACAATGGAGATGTGTTCCCAGGTATCTCATGATGGGCATGAAACCTGACATAGTAGAAAGAGCCTTTGGACAGGGAAGTCAGGAGTTCTAACAGTAATAGGGGTAACCTTACATAAGTCATTCAACCTCCTGAAGCCACAATTTCCTCTGTAAAACTGTGATTATACCTTCATTACCTGACCCATAAGAGGCATTGTGAGAAAAGTTCTTTTCAAAACCATAAAGTGAGGACATTAGATTAAAACTTTTCTAAACTCTCTTTAGCTTTCTAATGTCCTACATATCTGTATTAAATTATCACCTGAATAGTAATAGTAATAATAGCAATAGTAATAATCTATTATTATATTATATTATATTAATAGCAATAGTAATAATCTCATTTCTCTAAAGCTTTGCAATTCACAAAAATTACTCTTTACAACATCTCTGTGAAGTACTTAATCCAAGTATTATCGTCTCCATTTTATAGATGAGAAAATTGAGACCTAGGATTTCAGAAAAACCTGGAAAAACTTACATGAACTGATGCTGAGTGAAGTGAGCAACATGTGAAGCGAAGTAAAGCAACATTGTCCCATGATCAACTATGATAGGCTTAGATCTTCCCAGCAATACAATGATCCAAGACTTGCTATCCACACCCAGAGAAAGAACTTTGGAATCTGAATGCAGATAAAAGGATATTATTTTCTCTTTTTTTCTCTTTCTCATGGTTTTTCCCATTTTGTTCTGATTCTTCTGGCCCAATATGACTAATGTAGAAATATGTTTAATATGATTGTACATGTATAGCTTATATCAGATTGCATACCGTCACGGGGAGAGGAAAGGGAAAGAGAGGGGAAAAAATTTGGAACTCAAAATCTTAAAAAAGTGAATGTTGAAAACTAAAAATAAGTTTTAAAAAAAGGGAAATAAAAGAAAATTGAGGCCTAGAGTTAGAATGTATCAGATTCAGTGCAAAAGAATTCACTGTTGTTAGAGGTGGTGCTGTGTCTTGAAGGACAAGAAGAATTTAGTAAGAGAAGTGGGTTCTCAAAGTGTGGTCCAGGACCCTTGGGAGTCCTTGAAACCCTTTCAGGGGGTCCATAAGGTCAAAACTATTTTCATAAAAATACTAAAAACTTTAATTTCTAAAATGCTAAATATGGATTGATATAACCCATAAAAACAAAATCAATAATTTTTAAGAGTGTAAAGGGGTTCTGAAACCATCAAGTTTAAGGAGTGCTTAGTAAAGTGAATCTTTATAGAAGTTGAAACTGAATGTTAGAAAGAGAAAGCGAGGGCAGGGCATTTCAGGAAAAGGTAGGGTATTGCAGGAGAGGGAATCAGATGAACAAAAGCTCATTAAAGGGTAAGTATAATGCTTGTTTGGGAGTCAGAAAAGAAATTAGTATAGTTGGAACATAGAGTATACTAAAGGAATGACAGGAGATCACTCTGGAAAGGAAGGGGAGGCCTCAAATATAACTCTAAGGAATTTGGACTACAAAAAAATTTTGGAATGCAAAACCTTATAAAAGTGAATATTGAAAATTATCTTTTTTTTTTTTTTTTGCTTTTTGGAGGGCAGTTGGGGTTAAGTGACTTGCCCAAGGTCACACAGCTAGTTTTTGTGTTAAGTGTCTGAGGCTGGATTTGAACTCAGGTCATCGTGACTCCAGGGCTGGTCCTCTATTCACTGTGCCACTGTAGCTGCCCCAATTGAAAATTATCTTTGTATGTAATTGGAAAAAAATAAAATTCTATTAAGGGGGGAAATTTTTTTTTAAAAAAGAATTTGGACTTTTTTTCTGATGACTCTTAGGAGCCCCAGAATGTTTGTGACTAAAGGAGGAACATGATTAGAGCTGTGCCTCGGGAAGACTGACCTAGCAGCACAAGTAGGAAGGCCTGGTAAAGGGTTAGACAAGAAACCAGGAGAGCAGTTAGAGGACCATTTTAGCAGTCTAAATTTAAACTGGTAAACTGTCGTGACTCCAGTGCAGGGACCCTGGATGTCCCTCCTACCTAGTTTTGACGTATTAACTTATTCCTGCCCCATGTCTTCCATGGAGTCTTCTTGTATGATTTAAACTGAGTTCTAAGGGAGGGGTAAGCCTTGGAGAGGGAAGAAAGGAATTTCAGGGATGAGCAAGAAGACAGAAGAGGGGAGAAATAAAAGAATGAGGAATATTTCAACTTATTAGCCAACTGGTGACCCTCCAAGTAGTTAATAAACTCACATTTTTATAGCATCCTCCTTATAACAACCTGATGTGGTAAGATTATTCTCCTAATTTTACAGATGTGGATATTGACGTGAAATAAATTGTCCAGGGTCATATAAGGTAGTATGTGGCAGAACTGGGATTTAAGCCCAGGTGTTGCCACTCCAAATCCAGAGGTCTTTTCAATACATTAATAGTTTTGAGTTGGAGGCCTAGCAGGAACAGATGGTTTGTAATAATTGGTTTGAGTCATCTCCCTGAGCTCCACAGACCTCAAGGGGCCACAGGAATATGAATCCACTTAAAACTCTCTCCCTCCCCAAACCCCCAGAAACACCTGTGGCCTTTTGGAGTAAGGAAGATATTGAGTGTGCAAAGGAAAAAAAAAAAGTCCTGGCTCATATGGCAGGAAACCTGGGCTCAGATCCCAGGTTTGCCACTGACTTACTCAGTGCCTCAGTTTCTTCTGTGATAAATTGATGAGATTAGACTGATTACATGATCTTGAAGTTCCCTTTTGATTCTAACAATCTAGGAGCCTGCAAATTTGGAGAGGTAGAAGAAGCAGATGGCAGCATGTGTAACTGTATCCTTTGAGAGCCCTTTTCCCAGATGGCATCAGCCCAAGCCTCCAGATCACTCTGAGAGTCAAAATCAGCAAATTGAATCAGGGCCAAAGATTCAGGTCTCAAGTGGTCAGTAAAGATCTATTCTTTCCCCTCCCCTCCTCATGGAACAACATGGGCCATGAGATCAGGCCTAAAAAAAGGTCACTAAATATAATATAACGATACCAAGGTGATGTGAAGGAGGGCAGCCGATAACACCACCACCATCATTTTATGTACCAGCAATCTCAATCTTATATTAAAAGAAATGGGGCGTATGCCATTCCTTTCCCCTCCCCCACCCCATCATGTTTTCAGAAAAGCAACATGGAGCCGGGGAAAAGACATTGGAGTTAGTCACATGACCCAAATGGGAATCTTGGCTCTAAGTCTTGTTGACTGTGACCTTTCTCCTTCTTGGCCTCAGTTTCTTTACTTACACAACACAACAGAACAATTATACATTAAGCACATACAATGAGAACGATAGTATTTGCACTACCTTCTTCTCAGAACTGATATTAGGGGAGTGCTTTTTAAACTCTAAAAGTCAACTGAAACCGTAGGTCTTTTAGAGCAGAGAGTTTAGATAGGATTTGGCATTTACAGAGGGGAAAATTGAAATGGATGGAGGTTTAGTAACTTGCCCATGATTGCGCAATTAAGTGGCAGAAGCAGAATTAAATGCATTAGAAAAACCCAGATTTTAAAATTCCAGATAAAATGCTCTTTGTCTTATCGCATGCTGCCTCCCATATATTGTTATTATTATTGTTGTCTTTTATGGGAACAACATTTCTGTTGACAGCAGGAATGTGGAGCAAAAGCAGAATGTAGAACAAAGGTACTAGGGTAAGTGCATGGTAGCCTGGCCCTTTAGATCTTGTTCCAAGTTGATCTGCATGGAACTAGTGGCCCCCATGGGAATTCAAAAGAACACTGTCATCTCAACTCCATAACTCTTCTTTGCAATTTTGCTAAGTGGAGCCCCCAGAAGTTTTGAAAGCTTACAGTACAATGAATAGGTATATGACAAAAGTTGAAAGGAATTTTCTAATCCCAGGTCAGAAAAGAGATTCAGATCAGGGAATTTGAGAGGAGTAGGAAAGACCAAAATGCCTAATGAATTCTCAAGCTAGCTGGCTGGGGTCTGTATCACAAAAGAGGTAAGGATGACTTCAGATTTGACACGCTAAAAAGACACACACACACACACACACACACACACACACACACACACACACACACACACTAATCCAGCAGATGGCATCTGTCCAGTAGAGAGAGCAAGATAACAGCTTAGTAAACAATTAATACAGTAACATCATCAGAAGACATCAAGGGTACTGCAGGTTCAGTGCCACCAATCATACATAGGTCTCATATGAGGTTCTTTGTGGGTATTCCCGGGCCATACAGAGTACAAACATGTGTATTTTTGGTTACATGTGTTTGCTTCTCCTCTCCACTACTGGTATGGGAGTTTACTCCTTTATATGTGGGGATAGGAGGAGATAAGGATATCATTCTTGTCATTTTTTTTTTGCCATGCTTTAGTATTTTATTAAGTCTTTGTCTTGACATAATGTCTTCTCATTAGCCTAGTAAAAGTGATAATTAATAGGGACTCATGGGCTTTTTTCTTGAGGGGGCCTAATAATCTTGTTTTTTATAGTATTTTTTCCTAATTACATGTAAAGACTATTTTTAACATTCATTCTTTAAATTTTGAATTCTAAAATTTCTTCCTCTCTCCCTCACCTCCCCCTTCCCTAAGACAGTAAGCAATTTGATATAGTTGATATATGTACAATAATGTAAAACATTTCCATATTCATCATGTTATAAAAGAAGAAACAGATCAAAAGAAAAACCATGAAAAAAATTTTAAAAGTGAAAAATAATATGCTTCGATCTATATTCAAGTTCTGTCCGTTCTTTCTTTGGAGGTATATAACATTGGGTCCTTTGGAATTGTCTTGGATCTTTATATGGCTGAAAATGAGCTTTGTTTTTGAGTGGATGCTTACTCACAAGCTATCCTGAAACTGGGGTACTAGTCTGGGGGAACATATTCAAGGACAACCATGGAAGATTCACTCCTATCATCAGTGGAAAGAATACTGAACTTGAAATCAGATGCCCTGGGCCTAAATCCAAATTCTATCACTGACAATTGTTTGACTTTAGACAAAATCATTTCTCCCCTATGTACCTTAGTTTCCTCATGGGTAAAATGGGAATAAAAATCTCTGCCCTGGCTCCTCATGGACATATTGTAAGAGTTGTGTAAAAGAACAGAAGGAAAAACCCTGCTAACTGGCCTGCCTCCCTGCATGGTGCCATAGCCACTGGATGCTATGGGCCTAACAATGCATGACGGTGACTTTGCCCCTTGATTTCTTCTGCTTTTGGCTCTTGCCTGGAATCTTACATAACCCCTGGGCCAGTAATAGCAGACTTTCGAATTCCCCTGCACCAGGCAGCGTTGTGAAACCCCAGGGGTGCTACTCTTACTGAGCAAAAGCTCCATTGAGTTTGGGCCAAGAGTGAATGTAATCCCTCAGAAGTGCTTACTAAACACTACCCTCTGTGTACTGCAGGCACCATTATCATCTATGGCTTTTATCTAGCCCTTTTCTTTCCAGGAAGAGCTCAAAGGCATTGCCCAGACAGCATCCATTCTCCCATTCCTCCCAAATTGATAGCAGAGATAATGCCCTCATGGAACAGATGGGGAGCAAGCCAAAAGTACAAAAAGAGTTTTGCCCAAGATTGCATGTGAAGTCTAGTGCTGACTTGGGACTAGATCCCAGCATCCCTAATCTTGTTCTTCATTCAGCCTTGCAAGCAAGTTAAAAGACAAGTTTCAAACCTGCAGAGTTTTCCTTAGAATCTGAACCTTATTCTTCTTCATATTTTGCTCCATGTCCTGTAATTTTAACCACCTGAGAAGGACAAAATGTCTGAGCTGCAAGAGACCTTAGAAAGTAGAGTAGTGATACACTTAAATAAAAATGGATCTCTGAGTATTGACTTAGAAAACCACAAACTAACATTATTTATGTTGTATTATATTTTTACTTTCTTAAACATTTGCCAGTTACAATTTAATCTAGTTTGAGTGGAGCTATGAATTTGATACCTCTGCCTCAGAACATGGAATATCAGTTATGGGAGAGACCTCAGAACATGGAATGTCAGCAGTGGGAGGAACCCCAGAACATGGAATGCCAGCAGTGGGAGGGATCTCAAAACATGGCATGTCAGAGCTAGGAGGTATGAATGTCAAATGTCAGCAATAGGAGAAATCTGTTAGAGCAAGAAATAATCTTAGTGCTCATCTAGTCTAATGCCCTCATTTTACAGATGAAGAAACTGAGGAGGTTTTCAAGGTTACATGGTTGATAAGCAGTTGAACGAGAACTCAAATTCAGGACTTCTGACTCTAAGTTCAATATAATTTCCTCAAATCTAAACAACTCATATCCTGTTTCTTCTTCTTCTGGGGAAAGTCTGGTTACTTGGATTCACAGTGCTTGCCCTTCATTGAGTGACTCTGGCACATACTAACGTCTGGCCTCTTGGCCAGCAGAACTGCATGAGATTAGCAGAGTTGGACAGGATCATACCAGGCATGAAAACAGTTCATGTGACTCTGGCTTCACCAATCCTGCTTGCCTCCTGTCTTTGACAGCTCCATATACCTGGGTTCTTGTATAGTTGGATGGCTTCATGCATGACAAGTTGGCTCCAGTTTCCCAGACAAGACCCTTGTAAAGTTGGAAAACCTTACATTTAGTTCCACTTCTTTAACCCTGAAGAAGTTCTTCACAGTGTGACTGACTATGATTTCAGTAAGATCCTACCATGGTGAAAGTTCTCCTCAACTTCTGACACTCCCCTACTCCTCTGCTTTCCATACACCCCCACTTATCAATTCACAGCAAATAGCCTGAGTCACATTATGTAGTAGTAATGGTTGTAATGGTGGTAGGGGTAACAAAAATTTCTATATTGTTTTAAGGTTTACAAAACACTGTTCTCCCAATAGTCCTATAAAATAGGTAGTACAAGTATTATGATGTCCATTTTACAGATAAGGAAACTCACAAATATTAAGTCAATTTTCCCATAGTTACACAGCTAATATGCATCTCAGAGGGATTTTAAAGTTTTTTCACTATACTCTAGGATTATATGCTTATATACTTTGTTAAAAAATTATTATAATTTTAATACAATAGTCATTATGAGGCATAATGCCCCCATTCCCAACTCTTTATGAAAGACACCATTGCACAGGCTCATATGCTTTTAAAAATGTAAATATACTCCACTATATTTCAAGATCCCCAAGGGGAGAGATTATATATTTTTTCTCTTCCTGTATCCCCTAAAATGTTTAGCAGAGTTCTGAGCAATAACTTCTATTTAAATAGCACTTTACAGTCACAAAGTATTTGACAAACAGCAACCCTGTGAGGTAAGAAGAGTAAATATTCTAATTCTCATTTTACAGATGAAGGAAATGAGGCCAATGACTCACCCAAAGGCCATGGTACAGCAGGAAGAATATTGTCTCTGAAAAGAAAGAAAGAAACATTTATCAAGTGCCTAGTATGTGCCAGGCACTGTATTAAGCGCTTTAAAAACAGTCTCTCCTTTGATCCTCTCAATACCTCGGGAAGGCAGGTGCACTATTATCTCCATTTTATAGTTGATGAAACTGACAAAGAAGGGACTTAAGATCACACAACTGATGAGTGTTTAAGGCTGCATTTGAACTTAGGTCTTCCTGTCTCTAGGCACAGTGATCTATCCACTGTACCGCCTAGCTGCCCCTGACTGGAATCAGATGATATCAATTCATATCATACCTCTAATGCTTGTCACCAGTATGGCTTTGGGCAGCTCCTTCACTTCTCTGGATCCAACATTTCCTAAAATGAGGTAAGTGAACCAGATGCCCCTTATAGCTCTAAATGTATAAGTCTACGTGGCAACTTAGGGACTCGTAAGAGGTAGAGTTAAATCTGGAATCTAGGTCCTCTGATGCCATGCCCTATGTACTTCCTCACCCCTCTACCAATACTTACTGACTGAAGTTGGAAGAGGGGAAAGGGTTCATTGTTAGACCACATTCTATTTTTGTATTAGTACTAGGCTGAGAGGATCTCCTTTGACATGTGAGCAGTTAAGTGTGGGACAAGGAAAAAGAAGCCAGAAAGAAAAAAAGATTATTTTCCTGACCTTCAAGGATCTCTATAATCTGATAGCAACCCACTTTTCCAGGCTTATCTAGTATTATTGTTCTCCTTCACACACATTCTATGTTCTAATCAAATTGGCCTTATATTCAGCCCCCAAACATGCCTGGCTCTTTCCCCACTGATCAGCAGCCTTGGCCATATCTAAGAAAGCTAAATTTCAACAACTTGGCTAAAAAAGCTTTAGACTGGGAGTCAGGAGATCTGAGTTCAAGTCCTTGTTCTGACACTGTTTCCTCCTCTGTAAAATGAGGGGGTTAAAAAATATTGTCTTTTCCAGATCAATCAGTCTATGAAGCTTTGACATTTAGGCTCCATCTGATGGCATCTCAGGTCAGCCTCCATTCAGCCAGGCTGGGAGAAGCCTTTCTTCAGAGACTTTGACCAAATTGCTTCCCTGTTTTGGGTCTCATTTTCCTCCGTCGTAAAAGAAGCAGCCAAAATAAATGATCCTGAAGGTGTCTTGCTGCTCAAACGTTCTGTGATGATCTCATATAGAAGAGGCAAAGGATAATTGTTAAAATAGAGGGGAAGAACAGGAAGGCAAATGGGAAAGGATTAACCTTACTCTCATTGAATTTGGCTTAGGGAAGGAATGACATACACTCTAAACTGGGTATCTTGTCGCAAGAGTAGCGGGGATGGGGATAAAAGGTTGGATGACAGAGGGGAGGGGAGGCTAGGGGGGACGGTTGCTGGAAGTACACACTTCTCTAGAGGGACAGGGACAGGGTAGAGAAGAGAACAAGGTGGGGAGGGATAGGAAGGAGGGACATATAATCAGTCTCTCACAATATGTCCACTGTGGATATGTTCTGTGTAATTACATATGTACAACCTGTATTGAATTGCTTGTCCTTCCAGTGGGGGTGAGTGACAAGGGAGGAAGGGAAAGA
>CM053595.1:139299834-139311489 GCA_028646575.1 Pseudocheirus occidentalis
ATATGTATAAAGATTATTATTAGTATTAACTATATGCATCTGGGAATTAAGATATACAGGCACTGGGGTAGGGAGACCCATCCTGCCCTACCGGAAAGTTAGAGGGACTATAGGGGAGGACATAGGAAAGAGCAGATTAGGAGAGGGGCTTTACAGTGGGTTTGCTGTTTTGGGGTGGAGGGTAGGGGAAAGATGGGGAGAAAATTTGTAATTCAAAATCTCATGGAAATGAGTGATGTAAAGAAGAAAATAAATAAATAGTTTCAAACTAAAGGAATTCTCATCAGCTAGGGAATGGCTGAACAAATTATGGTATATGAATATAATGGAATACTACTGGACCATGAGGAGTCCAATAAAAAGGATGGTTTCAGAGAAACATAAGAATAATCATATTAACTGGTATAGAGTTAAAGGGCCAGAACTAGAAGAATGATTTATACTAAACATTGGAAAAGTAAACAACTTTGAAAGACGCAAGAACTCTGATCAAGGCAATGGCCAACTATGAGAGTGGTCTAGAGGACCACTGATGAAGAATCCTCCCCAACTTCTGATGGAGAAATAATGTACTAGAGTGTGGAATCACATGTGTCTCTCCCCCAAGAAACTCAAATGAAGTCTGCCCCTCACATACGCAGGCAATGTCAGCACAGCAGGACATATCAGTGTTATCTCCATCAAATTAGCATCATCATCTACACCAGAAGTTCCCAAACTTATTTGGCCTGCTGTTCCCTTTAAAAAAAAAATTTCTCTGCCACCCCTGGAAATCTACTTTCTTTAATCTTCTAAAAGTTTTTTGGAATTTGCATCATTTAAAAAATATATATCCATATGTATGCATAATATTTTCAATGACGCATTTTAAATTTTATAATTTATTGTAAATTTGTGGGGTTTTTCCTGCATTTAAATTTTGATGATGCAATATTAGTTCATGTAATCATATGGTATCATATTGGAAATAAGTCATTACAGATGTGTATTCCTGTGAATACATACTGGATTTCCCATCAATGGGTAACACATACTCGCCTGCCAACACTTGCTTGTTAAGACCTGCCAGTAGACTTGTTTGCTGATGGGTTATAACTTTCATTTTGTGTGTTTATTTAGAAAATAATGTAATCACTATGAAACATTTATGAATGTTTTTTCAAAACTTTCTTATTTTCCCTTCTTTCCTTATGATTCCACCACCCCCTTATTTTTATTGAATATTCCCCAATTGCACTTGAGGCTATTACTGCTTCCCTGGATCATTCCAGTGCCCCCAGGGGGAAGTATCACCCACTTTGGGAACCACTGATGCACTAAGTAGTTGTATCTTTTTACATATGTGGAGGCATTCAAAATGTCTCAAGCTTAGAAATCTAAGATAATCTAAATACACCTGTCTGTCTGTCTGTATTTGTATTCCTTTTCGTTATATGTCCCCCAGGGAATTCTTGTGTTCCAAGTTATGCTATGAGTCATTCAAGATCTTGGGCACAGAGAATGCTGAAGCATTTTGAGGTGATGAATCTTGTCACAAGTTCAGGGACAAATGCATTCTTGTCTTTGCCTTTTCTTGGAGAACTACTATATGAGGGGTCATGGGATCCTGACAATTAAAGGTTGTGGGAACTCTTACGGGATTCTTATAGGAAAAAGAATAGTACTGTAGGTCAGGAAAGTAGGGAAATTGACAAAACTCTGGTGGAAATATGATGAACAAAATTTGATTGAAGAAAAAGGCAAGAAATAAAAAATAATATTGTTGTAAAAGTGTAGTACAAATCAGCTAGCTAGATGAAGCTTTCCTAATATAATTATAAAACTGACAGAAAATCCAAAAATAATAGTGATGATTGAACTTCAGCATTCCACACACCTGCTAGAAGTCTTGGCTTGAAGCAGAGCATAGGATAAATGTTTGACTTATACTTTTGATGACAATTTCATTTCTCAGGATGTTGAAGAAGCAATGAGGTAAGCTGCTAATGTCCACTTAATTTTGAGCAACAAGAAGATAATGGTTGATAAAATGAATATGTAGAAAACTTTGGGAGAAAGTAAAGTTATAATTTTAGAGTTTTTAATAGACAAGGGAAGGACTGTTGGGCAGAGTCAGATGTAAATCCTCAACTTTAGGAAAGCAGATTTCAAAAAGCTTAGAGAAGAGATAAATATATCAGTATAGTGATCAAAGCTTGTACCAAGGAATATGATTAAATATTCTCCAAAATGAAATTCTAATAATAGAATTGTAAATAGTCCTTATAAGAAAGAATAAAATTGGAAGCATCTCGAGAAACCAATGTGAGAGTTCTTCAATGAGTTCAGATTTTAAAAAAAATTGAAATATTCTGGTATATAATTTTCCCTAATCTAGAGACTTGTACTCAATCTCTCCCCTGAGCCTCATCTTTGCTTCACCTATTAGGGTGAAGGGTAAGCATTTATATAGTGCCTACCATGTACTAGGCACTGTGTTAATCACTTTACAAACATTTCATTTGATCCTCACAAGAACTCTGTGAGGTAGGCACTATTATTCTTCCCATTTTATAGTTGAAGAAACTGAGGCAAACAAGTGAAGTGACTTTCCCAGGGTCACACAGTGTATTGTTAATGTATTTTTGCTTAATGGGAAGATCTTTCCCATCCATGAATAGGCTCACCTGATCTACCTGAATCACATGGAAGCCTGAGTCACATGTGATAGGAGGAGCTTGACAAGCTGGCGGAGCAGGAAGGGTGGAGGAGAGCAGGGAGGAAGTTGGTCAGCAGTTAGAGCTGGGGGAGAGAGAAGAAGCAAGCAGAGAACTGTGAGTGTTTGTTTATGGGAAGGTCCTAGCAAGAAAAAGGCCTGAGGATGGTGGTGCCCCCATATTGTTATTATGTATAGATTTTTTTGTTGTTGCTATGATGGATTTGGCTTTCTGGTGTTTGAATAAATGTTTTGCTTGGGTTTTCCACATAGAGAGTCTGTTATATTTTGCCATTCAGAATTGCGCTAGTATATTCATAGCCACCATAGGTGCTGTGAATATTACATTGGCACTACATGCAGTCAGTGTTAGGGAATGGATTTAAACTCAGGTTTTCTTTACTCCAGGCCTAGGACTCTATTCTCTGTTACCTATTAGTAGACATTTTTGAACTGGATGTCCCACAGACATCTCAAACTCATCGTGTTGAAATAGAACTCATTGTTTTTTCTCAAAAACTCATTCTGCTTCCAATTGTTCTATTTCTACCAAAGATACTGATATTCTTTCAGTATGCTAGGTTCATAACCCTGGTTTATCTTCAACTTCTCATTTTTCCTCACCACTCATATCCATCAGTTGCCAAATTTTACCATTTCTGCCCCTACAACATCACATATCCTACTCCTCCACTCTACTTATATAGTCCTTATTACTTCTCACTTAGATTAAAAAGTAATTAGATTAGGCCTTCTAATTCTTTCCCTGCCTCAAACTTCTCTCCACTCTGTTCTGTTGTCAAAGTGATTTTCCTAAAGTAAAGATTTGACCAGGTCATTCTCCTACTCAATGGCTTCCTATTGCTTCTCGAAGCAAATATAAGCTACTCTTTTTGGCTTTTAAAGTCCTTCACATCCAGGCCTTAATCTAGCTTGCCAACCTTACTATAAATTACTTCCCTTCCCACATTCTATACTCCAGTCTGATTCACCTTCCTCTTGTTTCTTACACCTAGTATTCCATATCCTGCCTTGGGACTTTTG
Organism: Pseudocheirus occidentalis; assembly: GCA_028646575.1. Classification (NCBI taxonomy): domain Eukaryota; kingdom Metazoa; phylum Chordata; class Mammalia; order Diprotodontia; family Pseudocheiridae; genus Pseudocheirus; species Pseudocheirus occidentalis. The sequence goes on from CM053595.1 coordinate 139,303,574, forward strand.
CATTGGATTTCCCCCAAAACTAGAATATATTTCTTCCTCATTCCCAACCCCCTGAATACCTTTCTTCCTTCAAAACAGAGCTTAAGTACCACCTCTACATGAAACTTCTCTATAACCACACCAAGTGCTGGTGCCCTCCCTCTATCCTTTCCTTATATGTTACTACTTTGTAATTATTTTGTATTTGTTCTGTTTACATTAATATATGTAAGTTGTTTGCTATTGGCTTTGATGATAGAAATGTAAGATTCTTGACAATAGAGAAGACAAGAGAAGCAAACTAGGAGCTAAATTGTTCTGTTTCTCTATTAGCCTTGTATCATTTGGCCCAAGCGGCAGATCTTTCTTTCCCTTCCTTGCTGTGCTTCTTGTTCTAAACATAGACACCGAAAAAGCTCTTTTTTTTGTTCTTAGTATTTTTTACAAAGCACAGCTCATTATGAACTTAATCCTCCATGACTCTATGCTTGCAAGTCTATATTTTTTAAAAATTTGCCATTGGCAATATGTCCTTCTATTTCAGGGTGCTAAAAGAATTTGCAGATGTGAACAATAACCACTATCAACAATCTCTGAAGAATCCTAGTGAATGGTAGTGCCTGTCAGTGAGTCCTCTAGAACTTATTAAGTGCCTATATGTCAGACACTGTGCTAAGTGCTGGTGATACAAATGAAAACCAAACCAAACCAGAAAAATGCAGGCCTTATTCTCAAGGAACACGTGGCCTAATGGGTAAGACAACATGCTGCAAACATTTGTGTACAAACAAGGTGAGTATACAAACAGATGTCTGTATGTACAAACAAGATATGTTAAGCTCAGTCTCAGAGGGAAAGTACTAAGATTATGGAAGACTAAAAAGGGATTCTTTCAGAAGGTGGGACTTTAGCTGAGAACTGAAGGAAACCAGAGAAGCTAGGAGCCACAGATGAGGAGGGAGAGAGTTCCATGAAGGGGGTGCTCTCAGTGCAGGGGCCTGTGCAAATAACTGCAAGGAAGTCATTGTTACTGTACTGCAGAGGACATGGTAGTGCCAAAAGACTGAAAATGTGCAAAATGATAGTTACAGATTGGTGAATTTCACCTTTATGTCCTTTTACTAGGGGTATGGGGGTGGGGAGGTGAAGCTTTTTAAGATAGGAAGAAAGTAGCTGAAGTTCAGGTAATACAAACCCTGAAGTTACAGTTGTACCATAGCTGAAGACCAGCCAGAGGCTCATAAGGAGATCAGACTCTTTAAGATAATCTATCAAAAGCTGAGTTTGCAAACCCCAGAAACAAAACAAAACCAAACCAAAAAACAGATAAAATACTCTGGGGATATCCTGTCTCCTTAGATACAGACAGAAATCAAATTTTAGGAAAGTCAATTGACTTAGAATAAGGGTAAGAGTGAGAGATCCAAAGGTCACAGCTGCCAAATTTGACCAATTGGATTGACTTTTATTCTATAGTAACATTACTTTATGTATGGTGGTAAGTTGGTCACTTTCCTTCCCTTCCTATTTAGCAAGCTGTTTCTATACTGTGAGCCTATTCAGAAGTAATGTCAATTCTCCAACCAAGTTATGAAACAGATTATTTTAAAAATGGTCTGTGAGTACTTTGTAAAGTAAGTAGTGATCACTAGGAGCATGGACATCTTGCTGACTGTCATGATATACTTGTGAACCACAAGGAGATGTGTGGCATAGATGACGACAGAGAATTAGCAAAATCATCCTCCCCCATTCTAAACAGCCTTTCTTCTTTCAGGGTGAGTCAGTAAATCAAGATTTATTAAGCTCTAAGCAATGTGTATACAAAGAAAGGCAAAAAGCAAAATAAAAAAAAAAGCAGTCCATACTCTCAAGAAGTTCACAGTCGAGGGAGGGCACAACATGTAAACAGCTATGTCGTGCCAAGATATATACAGGATAAACTGGGGATAGTTTCAGAAAGAATGAACTAAGATTAAGAAGGACTAGGGAAAATTTCTTGTAGAAAGTGAGTCTTTAGGGGTACTAGGTGGTGCAGTGAGTAGAGCACTGACTCTAGAGTCGGGAGGTCTTGAGTTCAAATCCAGCCTCAGACACATAACACTAGTCATGTGACCTTGGGCAAGTCATTTAACCCTGATTTCCCAGCCTTCCCCTGTCCAAAAAGAAAAAAAAAAGGTGAGTCTTTAGCTGAGACTTGAAGGGAGTCAAGGACACCAGGAGGCAGAGATGAGAAGGGAGATAGTTCCAGGAATAGGGGACAACCAGTGAAAAAGTCCAGGATTGTGAAATGGAGTTCTGTGTTTGAGGAGCAGCAACTAGGTCATTAAACTGCACAGGACTGAAGAGAATGTGGAGGGGAATGAGGTGTGAAGAGTGGAAAAATAGGAGAGGGCCTTCCATTAGACCATGAAAGGCCATAAAAAACAAAGAGAATTTTACATTTGATTGTGAAGGTAACAGGGAGCCACTGAAGTTGATTGAATACTGGAGTGACTTGGTCAGACCTGTGCTTTAGGAAGATCATTTTGATAGCTGAGTGAGGAAGTGACTGAAGTGAGGACTGGGGAGAAACAATATTAATCAATAGGTTACTGTAATAGTTCAGGTATGAGGTGACAAGGACCTGCACCAGGACAGTGTCAGAAAAGAGAAAGAAGACATGTCCAAGAGATGTTAGGAAGGTAGAAATGACAAGATTAATTGGGGATAGGGATGAGAGAGAATGGAGGTCAACACCTTGGCTGTGAGCCTAGATGACTGGGAGAGTGGGAGTATCTTCAACAGTAATAAGGAAGTTAGGAAGGAGACTGGGGAGAGATATGTGTTTAGTTTTGGACATGTTGAATTTAAAATGGCTATGGGACATCTAGTTTTAATGTTTAATAGGCAACCAGAGATGCAAGAATGAAGGTGAGAAGAGAGGCCAGGGCTGAACAAATAGATCTGAGAGTCATCTGCATAAAAATAGTAATTGAAATCATGGGAGTTAATGTGAAAATATTGTGAAATAACATAGAGGGAGAAGAGAAGAAGGCCCAGGACGGAACCCTATGGGATACTCATGGTTAGTGGGCCTGACTTCAGTGAAGATCTGGAATAGGGGGTAAAGGAGGAATGGTAAGACAGGCAGGAGGAAAACTAGGAGAAAAAAATTGTCACACAAATCTAGAAAGGAGAGAATATCAATTAGAAGAGTTGATTGACAGAGTCGAAGGCTACAGAGAGTCCAAGAACTATGAGGATTGAGAAAAGACCATTAGATTTGGCATTTAAGAGATCATTGGTAACTTAGAAAAAATCAATCTCAATTGAATTATGAGGTTAGAAGGGAGACTTCAGAAAGTTGATAAGATATTGAGAGAAAAGAAAGTAGAGATGCCAAATGCAGATGACTTTCTTAAATGGTGGAAAATGGCAGAAGGCATGTGGGAGATGTGAGATGAGGAGGGGAGAAGGAGCTCTTGGTGAATGGCCTTAATTTTTTCAGTGAAAAATGGGCAAATTTTTCAGCTGAAAAGATAGAGAAGAAAAAGCCATAGAAGGATTTAAGAGGCATGAAAAAGTTTGGAAAAGATATGTTGAGATGGTGAATAGACTGGGGGGAAAGGGTAAAAGGATTTTCTTGCCATGGTAAAGACCCAGTTGAAATTATATAACATAAATTCATAGTGGACCCAGTAAACGTTTTCATGATTTCATGATTTTCTCTAGCTTCATTCAGCAGCATGTAAGTAAGAATGAAGTCAGTGGATGGTAGAAGTAATACAATTCCAATGTTCGGCAAGGCAAGATTGGTGGCAGGATAAGGGGACAAGAGAGATGAGGACAGTATAGAATTGAACTGGTTCACCAAGGTGTCAAGATGGAAGAAGGAAGAGAGTAGAGCCTGTTCAACAATGATCACCAGAGAAAGAACTGGGGGATGGAGGGTTGCTGTGAGGAACTGAGGATGATCAATAGGGTTAGGGGTTGTAAAGCAGAGGGAGAGATAGTATGTCATCACATTATAAGGGAATTTCAGAGTTCTTGAACATGGAAGTGGAAAATTTGTGAGTGATGGCAAGATCAAAGGTTTGACTATCCCTGTGTGTTGTCAATGTGTAATGCCAAAGCAAAATAGGAGGCTGCCTATGTGGTATGACTTTAGAAGTTCCCCTGGAAAGATCTGCACCCCAACAAATACCTCTCCTATTCAAATAATTAGGGATAGGGAGTTAGAGGGATAGGGACTGGGTCTTTCATTAGGGTATTATTCCTTTGCCCAAAGCTCAACGCTTTGTTCTATATTCAATTTAATTCAAACATTTATTAAATACCTACTCTCTAAGGTACTATGTTTGGCTCTAGGGCTATAAAGATGAAAAATGACCTGGATCCTACACTCTAAAAGCTTACACCTGAGATACATATACACAAATAAATTTATCATAAGGAACAATGTCATGGGAGCAAAAGGCAGATTCACACAAAATAGTCCAAGAAAATTTGGGGAAGGATTGTTTTCTTTCAGCTGGAGGTCGCATTTGAGCTTTGTCTTGAAGGAAGAGAAGGCTTTCTATAAGCAGAGGTGAGAAGAGTGTGCATTCCAGGCAAGGGAACATGGTGTGCACAGAGGATGACGAAGTCTTTTTTTTAGCGCTCATCCCGAATAGCCTCTTCTCCTGGATACTATCTCCTTCTTTGGTTTGTGATGCTCTTCTTTCCTAGTTCTCCTTTTATCTCTTTGATATGAGCAAATAGGATCAAAGGAGCCAAATGAAACTAAATGAGCAAATGAGGCAAAGAGGAAAGTGGCTGAAGCTGAGGGTACTTTTTGAATGACTCCACAGCTTCCTCCTCTCCACATGACTAGTTGGCCAGAATCATTCTAATGCTTAACCGTCTCTCCCTGTTACTTCCCTTATATATTATTATTATTCTCCTAGAAGCAAGCTCCCCTGGTGGAGAAGTTATCTCAGCAGAACGAGCTGATGGAATCTGATCTGAGCACAACCACCAGACCCCCTTTATACTGATACAATGGAACACAACATGGAGTGTACACATGTGATACAGTAGAAAGATCTCTAGATCTGTAATATATTGCAGTCCTACAATAAAATGTTCGCTCCTTGAGTTGGGGGCGGGGATTTATTTATGTCTTTCTGTTCTTAGACATGGGGCAGCCTGGTGGTGCAGTGGATAGAGTGCCGGGCCTGGAATTCCTGAGTTCAAATCCAGCCTCAGGCACTTACTAGCTGTGGGATCCTGGGTAAGTCACTTAACAATCTTTGCCTCAGTTTTCTCATTTGTAAGACGATCTAGAGAAGGAAATGGTAAACTACTTCATTACCTTTGCCAAAGAAACCTCAAATGGAGACATGAAGAGTCAGAAATGACTGAAAACACCTGAACAACAATTACTAGCCACCCTGCACAGTGCATTGCATATACTAAATGCTTCTTGAATTGAACTGAATGAATGATTACAGCTATGCAGGGGGATCCAGAATCAGCCTGTCAAAGCTGGAAGAGACTCTGGACATTTTCTAGTCTAACACCCTGTTTTTATGGACTAGGAAATAGCAGCTTAAGGAGGGCAAGAGTCCTGCCCAAAGTCAGTGGCCAGTATTTTAGAGCCAGGATCTGAGCCCATGATGTTTCAAGTCTAATGTTCTTTTTTATAATAGGTTATATATATCACCTCCGACAATTAAAATATAAGTCATCTTGAGAGGGAAAACAATGAAAGCTGGAAGCAGTCAGTTTTACATCAGCATTTATTAGTTTGTCAGATAACCTTCTTGAAAGCCGGTTTTTAAAGAGGGAGAGAGCAGAAAGCATGAGGCTCCTAAAAGCACTCCACCTATGGTCACCTACTAACTGTCAGAACCAGAATTTGGACCCAAGTTTTCTGACTCCATGTGCAGGGCTCCTTCTATTATGATAAGGCCTCTTTGTAAATGACAAGAGTCTTAAAGGATAGACAAGAGAAAGGCACTTTATAATTAAGTACCATAGGGACATGGAGCCGGGTTTTATCACTTTGCTGAGATGAAAAAATAGAGGCTAGGTGCTGATGGACGTTGTATTTTCACACAGAAATTGTCTTTGTAATGGGTTACTCATCCCCAAATACCAGAGGGATTTTTTTTTTTAACCAGGCAGCATTGACATCTCCTGGAGTCCCTACACCTCCAGGGATTCTGTTACCAAATAATTTATTCCATTTGGAGCTCAGTGTGCTCATTGTGTGGCTCAGTCTTTTTTCCCCCTTTCCTGGCCCCAGGGGCCTTTGGGAACTATCACTTAGTATGCAATCCAGACTTTTGAACAAGATGCTAAATTCCCAGAGATCAAAGCAAGTTTGTAAGGAAATCAGCAGCTCTCATAAAGTCAGAAAGCTCCCAGGTTCACTAAGTCATGCAGACGGAAAGGACAGGAAGGCTTTTATGAGAGCCAGTCTTTCCAAGAAGGCAGTGAAAGACTCAAGGGAATGTGATTTGAGGGGTTTTGTAAATGACCCTCCCCAAAGAAAATTGTCTCCATGGACTGGTTATGTAATGGTGCCTGAAATTTCACCATTATCTATCAACAAGCAATTATTAGGTGCTTACATTGTGTCAGTCATTTCACTAAGTGCTGGGGAAACAAAGAAAAAAACAACAACAATCTTTTCCCTAAGGAGCTTTCATTCTACTGAGGAAGACAAAAAATTTATAGGTGATGATTGTATATGTATGGCCTATATCAGATTCCGTGCCTTCTTGGGGGGGTGGGGACAGGAGGGACCGGGAAAAATTTGAAACTCAAAATCTTATAAAAGTGAATGTGGAAAACTAAAACTAAATAAATAAATAAAAATTTTGAAAATATATGAGACTATATATATGTATATGTATGTATATGTATCAGATATATCATAATATGCATGATAAATATGGAGTAGATGAAAAATAACCTTAGAGCTGGAGCTCTTATCCTAGGGTATATGGACCCTGATAGATTTCAGAGGGCCCTTGAATTTAGATGGGAAAAAAAATTGTATCTTTATTTCAAGAGCATTGGTTTCTTTGGTAATCCTAGGTATTTTATTTAATGCATTTATAAACATTATTCTGAGGAGTCCATAGGCTTCACCAGATTGCCAGAGGGATCCATGACACAACAAAAATTACAAATCCCTCCCTATCTCAGAGGGAATGACACTAGAAGCCAGGGAGCCAGGAAAGGCCTCTCAAAGGAGATGGCCATTGAGTTGAGTTTTTAGCGAAACTAGTGATTCTAAGAGTAGGAGGTTTGGAGGCTGAGTCTTCCGGACTTGGGGTCAGCACAAAGGCATGGATATGGGAGATGGAGTGTCCTGTTCAAGGAGCAACAAGTAGGACAGACAGCATGACAGCAGAGTGAAAGTGGGAAAGATAGGAAGGGACCAGGTTGTAAAGAGCTTTAAATGCCAAATAAAGGCATTAGAGATTCATTTCCTTGAATCTTAAAAGAGCTTTAGTCTTCCAAGCTTACCTTATTTCTATGATTTAGAAGATATGAGATTGAGAGAGAACGGAGCTGCGGATTCGAACAGCAGCGCGTGTTCCGAGCTCTCCGCCACCGCCTGCCCGCAGTAGCAGCAGAGCCAGACCGCCGGCGATATGGCGGGTTGGAACGCCTACATCCACAACCTCATGTCGGACGGGACCTGTCAGGACGCGGCCATGGTCGGCTATAAGGACTCGCCCTCGGTCTGGGCCGTGGTACCCCGCAAAACCTTCGCCAGTATCACGCCAGCTGCAGTAGCTGTATTGGTTGGCAAAGCTCATTCAACTTTCTTCGTAAATGGGCTGACACTTGGGGGCCAGAAATGTTCGATGATCAGGGATTCGCTGCTGCTAGACGGAGAATACACCATGGACCTTCGTACAAAGAGCACTGGGGGTGCTCCCACCTTCAGCCTCACT
>CM053595.1:139319668-139356073 GCA_028646575.1 Pseudocheirus occidentalis
TTACTTGCCCAAGGTCACACGGCTAGTTTTTGTGTTAAGTGTCTGAGGCCGGATTTGAACTCAGGTCCTCCTGACTCCAGGGCTGGTGCTCTATTCACTGCGCCACCTAGCCGCCCCCACTCCAGTATCTTTGCCAAGAAAACCTCAAATGGGGTCATGAAGAGTCAGCAGGACTAAAATGACTAAACAACAAAGGCTAAGATCTGGAGGATGTTTCTAGAACACGGATGAAAGACCTAGATTTTCTGAGTGAGAAAACCAAGCATCAAACACTGGCCTGATTCAGGAGACTCCAACGCTGACTCTTAGTAGGTGTGGGACCTGGGGTAGATCTTTTTCTTTCTCTGAGCTTATGTATACTCATGGATAAAATGGGGGGAATGATATTCACACTACTCACCTCACAGGATTGTTGTGGAGCCCAAATAAGCTCATGGATACAAAACACTATTTTAAAAAGTCAATAGACCTGGGTACCATTATCCTACTAATTCACATTTCTTGAGTACTTTCTTCTCAGCAACTCAGAGAGGTCAGTCAATAGTACAAATATTATTAGGTCAGACAGTAGTACCACTATTATTTACTCTCATCTTACAGGTCAAGAAATTGAGTCTCCGAGATATGATGTGATTTGCTTTACCCAGATCAATTCTGTCTCCAGAACTGTCCAGGGCTCTTCCCATTGTATGCCTTGCTGTTATTAGCATTGCTTTTGAACTCCCTGCTAGAAATGTGGGAGGGAAAGAAGAAACTAGAATTTAGTAAGGCCCCAAAGTTTCTATGCTAATAAATATATGTGAGGGGAAATTTTGCTTTGGATAAATACTCAGTATAGGGTTCACAAGTAGCAGATATGGGCAACCACCATCTCAACAAGCTCCTGACTTGATCTCTTGGTTGATGATAAAGACAGTATCCACAGATAAAAACTTTCCAGAGATGAGAATAAGTTCAAAGAACCAATGCTATTTCTAGGTTCCCAGAGTTCTTTGAGATCCATTTCTCTTTTATGTGAATTATTATGGAAGGATGCCACTACTAAGTCAAAATTTGATCGACCTTGTGTCAGAGGGAGTCATAGAATCCTATGATTTGGAGGTGGAAATGATTTTAGAAATCATTTAGTCCAGCCCCACCCTACCCCCAATTTTAGAGATATGGAGAATTAGGCTCAGAGAAGGAAAAATAATCTGTCCAGGGTCACAGAATAAGTTAAGGGCAGAACTGAGACTTAGATCTCTGTCTTCTTGTCTAGTGTCTTTTCCACTGCAACAAACTGTACAGAAAATGGGAGGTTCTGGGTAATAGAACTTTCTGGTTGCCCAAGGGTTAAACACCCCTCTCCCTAACCCTTTACCATTTCAACTTTGTTCTTGTTGAGAATTAAAACACCTTAGTTTATTTTCTTGTCTTAGTAAGTTGAACAGGAGCAAGAGAACAGACTGGATTCCGTTTATGAAACTGCACGTCTCCTCAGCTGCAAGCACTTATACACACATACACACACACACACACACACACACACACACACCCCTTTCAAATGGCAATGTGCAGCAGCAGAAAAGAACATTGCACTTGGAGTCAAGAGACATAGACTCATGTGTCCCTTGTCCTGAAAAAGCCTTCACTTGATCATTCTATCCTCTCTATCATCCTGGCCAAACTCCTCAAAAACCACCTCCAAGAGGTACTTCTACTTTGTCTCACTCTTTTCTTAACTCCATATAACTCCATCAGTCCTCATCATTCCATTGAAGAGGCTCTCTTCAGAGTTACTAGTGATTTCTTGGCTGCCAAATCCAATGGCCTTTTCTTAATCCTCATTCTCCTTGACTTCTCTGCAGGCTTTGATGCTGTTGATCACTCTCCTCATGATACCCTCTTCTCTCTAGGTTTTCAGGACACCCTTCTCTCCTGGTCCTGCTCCTACCTGAGCACTCCTTCCATTTTCTTTGCTGGATCCTCTTTCAGAGCATGTCTTCTAACCATAGGTGTGCCTCGGGGTTCTGTCCTGGGACCTATTTTCTTGTCCCTCTATACTATTTCATGTGGGGATCTTACCAGCTCCCATGAATTTAATTACCATCTCCATTCTAATGATGCTCAAATCTACCTCTCCTGCCCCAAACTCTTTGCTGACCTCCAATCTCTGATCTCCAACCACCATTCAAACATCTCACACTAGATGTCCAGTAGACACCTTAAAGTCCAAACCAGAACTCATCATCTTTCCCCCTAAATTCTCCTTACTTCCTACCTTCCCTATTCCCGTAGAGGGTAACACTATCCTCCTGGTCCCTTGGGCTCACAGTCTAATCATTATCCTCAGTTCCTCACTATCTCTCACCCCCATACCCCATCTGTTGCCAAGGTCTATAGACTTCACCTTTTCAGTATCTCCAGAACATTCCTCCTTCTCTACTGTGACACTGCCACCACTCTGATGTAGGTCCTTATCACCTCACTCTGGGGCCAACAGATTCATCTAAGAGCCTCCTGATGGGTCTGTTTGCCTCAGGTACTTTCTCCCGCTCCAATCCATCCTCCATTTAGCCACTAGGATGATTTTCCTAAAATATATGTCCCATCATCTCACCTTCCTTCTCAATAAACTTCAGTGGCTCCCTATTGCCTCAAGGACCAAAACCAAAATGCCATCTTTTAGGATTCAGAGCCCTTCATAACCTACCCCCTCCATACATTTCTAGCCTTCTTAGACTTTACTCCCGGCCACATAGTCTTTGATCCAGTGACATTGGCCTCTGGCTGTTCCACAAACAAAACACTCCATCTCTTGGCTCTGGGCATTTTCACTGGCTATTTCCTATGCCTGGAATACTCTCCTTTCTCTGTTCCACCTACTGACCTCCCTGGTTTTCATTAAGCCCTAACTAAGATCCCATCTTTTACTGGAAGCCATTCCTAACCCTTCTTAATTCTAGTGTTTTCCTCCTGTTAATTATTTTCTGTTTCTCCTGTATCTAACTTACTTTGTCTTTATTTGTTTGCATGTTTTCTCCCCCATTAGATTGTAAGTTCCTTGAGGGCAGGGACTTTTTTTTTTTTACCTCTTTTTGTATCCCCAGAGCTTAACATAGTGGCTGGCACATAGTAGGGACATGACAAAAGTTTATTGATTTATTGGTTGATCCAACTCTATATTTCCAGCCTCCCTTTCCAATTCAAACTGGACTAACATTCGTTCTCCTAACTCAGCATTCTATCTCCTATAAAGGAAGAGAGCATCTTTGCACAGGATGCCTCTCCTACCCCTGGAATATTTTCCCCCTTAACCCTCATCTCTCAGAATCCTTAGCTTCCTTCAAGGCTCAACTTAGGCTCCACTTCTATGGAAGCCTTTCTTGATCCTCCCAGTTTTCAGTACTGTTTCTGTCTTCAAAAACAGCCTGGCTTAATGAACAGAGAGCTTGCCTCAGGATCCAGAAGACTTATTTCTAAACACATGATGTTGGGCAAATCATTTCACCTCTAAGTCCCACTGGGAAACTCTCAGAAGCTGCAAGATTGCCAGAAGATGCCAACCTGCACTGATGGAGGGGGTCTCTTCACAGAGAGCTCCAGGGACACCTAGGCCAGCTCAGACCAGTCCTTCTTTAAAGCTGATTGTTAAATTTTCAGTGTGAGCATTTACACTTCGGAAATCAGCAAATACTACAAACTGAGACTTGATTTGTTTTGCTGATTATCCAGACTTAAGTCTACATATCATTTTTTTAAAGAAAATGATGGAGAATATTAATAATATTGAATATGAATAATAATAACAAAATTAATTTAATATGAAAAGCATATTAAAAGTGTATTGCAAGTACTTTTTTTTGAGAGCCACTTGATAACTATTTACCAGCACACCCCCGCAGAGTTCTCTTTATCAATGAAATTGTGGTCTATCTCTCTATTCATCTATATAAATGTGTCTCCCCAGCAAAATGCCAGTTCCTTGGTTGATTTGCTTTTTGTCTTCATATGCCGGGTGACTTGCACATAGATGCATAATATATGTTTGTTTAACAAAATGAATTGAATTTCACTTCTATGGGCTTCAGTTTTCTCATCTATAAAATGAGAGGGTTGGATTGAGTCCCTTTTAGATCCAATTCTATGGTTTGATGATTCATTGTTCATCCAGTGATGTGACCGCAAATATCCAAAGACACATTATTTCAAGGAGCTCAAAAGGCAATGGGGATACACACGGCGAGGCAACATATAACTTTGTAGGCAAAACATGGAATAAAAAATACAGAATGTGGCGGCTTAGCTAGTCAAAATATATTGAGAGCAAGGAGTAACAACAGGGAGCCCAAGTATTACTCATACCTCTAAAGTATTAAAAAGACCTAGAGGAAAGCTTCCAATGCATTGTGGGCAATAACACAGTATAGTGAAAAGAGCGCTTGACTTGGGCTCTCATCTCTGATATTTAATAGCTGTGTGACCATGGACAAGTCACTTTACCTCTCTGAGTCTGTTTCTCCATCTGTAAAACAAGAATAACAAGAATAACTATAGAACAGCAGTTCTCAACCTGTGGGTCGTGACCCCTTTGGGGTCAAATGACCTTTTCACAGGGGTCACCTAAGGGAAAACATGGGAAAACACATATTTCCCATGGTCTTGGGAACCAAGACACCACTCCTCTTCCTGTCTCCAGGCAGGTCCACCCACATGCAGATACACCCACATACGAGTATTAAAGGGTCCCAACATTAGGAAGGTTGAGAACCACTGCTATAGAACCTATTTCATATGGTTGTTATATGTGATCAGATGAGATAATTGCTTATAAAGCACTTTGCAAACCTCAAAGTGTTATATAAATGTCATTGTTCATTTTTGAGTAGATCTTCTCTAGAGAAATTATAAGAAGACACAGAAAAGAATCACACAGGATGGACTGATGGCTTTTGAGGTACCTTTCAACTCAGATTCTGTGATTTTCTAGAAAACTCAGAAAGCATAGATGGGTTGAAGTTATTTTAGGAGAGGGAACATCTGTATCAGTGGACTCACAAATGAATGCCTGAGCAAGCATTAAGCCCCTACTGTGTACCATACACTGTGCTAAGCTCTGGAGAGACATATGGAAAAGGGACACAATCCCTGCTTTCATGAAGTTTACATTCTCATTGGGGATGCAATGCATCTAAGAACACTCAGCTACAAGGCAAATGGAAGGGCCCAGTGGGCCTTAAGGCACACTGATGGGACCCTTTGGTCCTCCATCTTACTGGAAGAGTGTGACTTCCTGCTTCTTCAAGTAATAATGAAATAAAGTCCATAGCTGAATCATTGTTGACAGACAATTAAACCTCAAGGTCATCTTTCTAAAAATAATTCTGCTGAGCTAAATAAAAAAGAAGATGAGAGAGATTTGTTAGAAAATGACCTGAGCCTAGCAGATGCATGGAATTTGTTTTGTAATAAACTTGTTATGTGGAGGGATATTCCACTTAATAGGTATTCTGGTTAACTGGGAGGAGAGGGGAATCAACTCTACCGATAGGGCATGAGGACTGAGGGAAGATGTAACTACATAATCACTTGTATGAAAGAGATCTGGGGTTTTCATGAACTGCAGTATAAACCAAAAGGGTAACACAGTGGCCAAAAAACCTACTGTGGTTTTGGACCACATCCATGTTGTTGTTGGTCTCATTAAGTTGTTTTTCAGTTGTGTCTGACTCTTCATGACTCCATTTGGGGTTTTCTTGGCAAAGATACTGGAGTTATTTGCCATTTCCTTCTCCAGCTCATTTCGCAGATGAGGAAACTGAGGCAAACAAGATAAAGTGACTTCTCCAGGGTCACACAGCTAAGTTAGTGACTGAGGAAGGATTTGAACTCAGGAAGATACCCGACTCCAGGCCCAGTGCACTATCCACTGCACCTCATCATTACCCCCATAGAAGTACATTGTCTAAAACAAAAGTGGCCATGGTCCTGCTCTACTGTCCCCTGGCCAGATCCCATTGGAATATTGAATCCCATTCAAGGAAACACATTTTTAGAAGGACATTGGTAAACCTACATCCAGAAGACAGCAACCAAGACAATAAAAAGAATGGAGAGTTCTTCCTACACTGACTGGTACAGAGAACTAGCTAAAGTATCTGAACATCTGTCATATTCTACTTGGTCTTATGGGTTGGAGTAGGAGTAAAAGAGAGTATTGGGAGGAGTACGCTTAGGGGTCCCCATGTTGGGGGGGTGGATAGAAGGAGGCAGATTTTGGCTCAAACTGAAGAAACCCTTTCTAGCAATGCTTGCTGTCCGACAGTGACACAGGTTGCTGCCCCAAAAGACAGTGAGTTCTCTGTCACTAGATGTGTTTAAGAACCACTTATCGGGAGTCAGATCAGGTACATATTTCCCATGGAATTAAATGTCTGAGGTCTTTTCTAACTCTAAAATTCTGTGAATTCTTGTTCGTTGAAATTGTCCAGAGGCCTGGGTAACTGAGAACACTCTTAACAGGATGGGCTCAATGGGATCCTCCACAAGACTAGAGCCCCCAGTTTGGCTCCTCCCTCCCCTCTAAACTATGTTGTTTGCTAGACCTTTATCCACCATTTAGGGAAGATGTTCTCAGTAGCTCCCTAGGGAGAGGGAAGCCAGACCTTTCTAATGAGAAATGAATATCCATACCCAGGCTTGTGTCTCTAGGATAATTAACTTGGATCAGTTCTTTTCACATGGAAATGACTTGCTCACAGAACTGGCAGCTGGAACCCTTCCCCCCAACTCCTCCTTCCCAGCTGGAAGGGTGGGGGGTAGTGGGAAGAGGGTGAGGGTGGAGGGTCACAGAGGCAAATGATGGGCTCCATATTTAATCAGGAAGACCTGAATCTGGATCTCTTCCTATCAGCCCGGAGCTCAAGGACTCATAGCTCCTCATCTGCATCTATATGGTAGAGTTTGGTTCATGCTGATCTATGTATTATTATTACATAATCAGGTCATAATGACCTTTCACTAAAGTTCTCTTTAAATGCCTCATCAGAGACATTACTAACAAGTCTAGCATCCAGGGCAATTTCAGGGTGGGAGTTAGTGGGGGAACTGCTATGCCATTGAGGTATGGTTATGTAAGCCACTTGAGATGCACCAATGAGGCATATGACAATGGGGAAAGGCAGACTCCAAGAGAGGAAGTTCCACAGAAATAGAACCTTCAGGAATAGTGGCCCAGGACTGGGGCTGGTTATAGCACATATACAAGGGGTCATGGTATGGAATTATCAGCTAGAAGAACTCCACAGGGAGGAATTGCACCTCCTAGAAGCTTGTGCCCAGGAGCAAAGTACCAGCTGCTCCATCATAGTTACAGCTCTGTTTCATTATGACATGGAGGTGACCGGACTTGAAGGCTATGCCAGTTCAGTTGTCGTATGTACCAGTCTTCCTAGAAGTCTTCTGGTTAAATCTAGAAAGGTTCTGAAAAAGTTTAGTCACAAAGTACTGAGTTTTGGCCACAGAAGCTCTAAAAGACCCACTAAATCACAGAAGGATCATGGCCTAGGTCAGTGGAAGGAGAAGCTACACAGACCTTTTAATAATTCACATTCACAAATAATTGCACCACAAAGGGCCATTCTCACAACAATCCTGAGGTTAATAATATAAGTGTCTCTTTTATGGATGAGAAAACTAAGCAGAAAGGGCAAAGGGGGTCCAGAGAGGGAACCGACGGGCCCAAGGTCACACAACAAGCTGGCAGCAGATCAGGGACTTCTACCCAGGCAGCCCCAAAGGTACGACTCGGTCCTACTCAGAGCCAGTCTCCTTTTCCTGCCCCAAATCACTGCTTCCTAGCCAGGTGGAAACTCTGAAGCTCAGCTTTCTTATCTAAAAAACAGATCATAGTAGCATCTGCTTCTCAGAATTATAAGGATTAAATGAGAAAATATATATTAAGCACTGAGAAAACCTTAAGGTACAATAGAAATGTGTTACCATCACCATCACTACCACTACCACTACTACCATAACCATCATCATCATCATCATCACCATCATCATCACCATCATCACCACCACCACCATAATCATATCATCACTCTACCTCACATTTCTTTTTTTTGTTTGTTTTTTTGGAGGGCAGTTGGGGTTAAGTGACTCGCCCAAGGTCACACAGCTAGTTTTTTTGGGTTAAGTGTCTGAGGTCGCATTTGAACTCAGGTCCTTCTGACTCCAAGGCCGGTGCTCTATTGACTGCACCACCTAGCTGCCCCTCTGCCTCACATTTCTATAAGGACTTAAGATCCATAAAGCACTTTCTTAATAGCGACTTTTTGAGGTTGGCAATATAAGTATCTCCATTCTACAGAAGAACTGAGCTCAAGGAGACAACTTGCCCAAGGACACATACATATTTTCAATTAATCAAGAGTTCCAGTTAATCAAGAGCAGCATAGAATAGTGGATAAAGAGGCAGCCTCAGAGTCAGGGATAAAAATAATAATAACAATTAATTATAAGTTTAAAAGTTATGTTTTATGATTATAATTTATGTGAATAATAATTATTGTTAGCATTTATATAGCACGTTAAGATTTGCCAAATACCATATATGTGAAAATCAAATGAGTTTATATATATGTGTGTGTGTGTATACATATGTGAGTAGATATATCATTCAAATGAGATTATATATGTGTATATATAGATACATATACACATATAGATACAGAAATATAATTTGATTCTCACAGCAGCCTTGGTAGGTAAATACTATTATCCCCACGTTTCTATAGCACCTTAAGACTTGCAAAGTGCCTTATGTGTGCATGTGCATATATACATATACATGCACATAATCTCATTTAAGTGATGTGTGTATATATGTATATGTGGGACAGTTAGGTGGTATCATGGCTAGAGCGCCAGACCTGGAGTCAGCAAGACTCATCTTCCTGAGTTCAAATTCAGCCTCAGACCATTACTAGCTGTGTGACCCTGGGCAAGTCACTGTTTGCCTCAGTTTCCTCATCTGTAAAATGTCCTGGTGAAGGAAACAGCAAACCACTCCAATATCTTTGCCAAGAAGACCCCAAATGAGATCATGTAGACACAACTGAACAATTATCTTCATTTTATAGACAAAGAAACCAAGGCAGAAAGAGGTTAAGTGACTTGCCCACAGTCACATAGCTAGTAAAAGTCTGAAGCCAAATATGAACTCATGTCTTCCTACCTCCAGGTCCAGCTTTCTATCCTCTGAGTCACCTAACAGGAAGACCTTGATTCAGCTCCCTTCTCTGACACATACAGATTGTGTAACCCTGGTTAAGTCCCTTAACCTCTCAGTGCTTTCCCAACACTTGGAGAATATAAGTTACAGGGACAGTGATGACATACCCTGGATAGGGAGTTTCCTTAATATGAGTTGACATTTAAATGAGATTGTATGTGGGTGTATATGTGTATGTACACATATATACATATGCATAATTAGGTATATAATCTCATGTGTATATTATTTATTATATAGTTTATTATATTATTTCTTTGTTATATATTTACTATAAGCATCTATACTCTCACTCGATTCTCCTATATATGTTTTGTACATCTTAAGTGATAAGTAATTGCTAAAACTAATTATTATTCTTATTACTACTGACTCAGATGCTAGTTCTTTTTCCACTCTCCCATACTTCCTTGACTATATGCTGCTCTTCCCTACAAGGAAGTCTCAGGTCTGGCTCTCCTGCCTACGCTGACTGGTGAGTCAAGAGGTTAGTGTATTACATCAGAACATCCCCCCTTGTTACAGGCTTCCTGTGTTCCAATGAGGGACATGCTCAGGTACCCTGTGGCATGAAGAATATGGTCTCATTAAAGGTCAGAGTAGAGCACCTCCAGGTGTTTGACATCCGGGCTTCTCTATATCAGAAAACATGGAGTGATTCAATTCAGTTCAATTCAGCCAGGATTTATTAAGCTGTCCAAAGTGAGACAAACATTAGGCAATCTTTGCTCTCAAGTAGCATAGATTCTACTCAGAAAAGAAGACTGAAGAAGGGCTATTCTGTTGTCTCTTCTGAGATCACAACCTATTCAGGATGCAAACAGGATCCATCTCCTGCCCTTTCTTCCAAGCCTTCTATGGCCTCACTTAAGAGAAGAGAATGTGGAATAGTAGGAAGTGCCCTGGGCCTAGGATCAGGAAACTCTCCTTTAAATCTTGGCTTTGATCACTTACTAGCTTTGTGATCTTAGGGAAATCACTTGACATCTCTGAGATTCACTTTCCTCATCTATAAAAAAGATAGATGAGAGCAAGAAAGAGACAGACAAAGAAAGAGACACACAGACAGAAACAGGGAATATTTATTGTTTCCCATGTGCCAGACACTATGCTAAGCTCTGAGAATATAACATAAACTAACAAGAGAGTCCCTATGCTAAAGAATTTACATTCTACTATAGAAAGATAAAAAAGAAAGGGGGACTAGAAGAGACAAAGTAGAAAGAAAGGTCCCTGATTTGAAGGAAAGCTTGGGAAGAGATGGAGAAGCCTGGAGAATGAGCTGACTTAATAGTATTTTATTTTTTCCAATTACATGTAAAGATAGCTTCCAACATTCACTTTTACATAAGATTTTGAGTTCAAATTTTTTTCTCCTTCCCTTCCCTCCCTCCTCCCCAAAACAGCAAGCAATCTGATATAGGCTACACATGTATAATCATATTAAACATATTTCCACATTAGTCATATTGTAAAAGAAGAATCAGAACAAAAGGAAAACCACAAGAAAGAAACAAAAAGAGAGAAAACAGTACACTTCAGTCTGCATTCAGACCTCGTAGTTCTTTCTCTGGATGTGGACAACATTTTCCAACATCGGTCTTAGATCATTGTATTGCTGAAAAGAGCTAAATCTGTCAAAGCTGGCCATAGCACAATGTTGCTGTCACTCATACGATGTTCTCCTGGTTCTGCTCACTTCACTCAGCATCAGTTCATATGAGTCTTTCCAGGTTTTTCTGAAATCCAGCTGCTCATCATTTCCTACAGCACAATTATATTCCATTATGTTCATATACTACAGCTTATCTAACCATTCTTCAATTTATGGGCGTCCCTTGAATTTCCATTTCTCTGCTACCACAAAAAAAAACTGCTGTAAATATTTTTGCACATGTGGGTCCTTTTCCCTTTTCTATGGTCTCTTTGGGATACAGATCTAGTAGTAGTGGTATTGCTGGATCAAAGGGTATGCACAGTTTATTGCCCTTTGGGCATGGTTCCAAATTGCACTGGGGAGTGAGTTGATTAGTGAGTAGTGAGCATGACAGGGCCCCTCATAAAATGGCAGTCTGGACACCCACATCAATCAG
This sequence comes from Pseudocheirus occidentalis, assembly GCA_028646575.1. NCBI lineage: Eukaryota > Metazoa > Chordata > Mammalia > Diprotodontia > Pseudocheiridae > Pseudocheirus > Pseudocheirus occidentalis. Next base: position 139,331,039 of record CM053595.1, read on the forward strand.
GAGAGCAGGATCCAGAGTAGAGGGCATTTTGGAGGGAGAGGGGTGCAGAGCAAGGCTGCTTTGGATAAGATAGAGAAGATAGGACAATAATAATACTTACATGACCTATCATATATAACTGTTACAAGGAAAATGCTTTATAAACCTTACAACTCTATAGAAATCTCTAGCATGCCCAATAGAAAGAGCTCTGGGCTAGGAGTCAGGAGATTTACCACTAATTAACCTCGTGACCCTGTAGACTCTGGTGACACCACTAACTGCCCATGTCAGGGGGAAGATTACATTCAAAGGGAAACAGCAGCTATGTGTGAGAGACACCTGAGAGAAACTGGGTTCCCTGAGAAAAGAACTTGGGATTCTGGGAGATGGGATCAATAGGTACTGGTAGAGAGGAGGCATTCTCAGTTCTTGAACCAAAAGGAATTGAGCTTTCAAGTCTCTTCACCTCTCTGGGCCTCATTTGCCTCATCTACAAAATGGGAATGATAGCAGAGATCTTTATCTTGACCCAGCAACAGTGTGAAAATGCTTTAAAACTAGGAAGTTCTGTACAGAGGAGAGGTGTCATCACTGCTGGGGGCTAGCCCCCAAGAGCAATGAGGAAACAGGAGATTTTGTGGCCAGCACCCACATCATCACCCACCAAAATAAGGGTGGCTTTGCTGTGTATGTCTGTGTGTGTAATTGTATGTGTGTGTGTATGTGAGTGTGTGTGTGTGTGTGTGTGTCAGTGAGACCCCACAGAGGATCACCAGCCCTCTTAGCATTCAGCAGAGATCATTCAGTGCTGGGGTTCTGAAATTAAATCTTCAGCAGTACTTCATCAGCTGAGTGGGATGTATGCATGTGTGCCTGAACCCTCTGATGGCTGTTGGGGAGGGAGTTCTGGAAAGGGGGAATAGTGATTTTTATAAATGAAGAATGTAGCTGAGCTGATGTCACACAGATTAAACTACTTGAGGTGGGGGGATGCTAGAGGGGGGTCTGGGTTGTTTTCAGCTTTGCTGAGCCCCTGGGAGTGTGAAGACCACGTCAGGAGCAATTTCTTTCACAGTCAGTCTCTCAAGCCACCTGGGTTGGACTCAGCTCTCATTCCCTTTGTGCCCAGCTCCAAACCACTTTGTCCTACATCTGTCCGGACAACTCCATTAAATTTTCATGTGAAAGACAGCAGCATCGTGCTGCCCCGAGACCTGACATTCAGGGGGGAGGGCACCATCTGCTCTGAGACTCCAAGCATTGTGCTGAGAATTGCATTTTTGCTTTGACACTGACAAGCCAGAGATGGTTCATAGGAAAGGGTCAAGCAGAGACATGAAAACCAACAGAAGGCAGCTTTCATTGACTAGGAAACTGAGGGCAGCCCCGCCTAAAGTTTCTGCTCCTGGAACCCAATTTCCCTCTTGATAGGGGCTGCCATCTCCATCTGTGAAAACAGACCCTGAGTCCCTTTGGAACCCACCCTCCATGTGGTGCCCCTTCTTCCCAAGAGAGAACAAGAGAGGAGATATAATCTCCCACTGGCAGGGGCTGCTGGTGGTTGAGAACACAGGGCATTGGTAGGGAGGACACACTCCCAGTTTCTGAACCATGAAAAAAGACTGTTTTATCCCAGGTTTCCAAGCCTGGAGTTTGCAGGAATGAAGCTGAGTAGACCCCCCAGCCTCCAAGGCAGAGGTGAATTGGCTTCTCTGCTTCAGTTGTGAAGTCTCAGCTCTGAAGTAGAGGCCTAAATTAAAAAAGAAAGCCAAGGGTATAAGGACCCTCCTTCATTTCCCACACCCCAAAACACACAACACTATTAATTCTTACTAGCTGTGTGCCCACAGTGCAATAGATTGAGTTCTGCTCCTGGAGTTAGGAAGACATGAATTCAAATTTGGCCTCAGACACTTAGTAGCTGTGTGAGCCTGGGCAAGTCACTTAACCCTGTTTCTCTCATTTTTCTCAACTGAAGAAATGGGGCTAATAATAGCATCAATCTCATAGAGCTGTTGTGAGTATCAAACGACATAATATTGATCATGCACTTAGCACAGAGCCTAACACACAATAGGCATTTAAGAAATGCTTGTTCCCTTCCCCTATACCAGGGGTGGGAAACCTGCAGCCTCGAGGCCGCATGTGGCCCTCTAGGTCCTCAGGTGTGGCCTTTTGACCGCGTCCAAGTTCTACAGAACAAATCCTTTTATTAAGGGGATTTGTTCTGTGAAGTTTGGATTCAGTCAAAGGGCTGCACTTGAGGACCTAGAGGGCCACATGCAGCCTCAAGGCCACAGATTCCCCACTCCTGCACTATACCTTTCAGCCCTAGTTTTATCATCTATAAAATGGGAATACTACCTATTTCACAAAGTTGTTACAAGGAAAATACTCTTTAAATCTTTAAGTGGACTTCCAGAAAAGATGAGTCCCTAAATGGAGACAGAAGGCCCAGTTTCCACAGACCTGTTTCAGTAAAGACCTGAAGTTTACACCAGACCAAATAATGACCAAGAAATCCAATGAGAAACTATAATCAGTCAATGAGCATTTGTTAAGTATTTACTACCATTCTAGGTACCTAGGTACCTAGAAGCCCATGGGTGGTAGTAGTAGTGGTGGTAGTAGTAGTAGTAGTGGTAGTAATGGTAGTAGTAGCAATAGTAGTAGTAGTAATAGTAGTAGTAGTTTAGTGGTGGTGGTGGTAGTAGTAGTAGTAGTAGTAGTAGTAGTAGTGGTAGTTATAGTAGTAGTAATAGTAGCAGTAGTAGTTTAGTGGTGGTGGTAGTGGTAGTAGTGGTGGTGGTAGTAGTAGTAGTAGTAGTAGTAGTAGTAATGGTAGTGGTAGTGGTAGTGGTAGTAGTAGTTTAGTCGTGGTGGTAATGGTAATGGTAATAATAAAAATAACAATAGCCGGCATTTATATAGCATTTTAAGATTTGCAAAGTACTTTACAAATATTATCTCATTTTGTCCTCACAACAACCTTGGAAAGTAGGGCTATTATTGTCCTCATTTTACAGATGAGGTAACTGAGGCTCGGAGAGGGTAAGTGACTTGCCCAGGGTCACACAACTAATAAATGTCTGAAGCTAGTAAGAAAGGGAGTAATGACCAAAGCCAACACCAGAACAGGCAAACCAGTCCACAGCCTCCTAGAACAAACAGAGAGTATCCAGATATGTATACACCTTCTGTACAAAGCTCTGTGTCTAGAGAAAGAAGGGGTAGAGAGTTCTTTAAGAAAGGTCTAGGAGAGTCACACATCTCCATGGTATCCAGAAACCCAGAAGAGAAACCCTGGAAACTAACATGGACTAGTATAAAACAATAGTATAGATCTAAAGATGCCTGAAATCCAGACTAGAAGGAGTAAGTAAATCTAACAACTGTAAGCTAAGACTAAGAGGAAAAAATGGCTTTTTCTATGATGACTGGAAGAAATTAAACAAAAGATAAAAAATAAAATAAAAACTCTAAAGTTTCTGGAAGACAGTAAACAGCTTAGAAGAGAGAGTGATAAAGCTTACCCAAGCAATGGGGTAAGACCAAACAGAAACCCGTAACTCCATGAGAGAGTGAGAAAAATTAGAACAAAGTCAAAAGACTAAAAGTGGAAGTGAAAAAAGTGTCAAGTGGAAGTGGAAGAAAATATAAGATACCTGACATCAAAAATAACTGACCTGGAAAACAAATCAAGGAGAGATAATTTAAGAATCACTAGATTTCTTGAAAACCATAATTTTAGAAAGCCAAGACATATTATTTCCAAAAAACTGCGTAGATCAATTAGAGAGGGCAAAGTAAAGAAAGGAAGAATCCACCTATGACCTTCTGAAAGAAAAATCCCAGGAATGCCATAGCCAAAATCTATAGCTTTCATGTCCAAGAAAAAAAAATACTGTAAGTATCTAGAAAGAAGCTATTCTAATACCAAGGTACTACAGTCAGGATCATGCAAGACCTTGTAATTTCTACCATAAAGGAAAAGAGATTTTAGAGTACAATATTCCAAAAAGCAATATTCCAAAAATACAGGCTTATAACCAGGAATAACTTGCCCTGTAAACAGACGTCAAACACATCAGTGAGTTTGGGGAATGTCTACCGCAAGTAAGTGAAGACTTACTAGGGAAAAATGGGTAGATGAGAATAATTTGTTCCAGCTGCCATGAAGGTGACTGAAGCAGGCACTGTGGAGCACTTAAAACTTGGTCAGCTATCAAAGACGCCAAAGTCATCCACTGCATCCCAGGCCATTGCCAGTGGTCCTTACTCTTGTCTTGCCACTGGTTTTCGATCACTCTGGAAGAGAGCATGTGGATAAGGATAAGTTCTGCCTTACTTAAATACAATTCATTCACAAGTCAAGACATTAACCTGTGATGTCATTGGTCCTCTTTGAAAACAAAGGGCAAACAACAATCCAACAGGGAGAAAAATAAGCCAGTTTTTAAAGGAATACCAGACTTTCAAGCATTTTGATGAAAATCGCCAGAGTTGAGTAGGAATTTTGTGATGAATACACAAGAGTTCAGGGAAACCTGGAAAGGAAAATGTATTTGAGTAATCGGAAGACATTATATGTGAATGAAATAGAATATTTTAACTATAAAAAATTATGACAAGAGATAATTTCAGAGGGTCTTGATGTGTTAAAATTTTATCTTGTTCTGATCCCCTTCTGATAGTAGCCAGTATCAAGTAGCAATAGCAGGAAATGAGATTGCAAGGGGAACCTAGAAGTTGTGTACAAAGCACTGCAAAGATCAAAAGAGCATAATTTACAAACTTTTTTTTTTTAGTTTTACAAACTAATTTACAAATGTATCATACATTGACCAAAAACCACCTCCTGGTAATCTGTGTTGAATCAGGGGAAGCCATCCAGGCTTTTCTGTCTGGGCCTTTTGGTCCTGTGATGTATAAATCTCAGACAAGTTCCAGACATCTGCTGCTAAGACCAACAGATCACTGAATAGTACTGATAACTTTGAGATGACATGAGCATGTTAACTTTAAAGTTCTCCTGACAACTTTGAGATAATTTGGACCTGTTAAGGAGCTAACCTCAAGGTGACACAAATAAGAATGAGCTTCTTCCCCTAAAAACTCCTATAAAAAACAAGACCTCAAACTCTTGTCCCTCTAAGCACTTATCTGCCTCCATCAGGTCCATGTTGCCAAGCGCTCCCAACTCAAATTCATGGTTACACGAGTGATACTCTGTGCCTTTTCTCCTTCCCAACCTCTGCCCCATCATCACCTGCCTTCCTTCATCATGCCACCCATCCCCAGGTCATATGTCTCTGTACCTCTTTTTGCCATTTGTCTCTGTACTATCTGTGCCATTTTCCCCCACACCCTCTGTGACTTATTAAAATGTACCTGCAGCCTTCATTCCCACTGCCATGCTGCCATTGTGGTCTTTCCCTAACAGTACCCAAAGAACTAGGCATGCCTGTCCCATTTCATGGCTTCATACATTAATTATTAATTCACCTGGGTAGGATGAATCAATATGGAGTAAAGACAAGAAGCAGGAGAACAATTTATATAAGATACAGAAAAAACTCTCAAAAGCAGCCTGGGTTCTTTCTCCATAGTTTGATTTCATATAGACAAATATGAATATTATTATCATACTTATTTGTAACATAATTGAGCTGTGACTTCAACTGTGTTATTGCTATGAATCTGATTCCTTCCCTTTAGCACAGTGAATCTAAAAATAAGCCCTAGAGATCTCCAGAACCCTCGTGCCCTGACTTCTGGACTCTTGTACAGAGTAGCAAATACTTCTATGCCCATATAAATAAGTCCTTGGAGGATTTACTTCTGTAGGTTTACAAGAATCTACTGTTTAACCCAGGTAGGTGAGAATCAAGTAAATTACATTGGCAGGAAGAAGAGAGAATTTACGTGGATAAAAAAACCAAGCTGATCCCACTCTGAGACATTCAAGAAGATAATCAATTATGGAGGAAGAACTAAGCTCTTGAGAATGTTCTTGAGAGGTTTCCCTATACCTTTTAGCTTTCCCCCTTTGGAGAATATGGGGGAGATTTCTTGCTCTTCTCTGCTGCCATTATTTGGCCATAAGGCTTGAATACGAGACCTTAGCCAATCATCAGTTGCTTTCAACCAATGTTCAATATGCTTTTACAAAATTTTAGTTGGCCACTCAAAAGTCTAATGACCTTTCAAGGGAGAAATAAACCACTGGAAATCTAAAAACAGTGCCCCATTACATCTTCTTGTCTCTGTTACTGTCCATCTCTTAATTTCATCAAGGAGGGCACTCAACTGATTGAGGGTCTCCTGATAAACCATGCTCTATTTTGCTAAATAAAAAAAAAAATACATCTGATTCTCATTTCCTGACTTCCAAAGTATAATCTATTGAATAGGATTCAGTCTCTCTCTAAGTAACCAATGCTCACTGTTGCCCAAACACTGACCAGGCTGGTGAATATAGCTGTTGGTGGATCTACAAGCTCTAAGACCCTATCTGCAAGGTCCCATTAAAACCATATCCTCCTGGTCACTAATACTCTGCAGTCTTCCAACTAGAATAGCCCTGAATTGAAGACAGAAGAAGCAAGAGGAGTCATTCTTGCATGTAAAGGTAAGAAACATGATAGTAAAGGAGTCCAACCATTCACTGGGAGAGCCTATGAAGCCAGAAATAGGTTTTAAGACTTAGAGATGGGGCTATGATTTTTTTTCTTTCTGCTAAGACATTTCCTTACTTGGATACTCAGCTGATTCCATCATGCCACTTAGTAAGGGATAATTCCAATGCTTCATTTCAAATGCCTTTTAGTGGTTTTTGAATTTGGGGATGATTTGACAGATGCTGTGAAGTGCTGACCTAGAAGCTATTACTTTTTTTAATTGAGACTTTGCATTTCTGACATCGCCATCCCTCCCAACATCCCTGTATCCTGAGGTTGGGGGTGGGGCAAGAATAAAGGAGGAAATATGTATTTGAACAGCTGCACAAATTAACTGGAACCAGCCAGAAACATCTGTGGATGGATTTTCTGATGAACTGCACATGGGGTAATCCGCATAGTCTGTGTGTCCTCTGTCCATGGTAGAGTAATGGAACGTTCAATCCAGGCCCCTCACAGCCAGGAGCACTGTGATTAAAATGTAATGGGAACTAAATGAAAGGTCTCAGCCCTGGCATAATGCCAGATGCTCCAGCTAGGTTTGCCTGTGCCACGCCCACCCCTGCCTCATTTCCCTTTTTTCAAACTGAATCCGCAGATGTGCTGTTCATAATTAGAGAGTAATTTAATTATCCACCCAAATTTTCATTTGGAAATTAATATTTAAATGGAGTCTAACTGCTGTACAAGGTACTTTTTGTACTGCTCATAAAAACAAAAAAGCCTGGAGAGCAAAAGGAGACGGACAAAAAGGCAGTGAGTTTTAGAAAGCTGTGGATCGTCTGGGATGCCTCAGAGCATCCTTGTAACCTGGCCCCACAGCCTCACCAGGCCAGCACAGGCCCCAGCAAAGATCCAGCCAAGATGAGAGCGGCAAGCCCTTTTGTGAAAGGCAAAAAGTTCATCTTTAGCAAACCCTTATTTTCCTTTCTATTTCTTCATGCCCCTGATGAACTTCCTCCTTAGTGACCTTGGGCAAGTCATTCAGGTGACCCAGAGAATGCAGTACCAGTGCTGGAATCAAGAAGACATGAGCTCAGATTTGACTTTAAATACTTAATAGCCCTGTTAGCCTAGGTAAGTCACTTAACCTCTGCCTGCCTCAGTTTCCTCAACTGTAAAATGGAGATAATAACTGCACCTTCCTCACAAGATTATTGTGAAGATCAAGTAAGATGGTACTTGTAAAGTGCTATAGAAATCCTATTGTTATTTAAATTCAGGTTTGGATATGGAAGGGGTCTTAGAGACCATTCAATCCTACCCCCTCATTTGAAAAAGAAGACAGAGATTAGGGGACTCATCCAGAGTCATATAGGTAGCAAGTGTCTGATGCTGGATTTGAACCCAGGACTTCTGACTCCAGAGTCAGCACTTGTTCCCCTGTTTCTTCTCTGGGAAGGTTTCCTTCCCTGGAAAATGAAGGAGTTGGACTTGGTGGTTACTTAGATCCCTTCTGGCTCTAATATGACATGCTATGTTCTACACAATTATGGATTTTCCAGCTTTAATATCATATGTTCTATGCCACAAGTGGAGAATCCATGGCCTCAAGGCCACACGTGGCCCTCTAGATCCTCTGCCTGCCTCAGTATAGCCCTCACAAATCTGTAAAATGTGGACTCAGTCCAAAGGCCACACCTGAGAACCTAGAAGGCCAGATGCAGCCTGGAGGCTGCAGGTTCCCCACCCTGCTCTGTGCTCTAAGGCAGAGGCAGTGTGTACCCAACATAAGAGGGACAAATGTGTGGCTCCAATTCCAGCTCTGCCACATACAAGGGAAAAAGGAAAGGGAATGAGCACTTATTGTGTACCAGATATCATTTTACAGTTGAAGAAACTGAGGCAGACGGAAGTTAAGTGGCTTTTCAACATCACACAACTAGCAAGTGTCTGAGAATGGATTTAAACTCAGGTCTTCCTGACTCAAAGTTCAGCTCTCTATCTACTGTACCCCCTAGCTGCCTCATACTAGCTATGTGATCTGGGACAATTTTATTCCCCTGCCCCAAGTTTCCTCTAAGGTCCCTTCTGGGTCTAAATCTATAAGCCCTTTCAACCACTGATGTCCCGTTCCAACGTCCCTTTCAGCTCTGACACTCCATATTCCCTCTCCACCTGTACCCATGTAAATCCAGGGGGTGCCTACGACCTATACTGTCTGGGTGGGTCCCTCCAATGGCCTTTCAAACCAGACTGGCAGGTTTTCAATTTTGCATTTCTAAGGCTGTGACATTAAGACATTCTCTCTGCAGGCTTTGACTGTTCCTGCCTTACCTCCTCCATCAACTAAGCCTTCACAAATAATAAGGGAGGAGGGAATAAATTCTAGTTCTTTTCTCCTAATTAAAAACCCTTCCAAATGAGAGGAACTCTCCCTCTCAGCAAGAGCATAATCCATCCAGATAACTCAGAGAGAACAAATGCCAGGCAGAAATCCGTTAGCAACAGAAAACTAATTTAAAAAACCAGGAAGGAGGGTGGGGGTGGGAGGGGGCCAAAGGGGGGAAGCCATAGAAATGCAAATGGGCCAATAAAGGAGACAGGCTGGGGAAGGAACTGTCTAGATTTCAGAATCCAGAGTAATGGATCCAGTGTCTACATTGGAGAACAAAAGGAGACTCGGAGCCACAGCTAGGACAGAAGTCTTTCAAGGAGTAGCATCCACCAAGGCCTAAATCATAGTTCTTGCCCACAACTGCTCAGAGGATCCCATAGTGAAAGGGACCCCTTCAATCTTCCAAGCTGTCTCTTTCCCAGCACCTCAGTCCCCTGCCCGCTTCTTCTGTCCTCTGCCTAGTCCCTCTGAACTCTCCCAGGCCCCTAACCCCTCTGTCCTCTCCCTGGCTCCTCTTTCCCAGGACCTTCTGGCCTCCCTATTCCTTAGACACCCCCCCCCATCCACTCCCCAGTACCTCTATCTTCTCCCAGTTTCTCTGCCTTCTCTTTTGTCATCTCCCCATTGCTCCTCTCCTCTCCCTCATTCCTCTGATCTCTAGTCCCTCTGTCCTCTCCACAATCTTCCTGTCTTCTCTCTAACCCTTTCAGCCAGTTATTGGCTATTCCAGATAACTAGATAAAGTGTTTATTAAATGCCTACTATGTGCCTCACCTGATGCTAAACATTGGGTTTGCAAAAACAAGACAATAAGATGGCCCCTACTTTCAAAGAGCATACATTCTAATAGAAAAAGACAAATCATAAAAGGGAGCTGAAAAACAGGGGAAAGAAAGAAGGAGGAGGGAAGTGAAAGAGGGAGACATGGCAGCGAGTAAGGAAGTGGAAGTGCAGCAGGCAGGAGAAGGAGCTGGAAGTGAAAAGAGCAGCAGGCCTGGGACTGTTCCAGGCAAGGATTCAGCATGTAAGCCCCAGGGTGGGGTCGTCCTCAGCAGCCAAGCCAGCTAGTGTGAAGGTGAATCTGAGGGATCCTGAAGGGAATTCTACATTAGGAATGAAGGTAGAGGAGAGAATGTTCCACCAAAAGAAGAGATGTGTGGATCTCTACATTCTCAGCAGCCTTCAGGGTAGGCATCTAAGACAGACAAGAGCAAGGAAGGTCAGAAGTTTTGGGGAAGGCTCCTCCCTGTGGGCCCTTTCAGGAATCAGAGGCCCAGAACATTCTGGCCTAAGCTCAGGAGTTCCTGGAAATAGCAACATAATAGGACAACAGTACAGCTTAGCTTAGGGCTGTCACTATTCCTAACTTTGGTCCTCACTACAGGAAGTCAGTGGGTATGAGAGAGAGGACTGGATCAAGCTGGCACATCCTCCCGTAAGTAGGCTGGACATTCCCCTCCATATCTAGCACCATGCCTCATTGCCCTCTGTAGTAGGTCCATCTCTCCTCAGCTTGGCACAGTGGAAAAAGCACATGGCTTTCATCCTGAAGAACTAGGCGTTAGGCCGAGCTCCGTCATTTATTCATCATGCAGCTCTCTAGGTCTCAGTCTTCTCATCTGTAAAATGTTGATACCTTTCTCACAGAGCTATTTTGAAGGTTGACTATGAAAGTGTTTTGTGAATCTAAAGCGTTATATAAACGGCAGCTCTTATTAGAATTCATTTATATAAGTTTTTACTGGGAACTTATATAAATAAACCCTGTGGGTGATACAAGAGAAGTCTGAAACTTGCCCCCTGCCCTCAAGGAACATGTGTTCTGTTTGGAGAAAAAAGAGTCATACAAACTGAACATCTAAAAGAAGGAATAAGATCATACAATTCATGGTAAACATTTACAGACATAACCATAGAGTTAGGAGAAATAAGAACTGACTGCTGGCAGAAGTGGTCTGGGAGGCATCCCAGAGGGTTTATACTCAGACTGGGTAGGATTTATAGAAATGAAAAGCAAATGGATGGGAAGGGGCACAGGATGAGCAAAGGTATGGAGGGAAGAGTGGGAGTGGAACAATGAGCTGACCTCCTGGTTATCATGGAGGGTGGTCTCTGAAAAGGAAGGGAAGATGAGTTGGGGGGGGTGCAGACCTCCTTAGCTAAATTAAAATAAATTAGCAACATAATCAGCCTGATTTTCATCTGCTTTCATCAAACTGTGAGTTCTGTTAAACCTACAGAAGCAAATCCTCCTTGAGTTTGCATGAGCACAGAAATATTTGTCACCCTCTGCAAGAGAAACTGGAGGACCGAGTGTCAGGGCTCTCCCGTTCTTTTGGGCTTGTTTTCAGATTCTTTGTTCTAGAAGTGAAGAATTGGGTTAATAATAAAATAGGACAGCAGAAGTCACAATTCAACAATAACGAACAAGTTCAACAATAATAATTCACACTTACACAGCATTTTAAGGATCATAATATTTAGTTGGCATAGTGGATAGAAGGCCTGCCTTGGAGTAAAGAAGGCATGGATTCAAGTATTGTTTCTGGCTGTATGACCCTGGACAAGTCACTTAACCTCTCATTTCCCCAGTCAAGATTCACTGACTGTCAGTTGCTAACGCCTTGGCAATCTCCATGGATGGAGAAAGATTCTATATTCAAGAACTTCTGTTGTTGTTGTTGTTATTGTGTTGTTTCAGTTGTGTCCAACTCTCTATGACACCACTTGGGCTTTTTTTAGCAGACACACTAGAATAATTTGCCATTTTCTTCTCCGGCTCATTTTATATTTGAAGAAATGGAGACAAAAGAGGGTTAAGTGACTTGCCCAGGGTCACACAGCTAGTAAATGTCTGAGGTCAGATTTGAATTCAGGTCCTCCTGAGTACAGGCCTGGCACTCTATTCACTGCATCACCTAGCTTTCCATCAAGAACTCCTATACACAATTACATTACAACTCCAGTCAAAAGGGGGAAATAGTAGAACCAGAGGAGACCTTGGAGATGGTCTCGTCCACCTCTCTCATTTTATAGACAGGCTGGGTGATCAGCCAATGGGAGACCTGTCTTTGAAGGAGGCATGCCCTGTCCATGTTAAGTCCTTAGAGAACACTCACACCTATTCTCTGCCTGCTTTCAATCCAACCACATGTGGAAGTTTGGTGAGTCTATGTCCAGCCACGAGTGAATGAAGGGCTGATAATGTGTAGAGACAAGGTGTTCCAGTTGGCTAAGGAGTCAGAAGACTTAGGATTCCTGAGTTATTGAGTCAGAATTGATTATGCAAACAAAAGGAGTGATGTGCCCCTCCTTCAACCTTTTTGCTTCTTTTCAAGAACTGCAGTGTGAATACACTAAACTCCTCTACCCAGCTCTCCTGTGAATGCAAGCATAGGGTGCCTGTGTTTCTTTGGGTGTATTCATCCCTGATATTAGATGAATGGATATTCTAAGAGAGGAATGATACTTAAATCAGGAATCTTTCAGAGCCCTTAGAGGTTCCACCAACAAATAGAATGGGTAGCAGAGGTCACCAGAGCATTAATAGCTAATGACAGAAACCTTAATGATGGAAGAGGTGGAAAGGTAGCAGGGGTATGCTGGAGCCAGCTCGCCCCAGCTCTTGAGAACCATTTGCTAAATTTTCAGTGTGAGCATTTACATCTCAGGAATGAGCAAATATTACAAATCAGGGCTTGATTTATTGTTCTGGATTTATTTGTTGATTGTCCATACTTAAGAAAGTGATGAAAAATGTTAATGGAAGGAGGAGAGAAGACAAAAGCAAAGAAGATGAAGAGGAAGATGATGGCAAAGAAAAAGGAGGAGGAGAAGAAAAAGAGGAGGAAGAGGAGAAGGAGAAGTAAGAGTATCATTAATTGTGCATTCTAGAAAGACATAGATTCTCATGGCCTGGCCCAGCAGAGAGCTAACTATACTTGCAGAGATTTTCAAAAAGACTTCACAAAGGGAGTAAAAACTCAGAAGCCTTGAGGTATCCTTTGACTCTATGTGTTCTGTATCTTTTTATAAAGCTTGAGCCCACTCTCCCCTGATAATTCATATTTGCAAGGGAAGGGTGTACCCTAGTTGGAGGGGAATTTTTGGTAACTACGGTTCTTGCCGTTTCTTCTCAGTAAACTCACTTTTTACAAAGTGTTATTCTAAAAGAAAATAGTTCTAATGATTAACTGATAATATGAGATAGAAACTTTAAAGAAATGGTACTAGAGGGGCAGCTAGGTAGTGCAGTGAATAGAGTCCTAGAGTCAGGAGGACCTGAGTTCAACTCCAGCCTCAGACACTTGACACACTTCCTAGTTGTGTGATCTTGGGCCCAACTGCCTTACCTTCTCCCCTCAAAAAAAAAAAAAAAAGAAATGGTACAAAAAAAAAAAAAAACAAGATACCCCTGGAACTCTGAGAGAAGTATCTCCCTGTTGGAGACCCAACTTGCCAACGCAAGCAGGAATTGGAAAAGTAGCCCAAAGGGGATCCTACATAGATGAAAAAACTGAGTCCCAGAAACTCAATTGACTTACTGCTTTTTACATTTAGAAAGTAGCGGAGCTTACAGTCTCTCATGTCAACTGCAACACTTTGCACTACACCATGCATATTGTTATAAAGTGCTATGATTATAGATATTTGTCTCTTTGAGAATTACTTCTTGATAGGACTTGAACAAGAAAGCTAAGTTATGTTGCCCTATTTAACAAATTCCAGGAAGACCTGGGCTCAGGCACATACTGGCTATGTGACCCTGGGAAATTCACTTAACCTCTCAGTATTTTAGGTAACTCTTTAAACCTCTAAATTGTAGAAAGAGGATTGACCTGCATTTGTAGAGGGAGTTTCATCATCCGGGAGTTCCTTATATTCATGAAATCATAAGTCCAGTCCCTTTCCCTATCTCACTTAATCGATTAGGTTACTGAGGCACAAAAAAACTCAGTAACCTCTTGAGGTCACATAGCAGACCTGGGATCAGACCTCTTGACCCTGCCCTGCCTTTTTAGTTAAAAAAAAAAAAAGAGAGAGCCAAGAATGAAAAGCATTAAGCTCCATAACTTCGCTCTAGCATCAAAGACATTTTGAGCCTCTCTTTATTTAGAAGACTATTTTCCTGCTCCATTAGAGGGGTTGAATGTAATCAATAGCCTGGCTTTCCAGGAGCCAAGGTGGAAACTGCCACCAGGTCTCTCTGCTGATAAGAAAGAACATGTTTTAAAGATCCTGATTCTAGGAAGTGTTTAGCCTTACCAGTAAGCTTCAGCAGACAAAGGTATTGATTAGACTGTGAGTCACTCCAAGATTCTGAGAAACTTTTTCTGGACCTCCTGTTCCAATGTGTCAATTTTCCAGAAGCAGAGAGATTTGATGCAATAAACATTTATTAAGTACCTTCTGTGTGCAAGACCTGGTGCTAATTGCTGAAAATACCAAGACAGATGCAACATAGCCTCCTGCTCTCAAGGAATTTCTAATGCTAATAGGAGCAGGGAGGGGAAGGACAAATACACAAAGAGCCATGATAGAAACCAGCCTCTGCACAGCTCTCCAAGTAATCTGCCTGGGAACACAGGTCTGATCATGTCATTGTGTTGCCAAAGGAGCATACTATTATGATTCCAGGATAAAATGCAAACTCCTCAGCTTAACGCTTAAACTCCCCAATAGCCTGGCTCCAGTCTTTTGAAAATTATTCCCTATTACTCCCCTCCATGAACTGAACGGTTCAAGCCAAAGTGGCCTATTTGCTATTCACCCAAATAAACATTCCCTCTACCACCTTCATCCTTTTGCAAGGCCTGTTTCATATGAATAGAATGCTTTCCTTCCTCTACCTCTTAAAATCATTAGCCTCTAGGATCCTCAGATCAGGAACTACCTCCTACAGGAAGTCTTCTTCCTCTGCTTTACACATTTTACCATATTCACTTATCCATAGAAATGCTGCATAGTTGCAGAAGAATGGAAGGCATTTGCCGACCAACCCTTCACCCTTTGTCTTGCAACCATTGAGGGCTTACTAAATCCTCTTTGAATGAAACTCATAGGAAAGATCCTCACAAAGTTCTGGGAGAAATCAGAAGGCTCCAGGATAGAGCCTCTTCAATCATTCCACACTACCGGGATAAGGAGGCAGTGTGGTATTGTGGGAAGAAACACGCTGGACTGAGAGTCAAGAGAGAAAACTGGGTTCTAATCCTAGCTCTATCTCTACTTTGCTGTGTGACCTTGGGTAAGTCATCCCCTCTCTCCCGGCATCAGTTATTTTCCTATGAGGTAAGGGGGCTTAGGCTAAATGTTTTCCAAGTTCCCTTCTAGGTCTAACAATCTAGCGTTCTTTTCTTTCCTCAGACTTACTCACCAGTTACTTCTTTTTGCTGGAGTGTTAGCCCTCTCCATAACGAAATATCTGGCATTCTTTTCTTATGGGGACAGCCTCCACCAAGGACACTAAGGAAAAAACTTCCTTAGGAGGAACTTTCAGTAGCAGGAAGTGTCATCAAGCAGCATGCCACCTCTTCCTGTCTTGGAGGAATCCACTTGGATTCTCTTTGATGGCCATGCTCAAGACATCTGCCCTCTCAATTCTTCTGCAGCCATTATAACAAAAGTTACACAGTATTGGAGGAGAGCTGCTATACCTCTGCCACCACCCATCACCTCAGTCCCTGGGAAGAGTAGGCTCATGTTTTCGCTCCCACTGAGTTCAGCTCCAAATGTTGTATAATCCACGGGAGAGTCCAGGTTTTTGCCCTAAAAGTGACACATCAAGCAGGATACTTTTCATCTGCTGCCTCACCTGTACCCAGACTCCCACAAATCCAGGCAAGGATACCAGCTCCCAGACTTCTGGCACTCACTATTCTTACTTTTCAAAATAAATGAGATTATAGCCATCTCTAGTACTTCTTCAGCTAAAAACAGGACAAAACAGATATAAGAGGTAAGCAACAGCAGGGCATGGATGGATTCATGGGCTACATGGCAGCAGCCCTACTGGAGAAATAAAGACCTGAGGCCTCTCTCCCCACCTGAAGGCTTTGCTTCCTCACTCCTATACAGCCAGGCAGGAAAGAGACTACATTTGATTGGTTAGTGCCTTTTGAATGCACCCCAGTTCTGGCTGAGCAAAGAATCAAAAGTCCTTCTCTTCACCTCATGGAGATCAGACCAGAACCAATATCTACACATTCTCCAAAGTCCACATGGAGACCACCTCTCCCAAGCACACTGCACATACTTATGAGGAATAGGTTCCCTGGCCAGACAGAACCCTACCCCCAGAATTAACACCTCTAAACACAGGAAGAAAGATAGTTTCCCAACACCCTGGGTTATTCTAAAATTAAACAGTGGGGCATTACTATTTCTGTTCCCATCTCTTGGCTGTTTGGGTGATTCTCGCTTCTCTTGGGAATAATTTTTCATCCGTTCTTAATATTTAAATTATTTTAGAGATCCATGATCTTAAAACCCCCTACTTCTGGTCTCCTCCCTCTCCAATTCTATACTCTATACAGGTTCCAAAGTGATATTCCTACAGCAATACAAATAACTCTTTTTAAAAAAAAGTGAGTTTAAACTTAAATACATGAAAAAAAAGAGACATTATAAACTTAAATACAAAATATGAAAAAAACACTGCCATGTGAACAGCAAAACATAAGAGAAAATTCAAAATAGCAATAAATTTCCATTTCAAAAAAGCCTACATTATAAATACCATGCATTGTGTTCCAGGCTGTCCATCTTTTCTTTGCTTCCTTGTAAATTTTCTTTTGTTCTCTGCTATGCACTTTTTACTTTGTTCTTTTTTTTCCTCTTCCTTCCTCCTCTTCACCCAAGAAGGCTACAATTAATCACAAATATATACATACATATATACATACACACAATATACCTACACGTATGTATGTATGCATGTGTGTATATATGTATGTATATACACATACATAGATATACATTCACCTACATACACATACATATACTTAGATATCTTTAATCATACTCATATATAGACATATACATTCATATACATCTATGTAAGACCATATTATACTTTTTTGTCCTCTGTTTCTCTGAGGATAGATAACATCTCCCTTCATAAGTCGAAGTCTTTCCATATTTTTCTAAGTCCATTATCTTATCATTTCCTGCACCACAGCAATATGCCAACCTTACATTATCTACTTATTTTCAATAGTCTAAAGCAATACTGATTAATATGACTGACATACAGTGTAGTTTGCCTATTTTTCACTTTTGATTAAATCTATTTTAACTTTAACTTTGTCTGAGATCATGATTTCTACCACTTTTTTCTAAAAAATTCTACTCCTGATCTTAATTTTATGTTTGTATCTCTTATTTCCTATCCCTTCTGACTCCTCTACTTTACTTCTACCTGCTACCTTGCCCTCCTATTACCTAACCTACCCTTCCTCGAAATATCTTTCTCTTATCCTGCCCCCACCTTTTTCCCTTGCCCTCTTATTTCTATCTGAATTTAGAAGACTTTATAGCCTTCCAATATACGTGTTATTCCATTCTCATTAATCCAGATACCCTTCTATACACCACTTATCCTGTTTCCTCACCCTATTATTTCTTTATAAATTTAGAGAAGATTTTTTTTATTCCCTTCAAACTATCTATATCATTCTCTAACCCAGATCTTATGTGAGTAGGGTGCCCTCTAAAAATCCCTCCATTATCCTCTCTCCCCTCCCTATTCCCTTAGCCTTTTATTTTTTTCTGAATTTTGAAGACTTTTATACCTTTCTAGATATATTGAGATAGACAGACAGACAGACAGACAGATAGATAGATAGATAGATAGATAGATAGATAGATAGATAGATAGATAGATAGATAGATAGATAGAGATATATATTGTTCCCTCTTTAACACATTCCAGAAGTAGGGTTCCAGAACTATCAGCCTTCCTCCCCCATCTAATTCCTCTGCTTCAGTTCTTCTTCTCATATTTCATTTGCATAAGATAATTACTCTTTTTACCTTTTCCTAAATAATTTTACTTTTTAGAATCACATCATACTCAGATCTACTCCAATCTTTCTTTTGAATTACTCAATTACTAAAAACAATCTTAGACATACTTTTCACATTTCCTCATATAAAAAGTAAACAGTACATCCTTACTGTATCCCTTGTAATTAGTCTTTGAAGTATACCTTATATTCCTCTTGGATCTTGTATGTCAAACTTACTATTAAGTTCTGGTTTCTTCGCAACAAAATCCAATGAATAGCCATTTTTTTCCATTCAGGATTACGCTTAACTTTGTTGGGTATGATATCTTTGGCCACAACAAGAGTTCTTTTGCTCTTCATTATATAATTTTTCCAGACCTGAAGTCTTTTAATGTCACTGCTGCTAGGTCTTATGTGATTCTAATTGTAGCTCCACCATATTTGAATTGTTTTTTTTTCTTCTTACTGGTAATATTTTCTCCTTGATCTGGGGGTTTCAGAATTTAACTATGATATTCCTATAGGTTTTCTTTATAGGATCTCTTCCAGGTGGTGATAAGTGGATTTTTTTCTATTTCTACTTTCCCCTCCTGTTTTAATGCTTCAGGACACTTTTTATTTAATTATTTCTTATATTATTGTATCAAGATTCTTTGTCTTTTATTATAGCTTCCAGGGAGTCAGATTATTCTTGTGTTTTTTCTTCTTGATCTGTTCTCCAGATCAGTTGTTTTCTTATAAGCTGTTTCACATTCTCTTTTATTTTTTCATTCTTTATATGTTGTTTTATTATTTCTTGGTCTCTTATCACTTCACTAACTTCCCCTTGTCTGATTCCAATTTTCAAGACGTTTCCTTCCTTAAGATTCTTGATCCTCTTTTCCAGCTAGTTGACTTTCTTTTCATAATCTTCTTGTTTTTGTTGGATTGCTCTTTTTTTTTTATCTTTTCCTCAATCTCTCTCATTTGATTTTTAAAGTCTCTTAAGTACTTCTATAAATTCTTTTTTGGGCAGGTGACCATTTGATGTTATTATTTTTGGGGGGGGGAGAGGTTTTTTTTTGCCTCATTATCTTCCTCTGAAGATGAACTCCAGTCTTCTCTATTCCCATAGAAACTTTTTATAGTTAGGTTCTTTTTCCTTTGCCAGTTCTTTTTTTTTTTTATTTGTAGCAGTTTGTAGCAGTTTATTATTGTGATCACTTCTAGTCCTAGGGTATGAGGATGGTGCCTCTGGCCTCAGATACTCCTTTAGCCTCCCTTTAGCCTTGAACTGAAACTAAAAACTGCCCCTCAGTCCACAGCCAAGGATGCCCCACTTCACTGCTTCTGAACTCACCAGGAGTAGCCTGGTTCCTCATTACCCAGGGCTGCATGCTCACAGCACAGCTGGGTCTGGTGTCCCTTATCAGCAAAGGTTCCCTCAATCTTCCCCCACTCAGAAGCATGACTCCCCACACTGTCCAGGAGGGAACAGTTCCTGTGGCTGTGGCTGAGGCCAAGGCTACCTCCCAGCCCGGCTAGCCCCAGGGCTCACTGCATGCTGTTTCAGCAGAACTAGCCTGGAGGTATTTATACTTCACAGGGACCAGACCTCAGTCCTGGGAGTTTTCTTCAGATCTTCTCCAGTTGTCCCAGGAGGACACTGTTGTGTCCCAACTCTTGTTTCTTTTTATCGCTCTGTGTTTGCCTGAGGGGCTATTTTGTCTTGTTTGTGGGGTATATCTGGAAAGCTTGGAATTTTCTGACCTACTCTGTCATCTTCTTAGAATACCTTCCTATGTAACTCTTCTCCTCAAGAAGCCTCATTGACTCCCCATTGCTTTTAGGCTAGATTATAAAACCCTCTGTTTGGTAGTTAAAGGCCTTTATAATATGGCTCCAAATTACCTTTCGAGGATGAAAACTACTGCATTACCAGGAGAATACTCCAAGACTCTCTCCAACAAAACAGATCACAATTCATCCGTGTCTCTTCCTGCTGTGCCACTCTTGTCCTCCTAGAAATTTGCCACAGGGGGTCTACCTAGGGATATGCTGAGAACAGCTTGAACCTCACTCTCTCAAATCCATTATTAAATTTTCAGTATGAGCATTTACACCTTGAAGACTTGCTATAAATGAGGGCTTGCTTTGTTTTGTTGATGGTCTAGTTTTTAAAAAATAATGGAGAAAATCTGAATAATGCAGATTCAATTTGAAAGTGTGTTGGAGTACCTTTTGCTTTGTTTTGTTTTTTTTATTTTTGAAGGTCCAGATAGTAAACATTTACCAGCTTATTCCTGGGTCCATTTTATGCGCTCAATTTCTCCTGACATTAGGAGGGTATATCTATCACTCTGGAGTTCCAGATGTTGTCCCCTCACCCTCACCACATGGGCAGACCATCTTCTCTTCCTCTCAAACATTGCTTCAGTGACATCTTTTATTTTATGTCCCTTCTCACCCACCATGCACCTCTCCATTGCCCACTGTGAGCTATTCTTTGAAGACTGTAGCATCCCATCTTTCTGCCAACAGAGTATCAGTGCTTTTTTAAAAATGAGATTTTTATGACAGGGAGAATTTTTTTTTTTGTGCTTGAAAATACCTTCACTGGGCAGTGAGCACTGCTGTATGTACATCTATATCTTGGGGCCCTACTTCCCAATTTTCTTCTCCAGTTGTGCAAGTCTCAGAGGCACATGGGAGAGGGATGTGGACGGTAACCTATTGCTTGGGTTTGGTTTCATTCAGGAGTTCCTGCCAGTTCTTCTCCATCTCCTCCTTGCAGTTCAAGAAGGCATCTTCCAGCCGCCGCATGGAGTCTGCCAAGGCAGGGTTGGTGCGCATCACCACCATGTCGAACGTAGGCTATCCAGGTCACCTGAACCGATATCTTCTCCATCTCCTCCAGCAGCTTCTCCAGGTCCTTGTTGAGGTCTGACAGCATCTTCAGCATGTTGTCATAGTTTCTGTCCCCAGGATCAGACACAGCCATCGCCTCCAGGCGGGCTCATGGGGGGGGCTCCCGCCAGACTCTCCTCACCGCGGACAGGGAGAATTTTGGGATTATTGCAAGCACTTCTGATTTCCCAAAGACAATCCAGTCCCAGCCCTTGAGCCTCCTCAAATCCAGGTCCCACTTATTATCTATCTATAAGTTCCACAAAGGCCGGTTGCCTATACAGCTGTATGCCATAATCTGAGCAATACGCATTTTCCTTTGCTTTGGGTATAAATTATTTTTAAGAATTGATCTCTTTTGAAATGCAGTTGTATACGTTTCACTGAGATTTTTGTAACATTCTGGGTCTCAGAAAATGCTTTCTCTATATATTGCCTCCCCCATGGGAAAGAATCACCATGTCTCCTTTCTTTCTCTCTCCTCCCATTCTATGGTACTCGGCACCTAGAATCCAACCTAAATAAGAGATCTGAAAAAGCTATAAATAAGAGATAGGTTTCTACAGCAACATGGCTATAGGTAACATTATGCCCAAAGGGATAGTTGTGCTAAGTCCCTGGGTGACTATTTCTTATGTCAATAAATTGAACAAGGCCCCAGGAAGCACAACAGTGAAATCTACCTGGAGATACCTAACACCTGAATGCCTTAATATGCAAATCAAGTCCCTACTTAGCTTAAACATCTAGTGTATTATTTTCCTCAGGGGGAAATGTACATCTCCAGCTGGTTCCAAGTCCAAGGTTTCCCTTCAGTATTCAATTCACTTGTCTCAAGATCTAGAGGAATGGAAACAGACTTGTTCTAAGACAACCTCAGGGGGGAAAACGGTTGCCTCGTGAATAAATACATTGCATCTTCCCAGGTGGCTCTTTCTTTCTACTGCTCAACACAATGGGAACCTCAGAACACACTCTCAAACATGAAGTTACAAATAATGTGGACGTCAGATTTCATTACTGGTCATCTGCATAAAGTAACCGGCTTAGGAATCATCTCCAAATTTCTCCAGTCCCATAGAAATATGTACAAATAAGCATATACCTACAAAGGATCTCCATACTCATGGAGATGTAAAGGACCAGACCAGTCTCTCCTGGACCAGAACTCAAAGTTCTGGAAGAAAACACACTGACTCATGATATAGGGTATGGGGAGCTTGGCCATGGGATACTCTAGGAGTGGGGTTTCAAAATGGAGCCATCCTAATAAGGAACTTTTCTAATGTAATCCCTCTCAGGACGAGAGAAGGGGCCAGGTCCTTTACTTTACAGGTTACTGCATAAAATAATTCACAGATCACAGACAGAGCTGAAAGAGAACCCAGAGATCATGCAGTCTAATCCTGTCAATTTATAAATGAGAAAACTGAGGTTGAGAGGGCTGGACCCCTCAGATCCTAAAAGTATGATCACAGCTAAGATCATACAGGTAGTATGATCAGATGAGATATTTGTAAAGCATTCAACACAGTGCCTGGCACATAGCCGATACTTAATAAATGCCGTTCACTTCTTTCCTTCCTTCCAAGTAAGTTAGAGAGTTATAATTTGCATTCAGGTTCTCTGAGCCCAAATCTAGCGATCTTACCACTGTACCTTTTTATAGTTTCCTAAATACCATCACTTCTGGATGGCAGAGGTGATTTCCATAAAAATAATGACAGAGGGCATGACCCTGGATGAAGTATAGTTTGAAATAATTTTTAATTGCATTGATATATTTTGTTTTTACCTCACCTTCATTTCCAAATATATCCCTCCTCCTCTCTTTACCTAGAGAGCCATCCCCTATAACTAAGAATAAAAAGAAAGAAGGGGGAAGCAGTTTACAAACACATCAATCAAATCTGATGGTATTTATGATATTCCGTGCCCTTAGTTCCTCAGGTTGGCAAAGGAAGGAGGGAGGTTTATCGCCTTATCTTTCCTTCCTGCTATGTCATTAAAATTACGTGTCATGATTAGCTTGCCCCAGAGGAAATAATTACAATAATTACATATTCAATTAAAGGGTATTTCATTCTTTCCATTTACATTGTTATAGTTATTGTGCATGATTCTACTGGTTCTGCTTATTTAATTTTGCATCAGTTCATACATGTCTTCCCATGTTTTTCTATATTTTTCACATTTCATTTTCTATAGTGCAATAACATTCCTTTACATACACGTACCACAAATTGTTTGGCAAGTCTCCTATCAGTGGACATTCTCCTCATTCTTATTTCTTTGCTACTACAAAAATTGCTGCTACATATATTTTAGTCAGTGGATATGGGATCTTTCTGCCTTTGCCCTTCTTGAGGTATATGCCTAGAAGTAAGATCTGTGGGTCAAAATGGACATTTTATTCACCTTCTTAACATTTTTCCAAATCATTTAGTGTATCATATTCATGTCCTTGATCTCAAGCAAGAAGGTTCCCTCCTCTTTCAAGTCACCCCAATTTATCACTCAACTATCAGATCTCCAAATGATAGAGAAACACTAATGGAAATGGAAGAGAACTCTGTCCTGAAACCTCCAACTCCATAGCCTATATAGGTCATGAAATAGTCATCCTATCAAGGTTCCATAATCAATGATTCCTGCTCCAGATATTATAGACAGCCTCAAGATCTCTGGTCCATATTAACTTCTTCCTTACTAAAGAAACCCCTGTTCTCATTTTTTTTTATCTTGGCCCCTGTCTAAGCATCCCATGGCTAGGCCCCATGTACCTTGTGTTGCAAGTTTATATGTTTCCTTAAAGGTCAGTGCCTTGAGCTCTGATCCCTGGGTGATGGCTCTGTTCTGTCGTGTTCTATTGAGTATGGAGCTCCATATGCGGTTAATTTGCAAGCCTCCATAACTACCTCAAGAAGATAACCCAGGCTTAACTTGGAATCATAGCATAAGGAGGCATATGTTTTTATGCAATTATAGACTCCAAGAATTTCAGAGCAGGGAAGAATCTTATAACAAAGTATAAACCATGGCTCATTTCTAAAACTTTGTGCTCATATGAACCTGGTTCATTCTTGCAGACTATTCAATAGTTCTCTCTTTGGCTTTGACTCATGCCCAACTGAAGACTTTTCCTAGGAACATTAGAATTTACTTTATGTATAGCTTGGTAATTAAAACTTAGTAATGCCTGAAAAAACCTTTATCTCCCAGGCAAGAACTCAGGCTAACAAAACATCAAAAACAGAAAGCACATGTGTCTACCAATAAAGTCAGGAAAATTCTCCTTTCTGATGGGCCTCCCTTCCCCAAGGACCTATGCAATTGCTCTGACTCATAACACTACCCTATGCAAGACTCCTCTATGGGAAAACATACTTGTTGGGGAGTCAAGCAACCCTACCCTTTGATGAGCCTCCTGTAGGAACCTATACAGACTTACCCTGGGCGAGACCACCTCTGAAAGGAAAAAGAGCTCAGGGTTGCTAGAAAGTCAAGTAGCTCTACCACCACCCCTTTCTGGGCCTATAAGCCTTCCCTAAGAATCTGTACAATCCATGTGACTTACAGCATTGACCCACATAGGCTGACCCACTGAAGAGAGAGGTCCCAGTTTTTCCTCCAGACCACGGTTCCCTAATGCATCAATTTTGCTGTTTCCTGTCTCCATCTGGTGCAGCTCTTTCTCCCCATCTACGTCCCCAGCTTCTCATCAGTCTTCATCTGGCAGTCATTGCCTCCTTCTACTTCTCGCTCTGGACTCAAAGCTAGAAAGTCCTCTTAGACATTATGACCAGCTATTTCTATTATACCACATCCAAGCCAACCCCCTCATTTTATAATTGGGAACCAAAGAGGGAAAATAAGTACAACACATCTCATTTTAAAATAATCTTTTCGATAAATGGTCAAAGGATATAAACAGGCAATTTTCAAAGGTAGAAATAAAAGATATCTATAAACATATGAAAAATGCTCTAAATCACTATTGATTTGAGAAATGCAAATCAAAACAACTTTGAGGTACCACATCTCACCAGTCAGATTGGCTAAGATGACAAAACAGAAAAATTTGAAATGCTGGAGAGGACATGGATAAATTGGAACACTAATGCTTGGTGGAGTTGTGAGC
>CM053595.1:139356573-139402217 GCA_028646575.1 Pseudocheirus occidentalis
GACCAACCTTGATAAGCTGCCTCTTCTCATACAAGTCTCAGGATGGAAGATACCTACATTCAGAGAAAGATCTAGAAAGAACAGAGTTTAAATGGAGACTGAAGCAACCTACATGCTCTCGTTCTTTTCCATGTTTAGTTTTGCTTCTTCTTTCCCATTGTTCATTCCATCGGTTACAACCCTTCTATAGAACCAGACTAATGTCCAATGCGAAAATATTTGCAGATCCAATATTTAACTGCAAGCCACCATGGGGGTGGGGGAGTGGGAGGAGAGAAAATTTGAAACTCAAGGAATTGTGGAACTGAATAAAAGTATATAAACAAATCAACTAATTTAAAAAAAATAGTCTGTTCTACGGACAGGTAGGTGGTGAAGTGAATAGAGCGCCGCCTCTGGAGTCAGGAGGACCTGAGTTCAAATCTGCCATCAGACACTTAACTAGCTGTGTGACCTTGGGAAAAATCACTTGACCCCAATTGCCCTGCCTTCCCCCCTCCAAAAAAAAAATTCTTTTCTAAAAAACACACAAAAAAATGTTTCATTTGGGTTAATCTCTGTGCCTTGGACTTTAGGCACTCAGCATTCAGCACACTTCTTGGTTAATAAATTGCTATTATCAAAACCATTCATTACAAAAATAAAACAAAATGGCATTCCTTATTCGTGGCAGAATCAGGAGCAAAACCCTGATGTAGAAGAGAGATTTCTATTCTTGGAGCCAGGAGGACCTGAGTTTGAATCCTGCCTCAAATACTTATAAGCTCTGTGGCCTGGGGGAAGTCACCACATCTCTAGGCTTCACTTTTTTCATCTGCATAATGAAGGTGTTCAATGTAATAACCTCTAAAATCCTTTTTGGCTTGAAATCTATGAGTTCAGGATCCTATGTCTCCCAGTCAGGGCTCCTTCTACAATAGCAGGATTATTTATGGGTGATAAATGACCCTATGGTCCTATCTCCTCACCCACTCCTTGTTACTCAGACCCTGGAAGAGATTCAGCAGGGCTGCAACTGGTGAGGACCACACCAGGCCGCTGTCTTCCTCCTGGACTGACATTGCAGAAATGCAATAGCTAACAAATGTCGGCTTATGGTGCTTATTTGCCAGACACTGCAAGAATGTTTTTATTTCTCTTTTTTTTTTTTTTGTGGGGGGAAAAGCATTTGGGGTTAAGTGACTTGCCTAGAGTCACAGGGCTTGTAAATGCCTGAGGCTGAACTTAAACTCAGGTCCTCCTGACTCCAGGGCTGGTGCCCTGTGCTGCCCCTGTGCTAAGGGTTTCACAATTAACATCTCACTTGATCTTCACAACAGTCCTGAGAGGTGGGTGCTCTTATTATTCCCATTTTACAGATGAGGAAACTGCAGCAGAGATCAAGTGACTTGCCCAAGGTCACCCAGTCAATAAGTGTCTGAGGTCAGATTTGAAGCAGATCTGAGGTCAGATTTGGAGGAGGTCTTTCTGCCCCAAACCCAGCCCTCCACCCACTGCTCCACTTAGCTACTCAATTTAACAACTGGCTTTCCCAAAACACGGGACATACTTAGGAGTTTCATCCATGTTATTAACATTCTTTCCATCACTTTAAGTCTAGACAATCAACAAAACAATAAAGCAAGTCCTGACTTATAGCATTTGCTGATTTCCAAGGTATAAATGCTCACATTGAAAATTTAACAATCTCGTAAGCTGTTTCAAGTTGACTCCAACATACCTCTGACTAGGGACCCTTGGAATTCTCTATGAGGTTTTTCACTGCCCTGCTAGGCCCACTGAGCCCAAAAACAAGCTCCTTCGGGGCTCCAGGTCAAATAATCAATTTAAAAGGAAGATGACCATTGAGGAAGGCTGGTAATCCAGCCTCTGCCTTGAGCCCTCTGCCTTGAGCTCTACAAAAGTCTTTAGACAATGTCATGGGGAGAGTCAAGGACCAAAAGGAAGCATTTGATGTGTCCATCTCCAAGTGACAGGAACAAATCATCCTGATTGATGCCTCTTAGACCAGGAAGTGCAGAAAATCGAGTAAACAAGGTTCTTAGTAAATCCTGGCCCAGTTTTATCTTTCTACCTAGTTTTGGGATCTTGAATGAACCATCCTTCTCCCTCTCCTGTAGCATCCCAACAGCCATTATCCTCTATTTTTCCCTCTTCTGTCCTCTTCTCTCTCTCTCTCTCTCTCTCTCTGTTTCTGTCTCTCTGTCTCTTCTCTCTCACTACCCTTTTCTCTCTATCTCTCTGAATCTCTGTCTCCATGTGTGTGTCTCTCTCTCCCTCTGTCTCTCTGTCTCTCTCTGTCTCTCACACTCACACTCACACACACACACACGCACACACACCCCGTTCCTGCCTCTGAATCTTTGCTCATGCTGCTTTCCACCTTATTCTCTATTTCCCCAAGCTCTGGTCCATCCTTAAAGACTCAACTCTCTCCCTTTCTCCTTCAGGAATGCTTAGCAGATGCTCCGAGACCTGTCTCAGTTGCCTCTGCTGAGCTCCCCCAGGGCATTCTATGTCCCACTCGTCTGGTGAGTTAACTATAGACTCTTATTTGAAACCCAAAAATCTCAAAGGGAAAACAAAACCCCAACAGGCTGCACCAAGAAGCTAAGCTCTTCACTAGCACAAGGTCACCGCGGTCCTGAAGTCACAGGACTTGATCAACAACATCATTATTTCAGTCTTCAAGCCTCCCTCCTCTGTGAAGCCTTCCCAGATCCTTGCAGCCAGACATAATCCCTTTCTCCTCTCAATTCTCAAGGTATTTGTTCATGCTTTTTTCAATACATATTTGTACCTATGCTGTTGATGTTGTTCAATCCTTTTGGTCATGTCTAATTCTCCACAACCCCATCTGGGGTTTTCTTGACAGAGATACTGGAGTTTTTTGCCATCTCCTTCTCTGGTTCATTTTACAGACGAGGAAACTGAGGCAAACAGGGTTAAGTGACTTGCCCAGGGTCACACAACTAGTGTCTTAGATTTGATTTGAACTCAGATCTTTCTCCCTCTAGATCCAGTACTTTATCCACTGCACCACCTAGCTGTCCCTTTATCTAGGTTACATACCTCCTAGGACATTATTAGCTCCCTATGAGAAGATTCAGTATCTTCTACTTTGTATGCCCCATTAAGACTACCATAAATTTTCACGTATAGTAGGATCTAATACATATCTGATAAATAACTAAAAGAACAAAAGAAACTACAGCAAGTCAGGGAGAACCCAGATTGGAGTATGGATAGAATGATGGAACTGGATTCAAATCCTGCCTCAGCTCCTTACTAGCTGTATACTCCAGGGAAAGTCATTTGCTTTCTCGACCTTCAGTTTCATCAGCTGTGAAATAGGCACATTAATAGCACCAGCGTTACAGACTGGTTGAGAGGAGCAAATGAAATAATGTATAGAAAATGCTTTGCAAACCTGAAAGTGCTATATAAGCATGAGCTATTGATTTGGCAAATGCTTTTAAGTGCCCTTTGGTGTTCAAGGCCCAGCACGGAGCCCCGAGAATACAAAGATAACACAGTTCTCGTCCTCAAGGAACCAATAACCTGATAGCTCACTCGGCCAGAGTCAAGGCTGCTTCATGCAGTGAAGTCAGAGTGGAAATGGCATTGGCCGTGGCTTCAGGAGACTCAAGTCTATACCTGGTTCTGTCACTAATGCACAAGGTAACCTTGTTTAGGCAAAGTCACTTAATTTCTCTGGGTCTCAGTTTCCCAATCTGTAAAATGATGATCTCTCAGGTACCTTTCTAGTCTGAGATTCTTGAAGTCAGTGGTTCAGAGCCACTAGAAAGCAGAGAAGTATGGAATCAAGGAAACAGGAAGGAGATTAAATCATCCAGATGGATAATCAGAAACCAGGTGGTCTGCCAGAGCAGGGTGGCAAACAGCAGGCAGGCTGACTACTCCCTCAGACCGGGCACAAGCCCAGAAGCTTTATACACTTCCTGTTGAGGAAGGAGTCAGTCCCATCCCAAGGCAGTGCTAGTGAAGTCTACCAGAAAAAGCACCAGCCTGGGGAGAGGAACCCCAGCTTCTGGTGATGACTCCGCCACCTCCAAGCTCTGTGACACAGAGCAAGCCACTTCTCTCCATCTCTTTAGCTTTAAAATGGGTAGACTGGACAAGGCCAAGTCAAAGCTCCTTTACAGCTCTCACGTTCTATCTTCTATATTCTATTTCTTTTTTTTTTTTTTGCTTTTGGAGGGTAGTTGGGGTTAAGTGACTTGCCCAAGGTCACACAGCTAGTTTTTGTGTTAAGTGTCTGAGGTCGGATTTGAACTCAGGTCCTCCTGACTCCAGGGCTGGTGCTCTATTCACTGCGCCACCTAGCTACCCCTGTCTTCTATATTCTAAAGCACCTTTTGGCTCTCACTCGTTATACTCTATGCTCTAAGACCCCTTCTAGGTCTAAAAATTCAATGAATTATTGCACCTCCACAAGAAAAGCAATTCCACTTCCAGTCCACTAATAGGATGAGACCCAGGGGCAATCAAATAAGGATATTTTTTAAAACCTCCATCATTTTTTTCAACAATGAAATTCAGCCTGGAATACGACTACAGCTCAATCACAAGGCCTGATGGTTGGCAACCACCCAGCATCGGTGCTGATGGAGACAGAGCTGTCTACAGGGAAACACCCCAGACTTGCTCCATGCAACCTGATGATTCTGCCCACATGTACCTGAACTACTGGAGAATACAGAATTACTAACTAAATAGGGCTTGAGGGCTAAGTTCCACATGGGAAATAAAATAAGAGGAAGGTTGCTCCCTATACTTTATCCAGACTTGGGTGATCCAAGAATGACAAATGCAAGATCTGGAGTGACTGGCCCTGGATTCAAATCTTGCCTCTGCTGCTAATTGCCTGTGTGACCTAGTGCTTTCACATACCTTAAGGTGCTATATAAATGTGATCTATTAATTTGGCAGGTATTTTCAAGGCCTCATGTGTTCAAGACAGAACCCTGGGCCCTGAGAATACAAAAACTTTAATTTTTAACTTAACCCTTTTGAGCCACAGTTCCCCCCCTCTGTAAAATGGAGGCGGTGGGGCAGGGCACAAGGGAATACATATAGTCCCTTCCAGCTACAAAACTTGTTGAGTCAGTGACCCCTATCAGCTTCTCATTGCTACCAACTGTCCTCACTTAACCTGGGCTCCCTATCACCCAGCTTAGCCTAGGGTCACAGGAATATAAAGTTTAAAGCCACAAAGGTTGTTAGAGTCTATCTAATCTACCCCCACCCTCATTTTATAGAGGAAGAAATTTCCATTGTGGAGAGAGAACTGCCCTTGGAACTAGGATGACCTGGGTTCAGGTTCTGCTGCTGACATGATAGAATGATCTTGGCCAAATTACTTAATTTCCTCAGTGCCCTAGGCACTGAAGAAGGTGCCAACCTGGATTGGCATCAATGAAATTATAGGCCCAGCCCCCATCTCCATCCCCACCTTCATGCCTACCCCCATCTTCATGCTTACCTGTAGTAAGCAGCAGGGTTGGGACTCAAACTTGTTCCTCTGCCTCCAAAGGAATACTCTTCCCACTACTTCACACTTCCTCCTCCTCCCCTCCTTTTTGAGAGTGGTTCATACTCTTTCTTTAGGTAATTTAAAGCATTTCCCTACTCAGTCATACAGGGAAATAGGCAGAGAACTGTGGACTTTGTGGGACCTTGGAAAATTCCTTTTCCTTCCTCAAGCCTCAGTTTCCAATAAAATGGGAATAATCATGCTTACACTTCCTGCCTTGCAATGATATAAGAACCTCAGGAACCTTTCAGCCAAGTAAAAGTTCAAGCAACTGAGGGCCCAGCAGTACTGGAAGCTGCCTATTCCAAACTGAAGTGAGGTGCAGCCAGGCCCCAAGGAGAGAATTCCAGTACACAGGTCCAGGACTCATGTGCCGTGTTCTTGGTCTGACTTTCCTCCAGTTTTAATAGACCTTCAGAATAAGAGCGGGTTGCTAAGGCAAACTTTAATGATCCATTGATTTTTCAGGCAGGAAGCTGCAACCGCTAAAGCCTATTCTCCTAATGGATGGGGGAAATGCAAAAATATTCTGAGGAGGAAGGGGGCTATCCCTGGCCTTCCTCTGTGGGCACCGGCTTCTAGGGGACATTCCAGAGGACAAGGGATGATTTGAAAGACACTAACACAAGATGTCCCACCCACACCCCAGAAAACATCTGTCAATCCCAGAGATGCCTATCTTCCCCACGCCCAACCCCATGCAAGCTTTCTTGTATTTTTATCTCATTTCTGCCATCTTTAGCTCCGTTCATTCAGCAATAACTGAGCACCTACAGAAAAACAAATAAACTGGGTAACTATTGTTTGTAAAGACTATAGCTCCTATGTATTTTATTAAGTAGGAGGAAAGGATAAGAGGTATTTATATAAGTGACTTTGTTAGTGTTTCTCCCCCCCAGAGAATCATTTTGCATTTACCTTCTATAGAGATAAGGACAGGACCTGAGCTTTCATTTCTTTAAGGTCTTGTGGAGTAGTTTCTTTAAGGTGCCCTCTGTGAATATTGGTCAACACCATTTTGCAACTTACAGTCTTAGAGCTGCCTTGAGTCCAGGAAGATTAAATAACTTACCCAAGGTCACACAACCAGTGTCAGAGACCCAACTTCTTATCTCTCTACAAGTCAGATCTCTACAAATTATGCCACCCTGACTCTTTCTTTATTTAATACATACAATTAATTCTGCTATTACAAGACATACGGGCTCCCAAAAAGCCTCGTGCCATGCAAAACTGCCCAACAGTAACCATGGAGCTTATGGGAAAGTAGGGTTAGGAGCACAACTATCAAAAGCTTGTCAATGTCACATTAAAAAAAGGGATCTGATTTTTAAAAACTGATGGCATGATTTTATGTGCTAAATGGTAAAGAAATATGTAGATATTACAGTAAATAGTAACCACTTCAGTGTCTCTGACAGCTGCTCAACCTGTGCCCCAGGCTGCCCAAGCAAGTTGGGGAGGCCTCATGTCCAGGCCTCAGAAGGGAGGCCTCACATCTAGGCCTCAGAAGGGAGGCCACAGCGGCCAGGGATGGGCTTAGGTAAAGGACCAGCCTTTCTCTGCTCACAGCACCAGAAGACACACGTTATATCTGGCACTTTACTTTGACAAAAATTTAAAGTTTGATTGTAGAAGTGGCATCCTTGGGATTTTAGAGTGTAAGTTACTATGGTTTTGTTTTTTATAACTATGAGAAAGATAAGATTGTCTCTAGATTAAAGATAAAGAAACTAAGTCTCGGGGAAATTTGGTGACTTATCTATGTCATCAGAGGTAATTTTCTGAGTTCTCTCTGAAGAAATCTCACAGACCCAAACTCAAAATTCAAGCTATAATCGAAAGGTTCCCTAACATATCAACTACTTTGGAAGAAATTCACATTTTTGAAACAGCATTATAGCATAACTGACTATATCTTTTGTTTGCTTATCTGATGCGTTTGTTCCATCATAATGATTATAACTAATAGCTATCATTTATAGTCTAGTTTAAGGTTTCTAAAACACTTTACAAATATTATTTTGTCTTCATAAAAGACTTGGGAGGTAAGTGCTCTTATTATACTCATTTTATAGATGAGTAAACTGAGGCAAATAGTAATTAAGTGACTTGCCCAGAGTAAGACAGCTAGTAAGAGTCTAAGGCTGGATTTGAACCTCAGTCTTTCTGACTCCAGGCCCAAGGCTCGCTCCACTCTGCCACTTACCTGTAGGCACCTTGAGGTCAGCTACAATTCTTTTATTTTCTGGTCTTTGCAGCCCCAGACATTAGCAAAGTGCTAAACATGCAGTAGGCATTCAACGAATGCTTTTTGAGTCAAACCAAATTGTATTTATATACATTATCTGATTTTAGCCTTATGACAACACAATGAAGAACATACCATAGGTATTATCTTCATCATATAGATGAGAAAACTGGGACAAAGAATTAGCCATGGTCCCATAGCTAGTGAGTTCTGAAAGTAGAATTTGAACTCAGGACTCACTTGACCCCAAGTCCAGCATACCTCTACTTTCTCCAGGTGTCTCTCTAAAGGCAGACACAAATACAATATCACCTAAGGCAGCAGTTCTCAACCTGTGGGTCATGACCCCTTTGGGGGTCAAATGACCCTTTCACGGGGGTTACAGGGGTTTCCTAAGATCATCAGAAAATACATATTTCCAATGGTCTTAGGAACGGAGACATGCTTCTCTATCCATTTCCAGGCCAGTCCACCCACAGGCAGAAATGCCCACATACAAGTATTAAAGGGTCGTGGCATTAGGAAAGTTGAGAATCACTGACCTAAGGACATTAGAAGCAACTAAATGACACAGTGATAGAGCAGTGGGCTTGGAATCAGGAAGACTCAACTTCCTGAGTTCAAATCTGGCCTCAGATACTTACTAGCTGTATGACCCTGGACAAGTCACTTAACTCTGCCTTAACTTCCTTGTTTATAAAATGAATTGGAGAAGGAAATGGCAAACTACTCCAGTATCTTTTTTTTGAGAAAAATCCCATAATGGGACCATGGATAATCAGAAATGACTGAACAACAAAAAATTGGCCAGGGTGAGGAGAGAAGGACACATTACCAGTCTGGGAGAGTGAGAGAAGGCTTTTGGGAGAACGTGGCATTAGAATTGGGCTTTAAAGGGTGGTAGGAATTTAAGAGATGAAGAGAAAGTGGGAATGAGGATCTACCAGACAAAAGGAACAATCCTGAAGAAAGGTACAGGGCATATTGGGGATGAGGGTAGGGAGGGGGTTGGTGGAAGTGTAGAGTATTAGAAGAAAAATAACAAACTGGAAAGGCAAGTTGGAGCCAAACTGGAAAAGGTCTTGAATGCCAAAATGCTTAACAAAGAGCCTTGGACCAAGCAGGAATTTGATGAATATTGAATCACATTGACCCCAGTTTTACCTTCTATTCCCTTTTACCCCACTCACGTGGCCATAAATAAGTCAACAAGCTTCCTTAGGCATTAGCTTCTCCATCTTTAAATTAGAGACAAGCTTACCTACTTCAAATTATTAAAAAAAAAAAACAAAATACTCATCATGAAGATGCTTTGAAGAATATAATGAGCAAGACATGAGTTATTTATTAGTCTGTCCATCTTTCATCTCAATTTTTTTCTTTTTTTTCCCAGCATTCAATTATAAAAGGCAGTGATTTTATCCACCTGGACATTACTCCATAGACCATTAAATATAAAAAAATAATAAAAGGATACTGATTTGTGCAAGACTGATTCCATCTGGATTCCACAAAAAAAAAAGAATGAGATTAATAATAACAGTACGAATAACCCACATTGATTTGTCACTTTCAAGTTTGCAAAATACTTTCTATACATTATCTCATTAGATCAAGGGACATAACATACCCTAAGATAACCTAAGATATTAAAACTGAGACTTGGAAGATGCTCAGTTCTATCATTTACAGGTTCTCAGAAGGGTGAAGTGACTTGCCTAAAGTCATACAGCTAGTTAGAAGTAGAGCCAGAACCTCCTCAGAGTAATACAGTGGAAACCACATTGGGGGTTGTAGTGGAGGATGCTGGGAAGGCATCTGCAACTCACAGAAGGCATAAAAATGTTCAGAAAGGGATATACATGGAGTGATTTTGCTACTGTCTTAAGTTTAATATATACATTTTAGAAACAAACTGCATTGTAACAGAAGTCCATGGTTTCATATACAAATCTCTTTTTATTCTTCCTATATTGAAATATTTGGGTTAAGTTGTACTTGTTAAGTTCTCAACAGGCAGCTAGGTGATCCAGTAGAGAGAATACTGGGCCTAGAGCCAGGAAGAACTGAGTTCAAATTTGGCCTCAGACACTTTTTAGCTATGAAACCCTGGGCAAGTCACTTAACCCTGTTTGCCCGTTTCCTCATTTGTAAAATGAGATGGAGAAAGAAATATCTTGGCCAAAAACAAATAAAACTAAATGAGGTCACAAAGAGCTGGACATGACTGAAATAATTCAACAATAACAAAAGGTTCAGAATAAAAAAGAATTAAAAAAAAAAGGAAAAAGAAAGGGATATTGGATTTTGAGTCAAAAAACCTGAGTTTAAGTCCTAGCTTTGTTGCTTATTAGCTCTGGGACCTTGGACAAGAGAGTTCACATCTCTATTTCTTCTTCTATAAAATTAAAGGGTTGTAGTAGATGAATTCTAAGGGCTCTTCCAATTCTGAAATTCTTTGTTCCAAGGTCCCTCCCACCCCTAACATTCTGTGATTCTCCCATCACTTATTCAATAAACATTTATTAATCACCTACTATGTGCAGACACTTCAGGAAGTGCAAAATAGATAAGATATTGTCCCTGTCCTCATAGAGTTCACAGTTTAGTAGGGGTTGTAAGAAACACAGACACCTATGATGTACAATAGTACCTGATAAGTGCATTAGAAAGGGGCCAAATAGAGCATTCTATAAGGTCCAAGAGCAAGGATTATTATCAGTGTCCTGATTTGTTTATTCACGCACTCATTATTTTTGTGAATTCTATGAATACATGTTCATTATTTCTTCCACATCTTCCTTTTCTCCTTCCTGCGTTCTTTCATTCTTCTGCCTTGGCTTTTTCACCTTCCTTCATTCACCAGTGCTTTCGGTTTATTTCCCCAAGATCCCTTCCCTTCTCATTTGAGTCCTTATATTTTCCATTTTCCCATCCCTCTGACACATCCCTGTTTTCCCCCCAAACCATGGAGGATCGTACAGCGCACTGCTCGGTTACGGTTCCTGGGAAGGATGTGAACTGTGGCTTCCTGGACAGTCCCCAGCTGCCACCACCCACCTGATGCACACTTTAATCAGAGCAAGATATCTAGGAAAATTCTCCCTCCTCTGAGGGAGGGAGATTATAATCATGATGATAAAAGCTCCGTGGATTTATTAGACTGGCAGGATTCCCATACACCAGCCACCTCCAGGGGAAGATTTATTGAAGAGGTAAAAAAAAAAAAAAAGAGGGGGAGAAGGGGAGTGAAAGACAAGGTAACATTTCCAGAAATACAAATATATTTGCCTCGTCTGAAGAAAAATGACGTTTCAAAGGAGCCAGGTGCCTGAGCCGATAATGACTTTTTTTGTTTTCTTTCCAAGCTCCTTCTCAACTCGTCTCTGCCACCTACAGGCACAATGACTTGAGCATTTATCCTGCAGTCAGGAAGATCTGAGTTCAAATACCACCTTAGATATTTAACTACTAGCTGTGTGAGTGATCTTGGGCTAGTCATTTAACCTCTGCCTCCACTTTCTTGGCTGTAAAATGGGGATAATAATAGCACCTACCTTCCAGGGTTGTGAAGATAAATGAGATAATATTTGTAAAGTGCATAGCACAGTGCTTGGCACATAGTAGGTGCTATGTAAATGCACGGAGTCTTTCCTAAGCACTCCAGTGTAAGGAGGCTTGATAAAGGGAGTTCACCAAATTCTCTTAATGAGCATTTATGTTATTGTTGAGTCACTTCAGTCATGTCCAACTTTCCATGGGATTTTCTTGGCAAAGTGATTTGCCATTGCTTTCTCTGGCTCATTCTACAGATGAGGAAACTGAGGTAGACAGGATTAAGTGACTTGACCAGGGTCATACCGATAGTAAGTATTTGGATGGACTGAACTCGTCTTCCTCACCCCAAGCCAGGACTGACACCTAGCTGCCCTTCTTACAGGACTTTTAGAAACACAGCCTTCAATAAAATATGGCTATGGTTAATGGCATCTTGCAAAAAGGTATCAACCCCTAATTTAATCCCAGAGACTGAGGCTAGCACAAAATGAATTGACTGGTTTGACGTTACCTTTAGGCAACTCTTAAGAGCTGGTTTCAATGACTGGGACACCCCCTCCCCACCCCATCCCGGGATGATTTGGTTGAATAGGATTCACAGGAGGATAAGAAAGTACTGCTCTTCAAAAGAAAGCTGACACAGTGAGCTGTTACTTTGTTGTCGTTTGTTTGTTTTTCCCCTCCATGAGACACAAACCAGAGGGCAGGAGAGTGGACCAAGGTTATAGAGCTGCTAATGACTGCTTTGGGGAAGAAACATATGGGAATTGCATGTGTTTGCTCATAGTCCCCAACAGGAGAATTCATGAGCAATGTTCTTGACTGTTGCCTTCTATTTGAAGGAAGAGCAAAATTTCCTATGCAGCATGATCCTGGGACTTAGACTTGTAAAGTAAAGAGAAGAATTTTGGGCATTGCATTCTTTAGGGGTTGAAATTCAGAGTAATTCCAATTTCAGTATGTCAAATATCTTACTTTCTAGAGAGAAAGAGGTCTCCTGAGCAGTATGCCCCTTGGAAATAAATAAAAGAAAATTGCCTACATTGCCCCCCAAAACCTGCAGAAGCACAAGGAACTTTTGGTAGAGAGAAATCATATTTTGTTCTTACAAAAAATTATTCAGATAGAATAGGTTCAATAGGAAAGGGTTTGGGGATTTTTTGTTTATTTGTTTGTTTTTTTCCGGGAGCCCCAAAGTATGCTTGCTTTCCAGAGAAATTCAAACCATAGGATGTCAAGACAAATCTGAAGAGACTATGTCATCAGAATGCCAATGGTTTATTCCTTTGGCAGTCCCAAATTCATTTCCCTTATGAGGGGAGTTTATTAATCATTGTAAGAAATTTGTTCATTTTTTATGTTTGTGGGTTCCTTTATGTCTTCTTATGTGTTTGGTTTGTTTTTTTTTTTGCAAGAAATAAAAGTTATCCTCTACCCAATATGTACTTATTATCTTGAGAGCTTATACAGGAATTAGGGATCCTGTTACACACATTTTTGGAAATCAAGCTATAAACTATCCTTGTATATCCATATTAAGCAATTTCTCAAAGTAAATTCTATGTGGGAATATGAGCCAAAGAGATCTTTTAAGGATGCTCATAAGGTCAAATCTTGTCTATGTGACCCTACAACTTTGAAGGACATGGGCCATGGATTACATCAATCTACAGTACCCGAGCCATCCCATGGACTACCACATTTATTGTCTGTCCCATTAATTTGATCCTTAGATATATAAGCTCATATCTCATTTTTCCCCACAATGTAATCTCGAAAATTGTTTTATCAATTTTTTTATTTTGTAAATCATACTTTCCTATAGGAGCACAATTATATTTAAGAGTTACATTCTAAACCATGAACTTTATATTAAAAATATGAGACCAATAACCACATTTATTTATCCATAATAATTTAAAATAATAAAATCATGCTTCCAGTTCTATATAAATGAGCATAAATTTACCATATATATTGATTATCACTAAACTTCTACTAGGTCTCTGTTTCCCTACCTCTAAAATGAAAAAATTAGATTAAGTGGTCTTCGAGTTCTAACATTGTGTACCCTATGTTCTAGCTCTGCTTTTGTATTCTGAAATCCTTTCTAATCTATATATTCTGTGTTCTATCTTCTAAGGTCCCTTCCCATATTCTCTGTTCTGTTATAAAGTAGCTCCTAAACAGTCCTCAGATTCCTTTGTTTATCAATTATCAATCAGTATTTATTAAACCTCTACCATATGTAGGCACTGTCTTAGTCTCTGAGGAGACAAAGACAGAAATAAAACTGTCCCTGCCACAAGGGGTGTATCATATGTATGGTTCAAGGGCTTTTTCTAGCTTTCACCTAAATTAAAGTAAAAGAAATAAACAAATTGACTTTTGGCCCCCAAAAAAGGAAAAATCAAAGAACCAAAATTTTCAGATATCAAGAAATAACAAAAAGGACCATTTTTGAAAAGGTATCATATTACTCTACAGAGCATTCATTCCCAATCCCCCAGCAAGAAGTTTAAATTATTCAGGGTCTATCAGAGGTTCTTGAAGCAATCTCTAGAATAAGGGTTTAAACTTAGAGTCTATGAACTTGTTTTTTTTAATATTTCAATAGCTACATTTCAACATATTTGGTTTCTTTTATAGTCCTATGTGTTTTATTTTTTGCATTTAAAAATATTATTCTGAGAAGGGGTCTTGAGGCCTCAACAGATTGTCAAAGAAAGTCTCAAACTGAGAACTAAGCCCATTTGGCCAGGATACCTCCTGGACCACAGATAGAGCCAGCATGACCGACTGCTCCCACTCTAATGCTGGAGATCTTTCGATGGAGGCTGGAAGATTCCTGTTCTGGCAGGCATCGAACTAGATGTCCTCTGAAGTCTCTTTCACATCTGAGCTTATGTGATTCTGCAGCAAAGACTTCATTTTATTCCCTACCGGCAAGCTTTGACTCAAGGGTAGAACTGTTTGCAAGGGCACCTGGAGTTATGAGACCTGCTCTCAGGGTCCTCCCCACCTTTCATGAGCCTATTGTTAACCCAGCCCCCAAAACAAGGATTTCTCCTCCACATTTCTTCAAAGTCATTAAGCACATGTTTACTTTTGCTAATTGATATAAATGACTTTCTTTTCTCAGTGACTCAGTGTTGAACACTTTCAGATTAATTGGATTTGAACAGGAAAATTAAGTATTTCAATTTGCCATCTTTCAAGATGACAGAATTGAGAAAAAAAGAATTTACTCAAATTTTATAAGAGAATATTTGAGAAAATGGAATGCAGTTGGGAAGGTCAATGAAAGTGGTCAGGACTGAAAAAAGGATGGGAGCGAGATGGTAAAAATAATGGCTCACCACAGCACAGCTAATACTCAGCAGAACTGGGGATCAGACCCAAATCTTTTGACTTTGAGAGATTCCCAGTGTTCTTATAACTACACAGAGTAGGGAGAACCCCCTGGCCAGCATGGACATGTACACAGTGATTTGGTTGGGGGCAAGAATGGAATTTGTCCTTGTGGTCCTTTCTGAAACATAGATGTGGGGAAAAAAAAGAAGTATCCTGGACCTGTCTCCCTTGACAGCGCTTTGTAACCTAGATGTTAACACAATAAGGAGGGTGATCTTACCATCTGTGAGGGTGAGAAGCAGCCACTATAGTCAACAGCCCTAAGTAATGTATCTCACTGTTCATCAGGTCCCTTTTATGAGACCAAGTCTGAGGCCAAGACTGGAGCATGGGCTGGCTGTGAGCCTTTTTTTTTTTTTTGAAAGAGGGAAGTTTGAGCACAGGCCCTGGAGTCAGGAGGACCTGAGTTCAAATCCAGCCTCAAACACTTGACACACTTACTAGCCATGTGACTTTGGGCAAGTCACTTAACCCCAATTGCCCTCCAAAAAGCAAAAAAAAAGAAAAGAAAGAAAGAGGGAAGTTTGAGTTTAAGTGTGCCATACTTTTTCCATAAAGAACATTTAGGGGTGACCTATGTTGAGGGTGCCCACAAATTGCACACAAAATCAGGGACAATGAGGATTTTCACTGCTGGTATTGACATTTAGATGAGGCCCTAACCCCGTGGTTATCAGCTAATAAAGCAGTGCAGTGGAAGATTTCTGAGGCGAAAACCCTACAAAGTCAGCTAAGTCAGGAGGGGTCACTGGAAAGCCATAATGCTGATATGTCAGCTCAGGTTAGGGGCAGTGATGCTACCACCAGGAAAGGTTAAAGGTTGAGTCATACAAATGAATGGTCAGGTCCCCAATATTAATGACTCTCTCACTTACTCATCCAGTCCCATCTTCTCGGGTTTGAATTTTTGTTCCTTCATTAAACTTTCTGCTTATCTCTTATCCACTTGAGGAAAAACCCAGTCTTTGGTTTGCATCCTTATAATAGACTGGTTGATGAAAACCCAGTCTTCAGAGCATGCTCAGATCTGCCCTTCCCAGTAGATTATACAGAGCATGCACAGACAGTTCTTGCCTAGTTCCAGTCCAGAACATGGAATTCAGGGAGTCAGTCTGGAGGTCACAAGTGACTAAGGAATTAGTACCCCATGATGACAAAAAGCCTCCCAGTTGTCTTCAGAGACAGAAGGACGGATGACTAAATGTTCTAAAACAAGAAAATATAGATCTAAAAATAAAAGTAACAGATAACAAACACCTTGTCTCCCACCAGTGAAAATGCTAGGAGGCCTAAACCTAGATCACGAAAAAGGAAAACTGATAAGGTATCAACAAAAGATATCACCAAAGATGGGACATGTTTTCTGTTTATACTGTGAGAGGAAAGCTAGAAAGCATTTTTGTTGCTGTTGTCCTTTGAACCAGGCTTACATAGGTTCACTTTCAGGGTCTAGATCACTGGTTGGGCCAAGGCTTGCTCAGAACCCCACAAAATCTATAACAATATGTTTCAAATACGGAAACACTGAGGCAATATCTCTGTTGGGGGGGTTTCCTTTTAATTTATTTTGCTACATTATTTAATTAAATATTGTTTACTTTGAATGAATTTTTCTGTTATTATTCTGGTCAAAGAAACAATCATAAGCCATCATTTGAACAGATTCAAGGTACATTTAAAAATATACCTTGAGCCTCATTTCCATAAACAAATGACCATTCACCCAGGGCTTTTGTTCGGTTCTTCACATTTTGGGATGTCTGTTTTTGTGTGTGTGTGTGTGTGTGTGTGTGTGTGTGTGTGTGTGTGTATGAGGACTGGAAATGCTTTCAATATATAGAATGAGTCCTAAGAACACCAGTACTTGCTTTCTTAGTTTCCCCCTACATAGCTGAGTATTTGTAACCCCAAATACCTGTCAACAAATCTGACTCTAGGTGTAGAAGTTTTTGTACATGAGCTCACTTTCATGTCTCTGGTGTGCCGGCAGAATTACTACTCTTTGTAGTAGGGCATTTGTTATTAAATGGTGGGGAAGGCACAGAAGAGACTGATGGCCTCTTCAGCCTCCAAAAACAAGTCCTTCAAACCTCTGTGCCCCTTGCCATCAGTCCTGCCCCAAATTCTAAAGTTTGACCTTCTTTCTTTCTAGGCCTCTTCTTCTCATCCTCCTCCACATAGCTGTACTTGATGATGACAATATTGCAGTTCTGCTTAATCTCTCTGTATCACCCTATACATGCCTTTGTTCTAAGGATCAGTGAGCAAGCGCGGGCTATGCCCTCTTTGTTTCTAAAAGGTACCTGTGGGGTGTCTGAGGTGGTCAGGAAAGGCTGGTACCTCTGGTGTGAGGGCTGCTGAGACCTTTTCTGGCTAGCTCATCCATCTTTGGTGGCCACCTTGGCCCAGCTCTCACCTGTGGCTCCAACAAGCTGAAGCACATGCACACCCTGCAACCATCTCAGCAGAAAGGCTAAACCAGGGTGAGGGTGACCAACAGGCCTCAAACCCGTTGGTGAGTTAGGGGGATGTCTACTCCAAGCGTGTAAAG
The DNA here is from genome assembly GCA_028646575.1 of Pseudocheirus occidentalis. NCBI lineage: Eukaryota > Metazoa > Chordata > Mammalia > Diprotodontia > Pseudocheiridae > Pseudocheirus > Pseudocheirus occidentalis. The sequence continues at coordinate 139,373,905 of CM053595.1, forward strand.
ACTTCCCTCAGCGGAAAGGGCTGGTGAGAACAATTTGCTCCAAGGGCCATGAAGGAGGCTGAAGCAAGCTCTGTGGAGCCCTTAGAGCTTGGTCAGACATCAAAGATGCCATGGTCAACCGCTGCATCCCAAGCCACTGCCAGTCATCTTGATTTTTGTCTTGCCACTGGACTTCGATGGCTCAGAAAGAGAGATTGATGCTGACTTTGGACAACTCCACCCCACTAAGATCCAGTTCCCAAGTAAGTCAAGATATCACCCTGTGATATCATTGGTCCTCTTTGAAAGGAAGGCTAAACAACAACATAGGTATCTATCTGAAGGAGGATCCATTCCTCCCTTTGGTAAAGAGCTAAACCACAAATAATTCTCCTTGGGTACTCTGGTAATCCCACATGAGCTGTATTAATACAGGAAATTCAGCTCAATTAAAATTTCTGGAGCCCCTGAAATGTGGCTAATTCAAAGGTAATCACTCAGTCACTACCCTCAAAGAGCTGACTATATAAAAGGAGAGACATGAGGGACACACAGAGAATAAAAACAATAATAAAAATAATGATAACTAACATGTACAAAGCACTTGAAGCTTTGCAAAGCACATTTGATGTGTTATTTAATCCCTCCAATCACCCTGTGAAATCAGTGCTACTATTATCCTCACTTTACAGACAAGGAAACTGAGGCTGATAGGTTAGTGACTTACCTAGGGTCACACAGTTTGTAATTATCTGAGGCAGGATTTGAACTCAGCTCTTCCTGACTTCAAGTCCCACACTCTACCACTACACTGCCTAGCTAAAAGGAAGAAGGGGGTATTTGCCAGAAGAAAAGAGCAAACACAATGTTATAGTGGTGGAGGGAAGGTAGAGATCCCTTTCAGCTAAGGATGTCAATCAGTAAGTATCTACTGAGAACTTCCTCTACTTAGGCCCAGACATACCAAGCACTGAAGTAGCGGTTTTCAACCTGTGGGTCGTGACCCCTTTGGGGTTCAAACAATCTTTTCACAAGGGTCACAGGGGTTGCCTAAGACCATTGGAAAGCATGTATTTCCAATGGTCTTAGGAACCAAGACACTACTCTTCTATCTGTCTCTAGACGGGTCTGCCCACATACGGATATGCCCACATACAAGTATTAAAAGGTAGTAGCATTAGGAAGGTTGAGAACCACTGCATGACTGAAGGAAATACAGGCCAAAAAGAGGACATAGACCCTACCTTCAAGAAGCTCACAGTCTAATTGGAGAGAGAATCTTCATGTGGAGGGATAACTAGCTCGGGAAGGCAGTACAAGGGCCAGTTGAGTGTTACAGACAGAAAGTGATTCTGGGAGAGATCACTGAAGAGTGGAGAGAAGGGGGAAGGGGAGGGGGGGACCAGGAAGCTGATTTAGAAAGAAGTCTTGTTCAGGGTAGCAAGTCTGTCATGCTGCCACTGTTCTAGAGAGACCCAGGTAGTGGAGGTAAGTTCTCCCCAGTGTGCTCAGATATGTGGATTGACCCCAATCTTTAATCAACAAGCATTTTTAAGCCTGCTTTGTGCCAGGGACTATGTAGGACACTGGACCTTAAGGAATACACATTCTATTGGAAGAAACAACATAAATATATACAAAATATATACACCAAATAAATGAAAGGGAATTTCAGCGGGCAGACACTAGGAGCTAAGAGCATCATGCAAGGATTCAAGTAGAAGGAGGAACATTAGCTAAACTTTGAAGGACGCTGGGGACTATAAGAAGGGAGTATATCATAGGCACGAAAGACAACCTACAAAAGCAAAGAAGCAGAAGAGAAAATGTCGTGTTAGAGCAACAGCAAGAAATTCAATTTAGGGCTAGCAAGGTGGCACAGTGGATAGAGCAACAGGCTCTGGAATCAGGAGGACCTGAGTTCAAATATGGCCTCAGACACTGACTAGATGCGTGATTCTGGACAAGTCACTTAACCCCAATTGCCTCCAAAAAAATAAAAAGAAGGAAAAAAAAAGAAATTCGGTTTAGCTAGACTGTAGAATGCATGCAAAAGAATTATTTGTAACTAACCTAGAAAGGAGGTTATAGGTAGGTTGTGAAGGGTTTTCAGTTTCAGAGGATCTGAGTTCAAATCCTGACTGCCATCTATTCTCTCTATGACTGTGGTCAAGTCCCTTAAATTTGCTAGATGTTAGATGCTCATCTGTGATACAAGGTGTCTAGCGGAGATGAGGTCAGTTCTGGCTCTCTGTCTATGAGCCTATGCACACTAGTGTTTGTGTCTAATCCTAGGGGAAACAGGGAGTCACAAGAATTTATTCAGCAGGACAATGACACGGCAAGACCTCTGCTTTAGGAATATCCCTGTAGTAACTTTGCGGTAAATAGATTTGCCAGGGGAGAAACAAGGCAAAGAGAGCCAAATGTGATCCAAACACTATTTTCTGTGGTTGGGTGTGAGGGGTGGAACTTTTCCTGAATTAAATATGCAGCTGAATGTTTAAAATCAAAACAAAAATATCTCAAGGGGACCAGTTTCCTATTTCCCCCATAGTCCAGGGGGCACTTCTCACCAAAAGAGGCTCTAGTTCTGAGCGCATATAGACTCAAGTTCCATCCTGAAAGAACTTGACTCCAGAGAGAACGCATCAGGCTTTTCTTGTCATCTCTGGCTCATATCTCTACCTTGGAGTCCCAGGGAAATTCTCTCAAAGCTAAAGTTTGACACACCCAAAGTCTTACCTAAAATGAATTATCAGGGTGATTTCTAGAAAAGTGAGTCAATGACAGTCAACTACAAAGTGGTCAATACCAGGTATAGGACGGTTATTTATTTCTTCCACCACAAAAGAAATGCTTAAAACACAAAAAGACTCATACTTAAAATTATATAATTGTATAATTATATAATCATTGACCTTTATTATGATCTTCCCAATAGGTGGGAAGGTCTTCCCGGAGCCTTGTGAGACTATTCAACAGATTGCTTTCCACCTCGTTCTGTATTCTCCAAGCAGCAAGTAGAGGTTTAGGTCTTTGGGGCCTGTTAGTACTTATCTCCTGCCATAAAAAGTGGCTTAGTTATAGGAAGCACCTCTCACTGGCAAGCTCTACCCAGGAACTCCCAACCTCCCAAATTCACCAGTCACCGCCAGGGTTGGCAACAACCACCTCTTTAGACTGTTGTTCATTCACTCTTGATCAGGGAATGAAATACAAAGCAGAAGAGTCAGCCAGGTTCGTGAGGCCCAGTCTTGGACTCACTTAGCTAAACTCTTGTTCTTGCTGCCATAGGGACAGGAGGAAAGTTCCCTCCTCCATACTGCTCCCCCCTAGACAGTCAAAGAAGAATTGCTATCAGCTGTGCCCCAACAGAGACTCAAAAAAAGAGATCAAAAACTCTCCTCATTCAAGTTCCATGAAGTACGCAACTGTTCCTGGATCAGAAATTCCTGTTTAGTGTGCATGTGCACATGCGCGTGCACGCGCACACACACACACACACACACACACACACACCCTGAAATAAATGTGCAGCTGAATGTTTAAAATCAAAACAAAAATACCTCTAGGGGACCAGTTTCCTATTTCCCCTATAGTCTAGGGGGCACTTCTCACCAAAAGAGGCTCTAGTTCTGTCTTCACTGTCACGGCAGTGAAGGAGGTCATAATCCAATGACCTCCCTGGTCAATCAGGTCTTTAAGCCAGGGACAGGAACGTGTGTCCCCCTTTTCCCCCATGGAGCCAAAGCCTTCATGCTCCTTGAGAAGTCCTCTGCTCCTGCTCCATGTAGAACAACAAATATCTATGTTCTCACTCTCAAGCACAGTCTGTAATTCCCCAGAACCCACAATAGTCCCCAGAAGAGTCTTGAACATTAAACAGTCTTCACCCATCATTCAAGCTAAAAACAGATCCAGACCTCCACAATCCAGGTAATTTGGGCTGTTTTGTCAAAGGTGATTAAGGTCAGAGAGTCAAGGCCAAGGTCACTAGACAATCTAATGACAGGGTCAGCATCAGAACTGCAACTTAAGACTCTGAAAAGTCATGGAATATTAGAACTGGAAAAAATCTCAGAACATAGATTATTAGAGCTGGAATAGACCTTAGAAAATTGAATCCAGGTATGGAAGGGACCTTTGACCATTTAGTACAGTGCCTGGCATACAACACACTCTTAATAAAGGCTTCTTGAATTTAAATCACCAAGTCTAACTCTCACATTTTCCCAAGATGTCAGAGGTCCAGAAATGACTTGTTCAAGGTCATACAGAAAGCAAGTAGCTGTGCTTCAAACATCAGGAGGAGGTAGGGAGAGGTAGGAGAAGATCCTCCCATCTCAATCAGCTGAACAAAGTTTCCCAGGGTGCCATGACTTAATGGAAAATCACTCCTTTTGAGAAGCTCAGATTTACCGGTCATTAGTGCAAACACTTAGTGCATAGAGTTCGGAACCAATGCCCAGACAGAAAGTCACTAATTCTGCCACTAAAAGTCAGCAACTTGGAAACCCCCTAGACGTAAGAAAAACACTAAGTCCCTTTCCAAAAATGTTTCACACCAATTCATTCCAAGTGTACATGAAGACAGCCTATCCCCAGGAAAGTTCTCTTAACTTTATAGATAAACTGCAGTTAACTTTGCAGATAGGGCTGAAATTATTAGCTAAGCTATTTTTTCCATGCCCACTGCAATATTATATTTCACATCTGGAGACTTAAACATATTATGAGGTTTTAAATCTCTCAGCAAGTTCCTCCTTTCCCCCCATTGAATCAATAGAACACATGCCAAAAAAAATTAATAATCCAGTGGGGATTTTTTAATGCCTTCTTATTTTCTTCTGTACTCCTTACTCCCTTACCCGCTGGGGCTAGCTTATGGAGGCCCTGAGGGTCCCATACAAGGACTCAGTAACATTGAGGGGTCAGTGCCAACTTCATTAACTGTGTGGTCAATATCCACACATCTCTCCAGGACTCTTGCCACTAGTTACCTCATTGCCTGGCACAGAACTAGGAAAACCCTGAAGGCCACTGCTGAAATTCAAGGCCCAGTGCTCATGCCCAAGAGGACATGAGAAGGTTCCTTCTTTGGAGGGCCATCCCCTGTTGGAGGTCTCTGTTCTTCAAAATCATACTGAATATTCCACCATAAATTAGCTTTATAGGGGATAAAAGCAAGAGACAGCCAGAGGCAAGATTTATATTACACTTCACTGATTTATAGCATCATTTTCCTGGCTCAGATCCCCAGGTTTGAGCCTCTAGGGCCTGAGGGCATGCTCCTACATGTTCCTCATGGCAGAAGTATGGTACACATGAATCCAAACCATCCCACACCTCCCAGAATGGCTCACAGTGGGCCCAGGTCCCAGCCCTGCTCTATAACTTAATCCCATAAGAGAAACTTCAATGCCCAATGTGGAAATCAGATTAACTCATAGGAATTTTGGAATAATAATAGGAATAATTCAACTGCATATTAGGAATTAATTCATAGGAATTCCACTCCTCTATTTCTGGTCTGCCATATCCTCTTCAGGACAGCTCCACAGGTGACTAATTCACCCTCACTTGCCATGGCATTTACTCTCCCAGAAGCACCTTGCACAGAGGACAGAGGACAGTGCCACTGGCTAGATGTTTACAGAAGCCAGCCCTGCCCTTCACCTGAGTCTTTCCTACACATGCCCCCCCCCCACCTCCCACCAAAAAGGGAAAGCCGGGAGACTGCAGCTCCTGAAAACTGCAATGACAAAGAAGCACAAGAAGAGATTCTGCTTCCTCCCCTCCAAAATAACGAATTAGTCCTCCTCGCTCGGCTTCTCAGCTGAGAGAAGGTAGGGACCCCGACATATCACAGAATCCTAGAGTATCTGAGCTGGATGGGACTTTGGAACATACAATATTGGAACCACAAAGGACGCTAGAATATCAGAGCTAGAAGGGGCCTTGGACCATAGAAAAAAGAAGATCAGAACTAGAGGGGACCAGAGGTCATTTTATTCAAGCCCCTCATTTTGTAGATTAGAAAACTGAGGCCAGGGTGGGTAAGTGACTTAATCAACATCACACAGAGTGTAAGCAGCAGGGCCAGGATTTGAATACAAATCCTGTGACTCAGGAGACATTTTAACACTGTACCTACTCTAGCTCAAGCCTTCCCCCCCTCCATTTTACCAAGGAGGAATTTGTTTCAAGAGAAAGAAAATGACTTGCCCAAGGTCACATATCTAGTTAAAGTTAGAATTAGAACTCAGGACTCTAGACTTCCAGTTCAGAGATCATCCTTTAATTAACTAGAAAAATAAATCAATTAACAATTTCCTATTAAGTGACCATTCTGTGCCTAGCCCTGTGAGAGGAAAAAAGCAATCAGGCTTTCCCCAGCATAGTCTTGAACATTAAACAGAGACTTCAACCCATCATTCAAGCTAAAAACAGATTCAGACCTCCACAATCCAGGTAATTTGGGCTGTTTTGCCAAAGGTGATTAAGGCCAGAGAGTCAAGGCCAAGGTCACTAGACTAGCTAATGACAGGGCCAGCATCAGAACTTCAAGGAAGACGGATGAGGACTAGGAGGCAAGGACCAAATTATGATTAGTCTGGCGTCAGGTTAATGGGGAAGGTGGGAGGGACCTTTGGCTCCAGGGGAGTTGGCATTAACCTGAGCATCAATTTAGCATGCAGGATGGAGTCCAAATGAGCTCATACAACAGGAACGCCTAAGGCTCCTCTGTGAGGACCAGGGAAATGGAACTCAATTAGAAATCTAGACAGTTCTGCCATACAAGAATGGGGTGAAGGAACTCAGGAGACTCAGCCAAGCAAAAAGTCGACTTGGGAGAGGAGGGAATCATGCTAGCTGTCTTCAAGGATTTGAAGGGCTGTCATGTGGAAGAAGGATTAAGCTGGTCTACTGAACTCCACAGTGAAGACCACAGTCAGTGGGTAGAACTTGCCAAATTCTGGCTCAATAAAAGGGAAAACTTCCTAAGAATCAGAACCATCTCCAATGAGAACAGACCAACTGAGCAGGAAATGAGCTCTCCTTCAGGAAAGTGTTTCAAGTGAAGATTGAACAACCACTTGTGGGAAAGGATTAATGATCTGGGTAAGTGAGGTCCTTTTCAATTCTGAGACTTTTATGGATGATGCTCTTTGGGACTTAGCTCACATGGTCTCCTATACCAGGAGTCTCTTCTTCCCTTCCTATTGAAATCCTTTTGAAATCATTAAACCTACCATAAATGTCATCTCCACCATGAAGCCTTCCAGATTCTCCTCCTTTTCTCCATCCCCCTCTCTACCACCCTTCACACACACACACACACACACACACACACACACACACACACACACCCTTCTCCCTCTGCTGCAATCCCACGGTTTGTTATTTATTATTCTACTATAAAAATAATCACATCCCCATATCAATAGACACAATAATATCTTGTATTTATCTGAGTATATATCTTCTCTCCCCTACTACATTGTGAATTCCAGGAGGTCAAAGACTGTACTTTATTCATGTTCCATGAAGTGCCAAGCATAGCTTCCCCCATTATATATCTCTCTAGCTGTCTAACCTAGACAACAATGGATCAGTCAGCTAGTCAGTCAACAAATATTTGTGCCAGGCACTGTGCTAAGCACTGGGGATGTAAAAGCAAAAATGTATCCTTGCCTTCAAAGTGGTCACATTCTAACGCGGAAAACAACACGCAAGCAGACAGGCAGACAGATACAAACATACAAGATAGAGATACAGAAACAGAAACAAATATTGTAATTGGAAGACAACCTCAGAGGGAAGACCCAAAAGGAAAGGGAATGGACTTGAAGATGGTCACACAGCAAATTAGCAAAAGAGCTGGGACTCAAGCGCAGGCCTCCCACCTAAAAACCCTGGTCTAACACTAGACCACAAAAACTTTCCTGATAATTATCCCTCCCATTTGTACACATTTCACATAGTGTTTCTAAGCGTTTTTCCTGCCCTTCATTTCATTGATTGCTTATGGCGACAGAGGTAGGGTAGATACGATTAGTGCATTTTGACAAAGGAGGAAACTGAGGTTCAAAATGTAGGGATGGGGGTGTGACTTGGGCAAGGTCACACACTGAATTAGTGGGACAGCTAAGACCAGTTCTCAAGTCTCCTGACTTAATCAGATGATCCCTTCACTTATCCAGGTGGAAGTTTGAATTCTGGGCTCTCAAGAACAATTTTGCAAAGACACCCACTCCAAAAAAACAAACCCAGCTATCTGAGGGTCCTTCTCCTTTAGCTGAGCCCCAAGGGCAGGCACTATTTGGTTAATAGTTGCCCGCTTACTGTTCTTTCTTAGGGCTTCTGTCCTGTGTGCACACAGCATCTGCCTTCTCTGCCTCCAGAGGAAATGATTGGAACACCTGAGTTTTGTGGCATGTTTTAGTCAGCTAGGCTCAAGGTCCCTTCAGATCTGAATCCTACAATCCTAATCTCATCCTTGCTGATGTAGAGGATTAGTGGAACTGACTCCTGAGGAGTCTCACCGACAACCAGACGCTGGCCAATGGAATCCAAGAACGTCAGAGGTAGAAAAGGCCTCAGGGAAACATCTAGCCCAGGGCTTCTTAACCTTCTTGTGTGTCTCAGACCCTTTGGTCACCTAGTGAAGCCCGTGAACCTCTTCCCAGAATGCTTTGTTTTGTTTTCATTCAGAACTGAAGGAAGTGCTACATTTCGGTTGGACATCGGAAAAAATAAAGATTCATTTTTTTCCCACGTAAATTCACAGGCTCCTTGGAAATGTGTGACTTTGGGCGAGCCTCTTCTCCCAGCTGTGGACAGACTGTGGATCCCCAATTAAGAATCCCTAATGTAGTCCGATTGAGGGCCAGGTACCTGAAGTTAAACCATCCAAGGTCACAGAGAAAGTAGGAAGCAGAGCCAGGAAATCTCAGAACCCAAATTTCTTGTATCCTAGTCTGGTGCTCCTTCTATTACATCATTTTATCTCGGTTTCAGATTTAAGTCAGGCTCAGAGATTCAATGAGTCCAGCAATTAACTATCCCAGAAGGCAAAAAGAGCTTTTGCTCTTCATCTATGGAGTAGCCTTGACTTCCTGTCTTTTTTTCCTGATACTCACAAACATATGACAAATCAGTTAACCTCTGCCTCAGTTTCCTCATCTGTAAAACAGGGCTAATCCAGACTGTTGTCTGGATCAAATGAGATGATAATTGTGAAGCACAGTAATATCACAGTACCCGTCACACAGTAAACACTATAGAAATGTTAGCTGTTTTTAGTACTTTTAGAAGGCACCAGGAAGAAAGACCTGCAGAGGCCTGACTCTCTCATGCAGCATCCTGGGAATTTCCCCAGCCTATTTAGAACAAGATACCCTACCTGAGGTGGGTGGGTGGTAGGGGAGTGGGAAGCAGTCGCTGCCATTTTAAAAGTAGAAATTTTGAGGACAAAGATCCCCTGCCTGCCACCCCCAAGGTGCCCGCTGCCTATAGCCAGCAGCAGAGCTGCAGTTTGTGAGTAATGACTCCAATGCTCCTGTGACTGCAGCTTCTGAGAATCAAGAGAAGGAAATAAATAGAAACCTAATTGTGCTGTGACCGACAGCATTTCTCTAACCAACCTAGTGCTTTATGGCGGGTCAAGCTCCCCCAGTGGAGCCTGAAGATTGCATTTTGTCCTGGATTTTTCTTTGTGCACACTGGAAGTGTTGTGCTTGAAGAAGCACCTCGGAGCTGGCCAGGGAGCCTGAGGCCTGGTGGTAGATCGACCATAGTGGTAGCTCTGATGAGCTTAAATCATCCCCCATCAGCCCAGACTAGGCCCAAATGCGATAATTTACTGGGTAAGGAACCTGCTGTGCTTTGAGAACACGTTTGCCACCAGGTCCCCAGGTATGGAGTTTATTAAGAATCCATCAAGATGTGGAAGGCAGGAGGAGCCCTTCTCCAGGGGGGATGGATTTAATCATAGAATTTTCCTAGTATGCCAGCCCCTTGCCAGGTTCCCATTCTTTGTTGTGGGTTTTGTTTCTCAAAGATGCTGTTGTTCCCCATCTTCTCAGTTAGCACTGTAATTATAGAAGCCCCACAGATACAGTGACCAGGTGAAATACATTGCCAGCCACTGTCTCTGTGTTTTGGCAGTGGACAGACACGGCATTTTCTGGGGCCATTAAAGAGTAGAAGTGGTTATTACTGGTCACTGGCAAATAATTGAGCTGGCCACCGCCTTGGTACATTTGGGGAGATTTGGCTATTGTGGAGCAGGGCTCAGCCTTCTCAGCTCTCGAAAGGCACAGCAACATTTCCTGGGTTTCCCAGGACTTGTCTCTCCCTCATTTCCTGACAGGAAAATAGCTGGGAGAGAAGTATCTCAATTTCCCTTCCTTGGGCACTGAAAAGATTATTCAATGTGGAGTCTGAAGGCCTTGGGTTCAAAAGCTGACTGTGTAATTTAACCATCTGTGCAACTTGGGTGAGTCATAACCTCTCTGGGCTTTGTTGCCCCAACTTTAAACTGAAGGAGTCAATCTACTTTGCCTTCTCTAGATCTCTAAATCTCTGTTCCGTCTCTAAATCTATGATTCTATGGCAGGAAACTTGTGTGTTGTGACCATGCTTGGGACAGGGGGTTCATTCTAGTAAGAAAGAATTTATGATTTATAAAGTCATTCATATTCTGCCTACTGTGCATTTCTGATCCAGGGACTGAGACTTTGCCTCAGACCCCAAAGGAATATTTCACATACACACACACACACACACATGGCACGGCACGCACGCACGCACACACACGTGCACACGCATCTTAAAATTTTCCAGCACCTCACAACTTGCATCCAGATGCAAACTCATCACCTGGAAATTTGATTCCATAATAATATAATTAGATACTTAACACGTCCAAGGCTTTGTGCTAGTTGCTAATGGAAACACAGAGAGTAGTAAGACCAGCTTTTAGGCAATGGATGTAGTGATCAGACTGAGAGTCTTGAGGCCTGGGTTCAAGTCTTGGTCCTGCTGTTTACTAACTGTGTGGGCCTCAGAGAAGGCCCTTCACCTCTGAGTCTGTTTCCTACTCCATAAAAAGTGATATGATTTTTTCTTTAATGATTTTTTCTTTAAATAGAAGGAGAGGGGATGGACTAGGGCTGGGATAAGGCAGATACTCAAATAATTATAATGCAAAACAGGTCCAGCTGTTTAATTAATTATTTAAATTAATTATTTAATTTAAATTAATTATTTAATTTAATTTTTTAATTTAAATTAATTATTACTAAATCATTAGTATTTGAGGTGGTTTGACGAATCAGTCTCAAATAAGAGAAGGTTATACTCAGTGCATTAATATTTACAAAGCACTTTACATCTATTTTCTCATTTGATCCTCAAATCAGTTCTACGGGTTAGAGACTACAGGCATTATTCTTCCCATTTCACAGGTGAGAAAACTGAGGGACTTACCCATGGTCATACAGATGATGTCAAGGCAAGCTTCAAACTTAGGTTTCTCCTAAATTCCGAGTAGAATATTGTAAATGAAATCAAAAGACCAGAGTTTGATTCCTGACTACACAAATTGACAGTGTAACTTTGAGCATAGGAATCAATCATAAAGCATTGATTAGTTGCTGACTGTGCTTAGTGCTGCACTTAGCACTAGGGATGCAAAAATAAAAGGGAAGAAAAAAGCATTTATTAAACACCTACTATGTTCAGGCACTTTACAAATCTTATCACATGATCCTCATAACAACCCCTAGATGTAGAGGGTTTTTTTTATACCCATTTTACAGCTAAGCAAACTGAGGCAGACAGCAGTTAAGTGACTTGCTGAGAACCCCACAGTGTCTGAGGTCAGATTTAGACTCAGGTCTTCTGGACTCCAGACCCAGGGCTTTGTGCACCATGGCGCCATCTAGCAGCCTTCCTCATAGATACAAGCTTCCTTCAAGGAGTTCATAATCTTTCTGGGAAAATAGCAAGGTACACATCTAAATATATACAATAAAAATTAAGTGTATACAAGGTAATTTTTGATGAGGTGACTATCAGTTGGGGTCAAGCAGTTAGGAGCGGGGAGGCAAATCATAAAAAGTCTCTTCCGGGAGGTGGGGAGGGAGGGAGGGTTCTGAATAGAGTGCTGGTTTTAGAATTAGGGAGATCTTAACTGCCTCTGATAAGTATTAACTGCGTGACCATGAACAAGTCACTTAACCTCTCACTGCCCAAAGTCACTCTCCGAAGCATTAAATTACAGAGGAATTGTCCATCTATATCAGCGAAGGGAGTTTCCACGTTGAGAATTCTTCAACATTAATGAAATCTAAGATCCAGGACCCTGTCCCTCCATTTACCAAAAGAAAAATCTTTTTTCTTTAAGCAATTTGATTTTTAAATTGGGACACTAATTCACTGGAACTGTGAACTAATCCATCCGTCTTAGAGAACAGTCCAAAATTATGCCCAAAGAGTTCTACAACTGTGTGTATTCCTTTGCCCAGCAATACCACTCTTAGGTCTGTTTCCAAGGTGATCAGGGAAAAGGGGAAAGAACCTATATGTTCTATAATATTTATAGCAATTTCCTTTGTGGTGGCAAAGAACTGGACATTGAGGGGATCAGGGAACGGCTGAACAGGTTGTGATATACAATTGTGCTGGAATACTATTGTGCTGTAAAAAATGATGAGCTGGTTGACTTTAGAAAGAACACAGAAAGACTTGCAAGAAATAACAGAGTAAAGTGAGAAGAACCAGGAGAATGCTGTATATAGTTAACAGCAATATTATTTAAAGCGTAACTGAGAATGACTAAGCTATTTTGAGTATTATAAATACTCAGATCAATTACTGAGGAAGTTGCTATCTGCCTCCAGAGAAAGAACTGACAAACAGAAGCATGCTTAGCATGGAGATGTGTGTGTATGTGTTTGTGTGTGTATTTGCGTCAGATGGTGGCCTTTTCTGGGGTGGGGTGAGAAGGGAGGCTGGGAAATAGTTCAGAACTTAAAATGTAACAAGAAAAAAAAAATTTTTTTTTAAAGAAAAAGAAAAAGGGGCGGCTAGGTGGCACAGTGAATAGAGCATCCACCCTGGAGTCAGCAGGACGTGAGTTCAAATCCAGCCTCAAACACTTGACACACCAGCTGTGTGACCTTGGGCAAGTCACTTAACCCCAATTGCCTTGCCTCCCTTCCCCCTCCAAAAAAAAGAAAGAAAAAAGCATCACATTCTAGATTAATAAATAAGAGACTCGGGCTTTGATGCAGTTTCTGCCATTTATTAGCCTTGTGATTGAGGACAATCACTTCCCCTACTTGTTGATTGAGTCTCTCCATCTGTAAAATGAGGAGACTAGATTAGCTAATCTCTAAAACTCCTGGCTCTGCCCTTCTGTGGCCTAAGTGCTTTTTCTGGGCTAATATTCAAGCTTCTTTTGCTATTTAACTCTTCTATCCTTGTTTTCATATGTATACATTGGCCAAACATACTGTGAGCTCCTTGAGGTTAGGAACGACAATGGTCTACATTTTTGGACCTGACCTAGGGCACTTAGCAGGAATCACACAGAGCCTGTAGGCGCAGAGTACACATATCCAGTAAAATAGCTGAAGGGATGAATAAGAAGAGTCAGCACATCGAGCAAGTCAAAGGTTTGCAAAGCACTTGGTTAACTGACTTGTCCAGGATCACACAGCTAGTAAGTGTCTGAGGTCAAATTTGAATTCAGGAAGATGACTCTTTCCTGACTCCAGGTCCAACACTACGCACTGAGCCATTAGCCCACTTACAACAGAGGAAACTAAGGCTTAGAGAATTTAAGCGAATTTGCCCAGGGTCACATAGTCCATAAGGGTCTGAGTTAGGGTCTGAAGGCTGCTGGATACCACAGTAGATAGCAGAAAGTTGGGCTTAGAGTCAGGAAGACCCAAGTTCAAATCCAGCCTCGGACACTTACTTGATGTGTGACCCTCAGCAAGTGGGGATCAAAGGAGATATTTGTAAAATGCTTAGCACAGTGCACACAGTGCCTGGCAAACAGTGCCGCTTAAAACAGCGAATACCTGTTCCCTTCCTTGTCCTAACTCCAAGCCCTCTAACTACTCTGCCACCTAGAAGCCCAATGAATGAGTAGATTGAATGAATGGAGTAAGAGAGTAAGAGAGTGAGTGAGTGAACCAACCAAGAATGAGTCTAGGGTCTTCACCAACTACACAAGCCTCCCTGCCCCTTGCCCCATGGGCCAAAGGGTTAGCCATATGCAACGTCACATGCAATGGTTGGAATCCTTAACAGCAGTCAAGAGGTCCACTTCCCACAGACCACCTCATCTTTCTTCTTACCGTCTCTTCTCCTCGATGCCTCCCAAGAGTCTAGCTGAAGACATCAACCCTCCTCTCCCTCTCAGTTAATATTTACTCTCCTATGCACTGTTGTGCTGAGGCACAGCTTGCGAGAAATGATAATAAAATCAAAGTGTCATCATATTAGCAGTTTTCAAGAGAGAGTCTCTGGAGTTATCTCAGCCCTGCACACATGCCCCCCTCCAACTGGCTGGTAATTGAGTTAATTATCTCCCAGCTGTTACCAGCCCAACGGTCCCTTTCTGAGTTCTTGCTCCAAGGGCCTCAACTTCCCCCAAATCACTGGCATAGGTTGCAAAGGGTTATGCAACAAAGGAGGGCACAGATGATGAGATCCGGTGGCAGGTTGTGAGTCTGCCAGAGTTTCACGTATGCCATAACCTTCTCTGATACTCTAACGTTATGTGAAAAGGCAACCCAGATTCGGAGAAGGTCAGAGCTGGAAGCACAGGACAAAGAATGCCAGAGGTGAATATATTCCATTGCTAAGAAAAAATAAAGGAAGGAAGCAATTATTAGGTACCTACTATGTGCCAGGCATTGTTGTTCAGTCATGTACAACTTTATTAGTAAAGATAATGGAGTAGTTTCCTGTCTCTTCAGTGTGGACCCATTTTACAGGTAAGTGACTTACCCAGGGTCCCACACCTAGTATCTGAGTCTGGATTTGAACTCAGGAAGATGAGCCTTCCTGACTTCAGGCACAGTACTCTATCCACTATGCCACCCACCTGCCTGAAAGGAAATCTTAGAGGTCATCTAATCTAATCCCCTCACTTTACAGGTGAGGTCTTGCAGACTAAGCAAATGGCAGACTTTGAGGTTGAAACCAGGTCCTCTGACTCCGCACCCAGCTCTTTTTCTACTGTTCTACGCTGTCTCTTCATTTATCAGCATGCATGTGTTTTCCCCAAGGGAATGTAAGCATTTTTTGGTTTTGTATTTCTAAAGACTGGCACACAGTAGGACTTAATATATGCTTATTAAATCAGTGAATGACTTTAAAACAGAGAACACCAAACATCCAAGCCAGAAGGAACGTTAGCACTTAGAATGTGCAAAATAGAAGGAATCTCGGAACATGGAATGTCTGAGCTGGAGGGCACCCTTTAGACCTCCTCGTCCAGCTCCCCCATTTTACAGATGAGCAAAAGGGGCCCAGAGGAGAGAAAAGATGCATCTGTGGTCACATGTCACGTAAGGAGAACCAGCACCAGAAGTCTCCTACCTCCTTGTCTGAGGATCATTACACCCAAATCTTTAAAAACAGGCACGTATGATCTGTAAGCTGTGGTCAGGAAATGTATTAAGTTTGAGTGCTGAGTCCTGGAAAAGGGAGGGGGTCTCAGGAGGGGAGGGGGAAATGTAAGGAGTCCTGGTGGCAACTCCAAAGGCACTAGGATGGATGAAAGATTCTGATTCTGAGTCTCTCTCTCTCTCTCTCTCTCTCTCTCTCTCTCTCTCTCTCTCTCTCTCTCACTGGTTTTGTGTTTGTTTGTTTGTTTGGGGTTTTTTTGCTTTTTGGAGGGAGAAAGGCAGGGCAGTAGGGTTTAAATGACTTGCCCAAGGCCATAGTCTAAGTAAGTGTTAAGTGTCTGAGGCTGGATTTGAACTCAGGTCCTCCTGACTCCAGGGCTGGTGCTCTATTCACTGTGCCACCTAGCCACCCTACTGGTCCTTTTTTAGGGACTGGAGCCCCTATGGGGAATGAATCAAGGGAGGTTTCGCAGAGGAATCTCTCTCTATCTCTGCAGGGTGGTGTGATAGAGGGTGATATAACTCTGCACTTCATATTAAGAAAACTGAGTATCTGCAGTTATCCCTTCCACATCACGACTTTCCCGGTCTGGGTTTCGATATATCATGGATTGGCATAAGAAATTAAATGGGAATTTGAGGGGAGTTTTGCGGAAGCCACAGACAATTCGGAAGGCCAGCAGATGGCAGAGAAAAAGTATAGAAACTCAGAAACGCATAAAATATATATATAGTACTGTAAATACCCCGTAGAAGAAAAAGGAGGAAAATTCAGACTTCTTCAGTGATACAAAGGGAGGGCCAAAAAATTTCATGCAGATTTTCCAGATCACACGGGACATCGTGCCCCTGACCCCCATGATGTGGAAGGGACAACTCTATACCCCCTTACTACCTGAGTGACATCCATTGAGTTGCTTCCCCCTCTGAATCTCAGCTTCTGCAAATATAAAATGCAATAAAAACATTTGCATGTTTTACCTATATTCTCTCCTTTGATCCTCACAGCAATTTTGGGAGGTAGGTGCTATTATTATTCCCACCTTACAGTTGAAGAAACTGAGGCAGAGGGTAAGTGACTGCCTTAACTTATGACCTACCTCATGGGATTATTGTGAAGAAAGAACTACATAAATATGAGCTGATATTTAGTATTATGACAAAAGAAATATTTGTTTATTTTCTACTCCACATCCTAGGCAGTTAGGTGGATAAAATGCTGGGCCTGAAATCATGAAGACCCGAGTTTGAATCCAGACTCAGACATCTACACACTTGAGCAAGTCACTTACCCTCTGCCTCAGTTTCTTCAACTGTGAGGTGGGAATAATAATAGCACCTACCTCCCCAAATTGCTGTGAGGATCAAAGGAGAGAATATAGATAAATGTGTCTGGCATACAGTAGGCACTATATAAATGCTAGCTATTATTACTCTGCTGTGTTCAATGGCGTGAGAAGTATAAAACTTCAACACGCAAATGTCTTTAACAAGATCATTAGATTCAGAGTCTTCCCCTGATGGAATTCTGTCTTGGCAACTATTACCACTGTGCTGCTGACCCAAACCTTGACTGACTCCACCTCCCTCAGCCTTCTCTTCCTCTGGTTGGAGGAATAGAGGGCAGAATATCGGACTCCTCCCAATACCTTCCTTTATAGAGGGCAGAAATTGGACTCAGCCCCTCCACTTCGCATCTGCTGCTCTGAGTGGTTTCAGCCCCACCCCCAATTGCAAAATGCCCCAGAATTAGATACCCCATGTTGTCTAGTTCCCACACACACACTTTCCTGCCTCGTTTTTGGGTTGTCTCCCCTTTTAGATTGTAAGTTCCTTGAGGGCAGGGTCTGTTTATTAATTGTATCTCCAGCACTTAGCACAGTGCCTGGTATGCCTTAGGTACATAATAAATGTTTATTGGATTGGATTTTGCATGATCTTGGATAAGTCACAACTTCCAGTGAAATGTAAGCTTCTTGGGAGCAGGGACTGTCTTGGTTTTGTCTCTGGATTCTTTGTGCCTAGAAAAATATAAGTACACAATAGTTTTATGAGATCCTAGACAAGTCATATGACATCTCAGTGCTCTAAGCAGTTCTCTAAGACTCTTAAGTTGCAGAAGACTGCCCAGTCTCTGTGGGTACAGGGAGTTTCCTATAGAAATTAAATCACAAATCTATTCTCTATTCCTAACCCTTGTCAGAGTGAAATCTCTCTGGGACTCAGTTTCCTCCGCTGTAAAATGATGTGTTAAAGCAGGTGATCTCTGCAGACCCTTCAAGCTCTAAATGTAATAATTTTACAGATGTCATGACACAAAATAAGTTAAAGGGTGTCTGGACTTCTTTTTCTAGTCTTCAAAAATAAATAGCACAGAAACGTTATTGGAAGGCCACCATGTACACAATGAATTCCTTCTCTAGGCTGGCCCCTCTTGTGTCACCTAATGAAATGCCCTTAATATGCCCCTGGTCAAATGTGGGGGAAGACAAAGGTAGAGGAGGAAGACCTGGCATCCCAGCTCCCTTAAGCCTTCCAGGGCTCTTAGCAAGGCTTTTCATCAGAGTAAGCAAGCGACTGCCAGCAGCCCCTGTGCCAGCAGACTCTGAGGTCTATAGGAAAAACTGGCTAATGCATTACACCATCCATTAAGAAAAGAAAACAGGCGAACCTCACCCAAGGGCCCCTGCAGCTCGTCTGAGTAGATGTTTTTCTTAGGGGAGGGGTTGAAGCAGCAGCATTGTGGGATACCTGAGAGCCCCTTCTGTGCTGGATTTGGGGCAGATAGTAGAAACTACAGCCCTTGCTGGGATGGGAATAAGAGTGAAGCAGAGTGGGAAATTTTTTTTAAAAACATAGGCAGGTACAGAAAAGAGTCAAGTAGAGTCAGGAAGGGGGATTACAGAGGTACCAAGGCAAAATCCCTAAGGGCTTCAAGGACCCTTGGCTGCAATGGTGGAATCCTCCTAACTATAACCCATCTACACCTCGTAAGGTGATCTTTGTGAATTTCTAGAACCAAAAAGTTCATCGGTTTGTAGCTAAACTGGTGATGAGTGTCTCCAAACGTAGCCGGCACAATCCTTATACAGTGCATTAGAACTGTAACTAGGGAGGAGAAAATAGGGTTATATCCTAGGGTATCCAAATTCAGAGGGTGCTGACAGTGCCTGGAATCCTTCATCAGGGTAGAAGCAGTTATTAACTACTTGTTATCAAGAATAATTAATTAAAATAGGAAGCTACCAGATTCCCTACTTCCTTCCAAGGAAACTCCTCCAAGGTCAGGCCCCAGATTGTTCCTCAGTCAGGCCTCTCAGGGTCCCAGGGTCTTTACCCAAAGAAGTCAGTCCCACCTCTCTCAACTACATGCAGCTTAAAAAGGTCACTTGATGTACCTCTAACCCTTGTTGCAAAGGTGATGGACTGTGAGTGTAGAATATTTTATGTAGTGTCAAATTTAATTGATATAACGGTTAGTCTGGCTGAACTGATTTCATTCTCTGTTATTGGGGATGCTTCCCCAAGGATGAGGGATGACAGAAAACAAAAGGTATCAGTAAAATTCATTTTTGTTAAAGTTCATTCGATGGGCATTTCATATTTCTTGCCTTTGGCATAAAATCACTAGTAGGGGCAGCTAGGTGGCACAGTGGATAGAGCATTGGCCTTGGAGTCAGGAGGACCCGAGTTCAAATTCAGCCTCAAATACTTACTAGCTGTGTGACTCTGGGCAAGTCACTTCACCCTGATTATCTCCCCCAAAAAGTCACTATTTTGAGGTCTGCAGGCTACAGTCCATCACTGGACCATACTCAAAGTGCTTCCAGGTTGGTAGTACCTGTCAGAACTTGATTTCCAGTGGGGTGCATCATGTGAGAGCCTAGTGTTACCTGTAGTGCACAGTGAAACATTACCAAAGGACTTGGGAAGCAGTCCTGTGAGGGAGATAGGACAAGTATCTATCATACCCATCTTAAGGATGGCAAAACTGACACTGAAAGAGGTTAAGCAATTGTCACCATCAATCAATAGCATTGCCTGTTAGAATTAGAATTGGAAATCTAAGTGCCCAATGTCCTTTCCATTGTTGTAGGAGCTCCTGCCATTCCCTGCCCAAAATGCCACCATTAATGATTCTTTCTTCTGGGTAAAACATTGTCCTCTCTACAAAGTCTCCTTTAAAAATGCCAATGATCCTTTGCCCTCTCAATGAGGGTGGGTGGGGAGGGAAGAAAGGAGAGAATTTGGAGCCCACGTTTTTAAAAACAAATGTTAAAAACTGTTTTTACATGCAGCTGGAAATAAGATACACAGTCGATGGCATGGAGAAATCTATCTTGCCGTGAAAGAAAGTAGGGGGTAAAGGAGGAAGGGGAGAAGGAGAGAGATGAGGGGAATATATGAGAGGGTCTGACAAGGGCAAGGAGTATTCAGTATGCTTGCCATCTTGGGGTGGGGGAATAAGGGAGAGATGGAAAGAAAATTTGGAACTCAAACTCTTGGGGAAATGAATGTTAAAAACTAAAAATAAATAAATTCTGGAAAAAAATTGTTTTTACATGCAACTGGAAATAAGATATGGGGTAGAGAAGTCTACAGTGTCCTAAAAGAAAGTAAAGGTGAAGGGCGTAAGGGGGAAAGGGGAATAAAAGGGAGAGCAGACTGGGGAAAGGGGTTATCAGAATGCATGCCATTTTGGGGAAAGGGAGGGAAGAGATGGAAGAGATTTCTACAAAATCTTGTAGAAATAAATGTTGAAAACTAAAAATCAATAATTAATTGGTTAATTTAAAAGAATATTTTTTTAAAATGTCAATGGTCCTGGCAGGGGGAGGGATGAGGAAGAGAAGAACAGGAGGAAGAGGAAGAGCTACCATATACATATATGTCTATGTAAAACACTTTATATACACATATGTACATATAGACACACACATACATATGTATATATAAAGTTTGCAAAGTGCTTTTCTCATGTGATTCTTACAACAACCATGAGAGGCGAAAGTTCTTATTATCTTTATTTTATATAATGGAAAAACCGAGGCAGAGGTTAAGTGACTTTCCCAGGGTCACACAGCTAAGCAAGTATCTGAGGTCAAATTTGAACTCAGGTTTCCTGACTGCAGGCCCAGCACCACCTCGCAGCCTAATCTATTTAGTCCCCAATACCTCCAGATGAATGAGAATATTGGACGCTTTCCTTACCCTGACATAAAAGCCTCCCCAGACCTCAGAAGGCAATAAGAGACCGAAAGGGGCCCTTTTTCTTAACTAATTTTTCAACTTTTTCCAACAACTGGCCTAACTGTTCCTAAACCAGAAAAATTATAGTGTATAACACTGTATGTGATGCTCCGTGCGGATAGCTTTCTCTTTACATAAGTGAATGGTGCTGCAGGCTTCTACATAAAGCAATTTTCGCATAATGCAAATTTGCAGATGACGGGGAAGGGAGAGAGGAAAGGAGAAGGAAAGGAGCTCCCCTTCCTGCGGAGAGAGGGGGCTAGGTTCAGGGACATGTAGGGACCAGGGACACATAAGCAAAAACAAGAGGAAGAACACCTGGGAACTAGGGCCAGAAACACTGGGGCCTGGACACGGACACGTACAGGAAAGGACACACGGAGGCCAGAGACAGACACTCGGTCAGTCTGATGGAAGATAGACATGTGGAGGCCGGACATGTAGGTAGAGTAGAGTAAAGGTCTCCCCTCTCTCAGGGCCAGATGTCTCAAGCCAAGGCCCTCATCGGGTAGCACTAGCGGTGGTGGCGGTCTCTCTACCTGCCTCACTTGGAGGAGTTTTGTTGGGGGGAGTGTTTTGTGGGGGAATGATGGGAAACTGAGGAACAAGTTGTCAGGCAGGAGCACAGATGGGGAAGGGCGAGAGGGAGGGGGAAGGAGAAAGGAAGAGAGAGAAGGTGAGAGAGAGGGAGGGAGAGAGAGACAGACAGACAGAAAGACAGACAGAGACAGACAGAGAGAGAGGGAGAGGCGGGGGAGGGAGAGAGGAAAGTACTACACAGTAAAGTTAGCATAGGTGTTTTATGGGAATGCAGATTTCTGTCAGAATTCTTTAAAGTTGCATTTGCATAATTTTACGTGCTCAGGACCCCAAGTAATTGTATCAATAAATGCTATCTTTGTGCTTGACCTCACTCCTCAGCATAGAGATCTGCTTTTGTTGCTGTCATCGTTGCTGTTTAGTAGTATCTGACTCCTCATGACCCCATTTGGGGTTTTCTTGGCAAAGAAACTGCGGTGGTTTTGCCATTTCCTTCTCCAGCTTATTTTACAGATGAGGAAACCGAGGCAAACAGGGTTAAGTGACTTGCCCAGGGTCACACAGCTAGCAAGTTTCTGAGGCCAGGTTTGAACTCAGGAAGATGAGTCTTCCTGCCTCCAGGCCCGGTGCTCTGTCCTCTGTGTCACCAGGGCTCTACATAATGAAAGCTTAAGAAACATTTCTTAAATGGACAAATCACCCCGAGCGTTTGTGAATTCCCAATGTAGTGATCGTGCCACCCCGACACTGTGCAAGGCAAGAACATTACCTGGTTGTCACCACAGGCACGTTCTGGTAAAGATACTATTCAGCTTCCCAAGACTGTGAAGAGGGTTTCGTGAGCAAAGACATTGATTCTTCTCCATGTCTCAGTGTTCGGCATTCGCTTTAATTAATCTCACTCTGATTTAGAGCATGCAGAAATAAACCATGCACCATCTACTTGTATTAAGGGGAAAAAAGATTGACTTCTAACCTGTCCTGGAGAGCAGTAGCTTGCATAACTCAAGTCCTAAGAGAAAATATGAGGAAGTGGAAAGAGTATTGGATCAGTCAGAAGACCTGGGTTCAAATCCCAGCTCTGCTACTTACTACCTGTATGACCTTGAGTTGTGATGAAATGTGACAAAGAGAACAGAAAGGCAGACTTAGTCAAGAAGAACTAGGTTCAGATGTGACCTCTGGCACCTACCGACTATGGGACACTGGCAGAGGTATGCTGGTATGTTTACCAACTGGCTCTCTGGGAGGAAAAAACTGTTCACCTGATACACTTTTAAGTTCAATCTGCATATGAACATTTTTCTCCATTGCTTCCTTAGGTGTAGAAAATCAGTTTTAAAAATAAAGCAAGGCCTAATGTGTAGTGTTTGCTAATTGCTGAGATGTAAACATCAACAATTTAACAATCAGCTGTCAAGAGTCAACTCTACTTGGCTCCAGCAAACTTTGGACTCTGGACAGGTAAGTTATTTAAATTCTCAGTATCCCAAGCAACTGAGACCAGAAGTTACAATATAGTTGTAGATTTACACGGGTAGAAAGAGCTTCCTACACCAAGAAAATTTCAAGATTTATTTTGGACAAGTTACTTCACCTGAAGGAGTTGGAGAAGGTGAGCTCCGAGATGACTTCTAGCTCCAATTCTAGAATCCCTAGGGTTCCTGGGGACTCCAAAAGCTTCAGAGGAGGGGAATTCCAGTTTATTTCCTGTCTATAACCTGAAAAAGGTGGGAAGTTCCAGTCTGCTGGTCAACAGGCATTTATTAAGCACTTACTATGTACCAGGCAACTATGGTAAGTGCTAGAAATAAAAATACCAGCAAAAGAAAAGAAAGTGCCTGCCCTCAAGGATCTTACATTCTAGTGGGTAAGACAACATGTAAAAGGAACTTGAAGAGGCTTGGCAGGGAAGAAGGTACCCAGAAGGCAAGCATGAAAGACAAGACCAGAGGAGTACAGTCTGCTAAGAAATGAAGGAATGGCTGGCCAGGGCTCCCTCCTTCTGGGAGGAGCCTCCAATCAGAAAGAGTGGTGCCAGGAGCTGAGGGTGTTTCTGAGTGCTCCAAGGATGGGAGGCCAGTATGTCGAGGCTCCCTTCTAAGTTATCTTTGCTCATACTTCAGTGGTCTCTCTTCCTCTCTACCCCAACCATCCAGCCCCTGTGTTGTTCAGTCATTTTTCAGCTGGGTCTGGCTCTTTGAGATCCCCATTTTCTCAGCAAAGCTATTAGAACAGTTTGCCATTTCCTTCTTCGGCTCATTTTATATATCAGGAAATGAGGCAAGCAGGGTTACGGGACTTGCCCAGCTATTACGTGCCTGAGGCTAGATTTGAATTCAAATATGAGTCTTCATGATGTCAGGTCCGGCACTTTTTCCACTGCTCCACCTAGCTGCTCCCTCCCATGCACCCCCAACCAACAGAGGAAATTTGGAAAACAATCAGAGCAGGTGCTGAGATTGTCACAAGAAGGTATAGAAGGTGTCGCTACAAAAAAAGAAGCTGGGACTACTAAGCCGTAATGAGAGAACTGCATCCCTTGCTGCCAATAACTAAAAGGAGGGCATCAGCTTCTTTTATACATTGCAGCAACATGTAGACAAGATGTGTGGTCTCCCACAAAAGAAGGGAGAAACAAAACTTTCTTACCATTGTTATGCAGGCTAGTCCTTGCAAATGCTATTGCAAAGCCGGTTGTTCTTGAAAGAAGAGGGGGGAAAACCAGATGGAATGTCTTTGCCATGGAACAGTGACTAAGAGGGGTCTGATGCCTTTCCCTGCATGTTCATGTCTGTATTTCCCTGTGTTGTGCACCAGGCCATGCTGCAACCAATCAATAGGTAGGTATTAAATGCCTACCACTTGCCAGGCACTGTCCTTGGTGCTGGAGATTACAAACACCAAAAAATGAAGTAATCTTTACTCACAAGGCGTTTGTAATCTGATGCTATTTGCCCAGGTCTTGGGCACAGAGATCACAAAAAGTCATGAATGTGTGTCACAGGGTTAGTGAGAACTATGACTGTGACAATGTTTTCTGAGTCTGTCCCTTGAGTGGGTTTTAAACCAAAGTTGCAGGACCCTGATAAGGGGCCACTATTCCCAAAGCAAGCTTTTTAGGGCTACCCTTAAGGAAGTTTCAGGGAGCTAGCTGGAGAAGAAAAGCAGATCAAAGCCATATGATTTTGCATGAAAAGGTGTCATTCAGGTTTTTTATTCTCTTTTTAATGACAACTACTCTACAATAGGTCCCAGCCTCTAAACACCAGCAAAGAAACCCTGCTGGAGACCAAGGAAATGGAACATGTGCATGGTCTTCAAATAGCTGAAGGTTTGTCCTCTGGAAGAGGACTCATTTTCCTTGAATTCAGATGACAGAACTGGGACCAATGGGGTTCCAGAGTTCCCCTGAATGAAAAGAACTTCCTAACAACTAGAGGCCCTCAACAGTGGAGAAGGAGTTGCCTCTCAAGACAGCAATTTCTCTGTCAATGAAAATATTCAAGCAGAGACTGAATTCAACAAGCCTTTTTAAATTACTTCCCATGAACCAGGCACTGTGGAAATAAAGCCCAAAACAAGACAGTCCCTGTTCTCAAGGAGTTTACACTTCCCTGGGAGAGAAACATCATGCATGCAAATAAATAAATACAACATGCCACAAAGGGAAATATCCTTGCAAAAAAAAATGTCATGTAGAGGATTCACATGCAGGTAGGGGTCAGACTAAATGGAAATGTCTTCCAGATTGGACACTCTGTGAGACTGTATGGGAAAATCTCTTTCATGAGGTTGAGGTTTTCTCTATTAGAGTTTCATTTGTACCTACTGTGTCTCCTAGAAACAGTTAATATTGTCATAAGAACACACAGCATGGCTAGAGTCTTCAATGATACCAAGTAATAAAACGATAACCACAAGAAATGTTTCAGCAGTGCTGTACCTTTCATATCATGTTGCCCTGTTCTGGTCCCCAGAGTCATAAATCCATGTCACTTGTGCTAATGCAGAACAGACAGAAAATCATATCAATGAGTAGAGATCCCCTCATTTGGGTCCACAATCTTCCAAGATAGCCTGTAATAATGTAAAGAGCCCTGACTAAGGAGTCAGAAGCCTGGAGTTTACATCTCAGCTTCCCCACCTATTAGCTATTTAACCATGAGTAAACCATTTGCCCTGAGTCTCTATTTTCCCATTTGTAAAATGAAAAGAGTAATATTTGTGCTACCTCCCTCATAGATCCAGAGAAGGGAAGTGGTTTACCCAAGATCATAGAACTCAAGCATAGAACCTAGAACCATTGATTCTCAGGCCAGAGATCTTTCCATTATTCCAAACCTTCACTCCTCCTACTCCCTAGCTCAGCAGGTAAAGACAACTAGACAAGTGCTCTGTCTATACTCATTACTCATTCAACAAACTTGTTCTTAAGCACCTACTATGAGCAGAGTACAAATAGAACCAGGAGTAATGGATAGAAATGGCAAAGAGGATACCTTAGGGTTAATGTTAAAAGCATCCAAAGAACTACAGATGCCCAAGTGTGGAATAGGTTACCTCAAGAGGTAAGGTCTTCCCCCCTCATTGTAGGGCTTTAAGCAAACATACCACTTAATAGGTATGATGGGGAGAGAGGGAGGCAGAAATTTCTTTTGAGTATGAGTTGGCCTGAATGGCCAAGATCTCTTCCAACTCTAGATTCTCTGATTCTGTAATGGAACTTATAGTATAGGAAATGGATGACACAAATATACGCATGCCAGTCTTGGGCAAGGGCATCTAGGCGGCACAGTGGATACAGCACCAGGCCTGGAGTAAGGAAGGCTCAGCTTCCTGAGTTCAAATCTGACCTCAGATACTTACTAGCAGTGTGACCCTGGGCAAGTCACTTGACCTCAGTTTCCTCATCTGTAAAATGAGCTGAAGAAGGAAATGGCAAACTACTCCAGTATCTTTGCCAAGAAAACCCCAAATGGGGTCACCAAGAGTCAGATACAACTGAAAAATGACTAAAAAATCTTTAGGAAACTTACCTAGGAGGCCTGGGCTGTTCTCTAATCACTGTCACTCTGGGCAGTAGACTAGAGAAAATTTATCTCCAGAAACTTTGAACTCTCCTTCCCACTCATCCATAATATGGCCATTGGGAAGGAGGCTGTGAAAGAGGGGTGGGACAGTGGACTTCAGGGGTTCCAAGTTAATTCATTTTTATTTCTTTTTTTTATCATTCCTCCTGTCAGCCACATAGCTTCGGCTATAGAGTGACTGCCCAATGGTTCCCAGCTTCCCCATATATCAAATCAGAGTGTGAGGGCCACTCTGTAATTATTCTACTCTGCCTGACAATCCAATTTAGGGTTGGTTGATGCTGTTATTTATCAAAAGCCAGCTGGGGGAAGGGAAACTCTGGAGATTCTAGAAACATTTTTATAACAGGGACACAGACTTCAATGCAAAAAAACAAGTGGATGCTACATCACTCCCCACGTACTTGTACTCACTCCTATATACTTAACATCTAGGCCCAGCTCAAGCTTTCCTCTATTGAAAAGTCCTCCCCAAGTCTTCAGGACTCTACTGATCTTTCTCTTTTCTTAATTCCTGCCACACCCCAGACTTAAGCAAGAGGTTCCATGCAGTCTTATTCTTTGGGTGGCTCTTCAGTGAAATTGTGAGCTCTGTGAGCATGGGTAGTGACAACGTCCTGAACCATTTGGCGGGGGTGTGTTCAAGCCAGCTCAAAACTCTCAGGAGAGCTCATTATTAAATGTTCAGTGGGAGCATGTACACCTTGGAAATCAGCAAACGGCTACAAATCAGGGCTTGATTTATTGTTTTGTTGATTGTCTAGACTTGAGAAAGAGATGGAAAAAATGCTAATAATCAAGGTTAAACTTGAAAGTTTGCCCTGTGTACATTTTTTTCAGACAGCCTATTA
Source organism: Pseudocheirus occidentalis (assembly GCA_028646575.1). NCBI lineage: Eukaryota > Metazoa > Chordata > Mammalia > Diprotodontia > Pseudocheiridae > Pseudocheirus > Pseudocheirus occidentalis. The sequence goes on from CM053595.1 coordinate 139,401,274, forward strand.
TTAAAAAATTACCAGCACACCATCTCTCCTGTGCACCACCATTGGCTTACCCAAGAAGAAATCAGAATGATCATAAGTTCCATTTCTCTGCCTCTTTAAGGAAGGTGGACATCAGTTTCCTTATCTCTAAAATTGGAGAGGTTGGGGTGGCTAGGTAGTGAGGTGAATAGAGTACTGACGCTGGAGTCAGGAGGAACTGAGTTCAAATCTGGCCTCAGACATTTAACATTTATTAGCCATGTGACCTTGGGCAAGTCACTTAACCCCAACTGCCCTGCCTTCCCCCCTCCAAAAGCAGAAAACAAAAACAACAAGATTGGAGAGCTGATCTAGACATGGTCATCTATAGCCTTTTCCAACTCTAGATCTATGATATATAAAGGAGGAAATGGGGCAGCTAGGTGGTAAAGTGGATAGAACACTAGGCCTATAATCAGGAAGATTCATCTTTCTGAGTTTAAATCTGTTCTGAGACACTCACTAGCTATGTGACCCTGGGCAAGTCACTTAACTCTGTTTGCCTCAATTTCCTTATCTGTAAAATAAACTGGAGAAGGAAATGACAAACCACTGTAGTTTCTTTGCCAAGAAAACCCCAAATGGGGTCACAAAGAGGCAGAAATGACTGAAAAATGACAACAAAAGAAGGGAGTAATAACAAAAATGTAACCAGTTACTTATACAATCCTTTCTAATCTCCCTCAGATTAAGATCTTGCTCCAAGGCCTAAAGTGATTGTAGTTTGGAGAACAGAAGGGAAAGAAGTACATAGAGTACTAATGACAAGCTCCATGTTTCCCTCTTCCTCACTAGGATGATGGATTGTGGATGGAGGGGAATTCAACTTTGTTTTCTTTTGCCCTTAAAAGAAATTTCCTGCCAACTATTCCTTTTGAGGGGGGAAAAGGGAGAAGGAGAGGGAGAAGGAGAAGGAGAGGGAAGGG
>CM053595.1:139402717-139421065 GCA_028646575.1 Pseudocheirus occidentalis
GCTGGTATACCAGCGAGCCCTTTGGTGATCCACTCTGTTATTTCTATTGTGTTTATATAGAATTAGCAGATGTTGACCTTTCCCTTGTGTTTTATGAAAGCCACAATGTCTGAGGTTGGAAAACTAGGCAGGTTGTGGAGAAAAGCAAAATTCCCATCACTAGTGTTGGAAAGTATGAATCATCTCACTCCTAGGATGGAAGTCATAACCCAAGTGTGCAATGAGGCCATAATTCTCCTTAGCAGAATCAGGGTGACAAGCAGGAGAAATAAATAGCAAGGAGAGATTATCAAGAAACTAGCAAAGATGTTTCTTCTAGACTAGTAGATGAGGTATTTTGTGTGTGAAAGAAGAACCTTTCATCATATTCTTTCTCAGGGGTATACCCAAGTTCTCTTCATCTTACTTTCTGCATTTACAGCAAATAGTAAACATTTATTAAGCACCTATTATGTGCTGGGCACTATGCTTCAGCACTGGAGGTACAAAAAAAGGGGAAAGTCAGTCCCTGCCCTCAAGGAGCTTACAATCTAATAACACTTACAGGAACATGTACTCTATGCAAGCTACAATAGGGAATCTTCCCTTAACTAACACAGTTGTGAGGGAGGCAAGCCCTCTATATTTCTTTGTTGCATAGTGAGGCTGCTGCTTAGAACTCATTTTTTTTCCCTTCATTTCTGCTGCTTGCTTCTTTAAGCCTTATTTTGCATGAGAAGTTTACTGTTGATTTTAATATAAATTTGTCCCTGACTTAGGTTTTCTTTTGTGTTGAAGCTGTTTGAAAAGAGTGGCTTTCTTTGTACTTTTCAATGAGATATTTGTATTAAGCTTTTTTTGTTTGATTTTTCCCTACTTTGTTTATTTTCCCTCAAAAAAAATTCTACTCTACAAATTACATTTCACTTTGCTTTTGATTTTTCCACAGAGCTTCTAGAATATAACCTGCTTGAGGGAAAGGACTATTTTACTTTCATCTTTGTATTCTTATTGATTGGCTAACAATCCCCACTTGGTCATTATTTGGGTCCTGATTGACTCAGAGTAAACATAAATAGCAATTCTTTCTGTTTTGGCCAGAAACCCTAAGGGTCTTCCCTACCCCTCCCCCCCCCAGACCATTTTTTAAAATTAAGTAAGAGGCCATTCTCTGCCTCACTTCTTACCTAACCTTAATCACCAATTGGTGTTGTCTTAGTCAAACCGAGATCTGTTAAAGACCCAGCTTGAAAAGGCCAAGGTTTCCCACTGCATCCAGGGCCTGGTCCAGTTGTCCTGATCTATATCTTGCCACTGGGCCCAGATGACTCCCACGGAGAAGATGAGGCTGGTAACTTTACACAGCGCTCCCTTACTTAAATCCAACTCAGTTGCATGTTATGGCATCACCTCCCTGACATCATGGTCCTCTTCAAAAACAAAGGACAAACAACAGCTTAGAATAGAGTAGATGATTAATAAATGACTGAAGAAGACATCCATAATTAGCAGGTGTGATATGGAAAACAATCTAGTAAAGGGTACTGAGAAGGAATAATCAGACGGGAAGAGAAGTAGAAGAAAGCAGTGTCAAAGACCTAGAGAGAAGAAATCAGCAATGGCAGAGGCTACAGAGAAGTCAAGGCAGGTGAGGGCTGAGAAGAGAGGATCAAATTCTAAAAATGCAGAGTTGAGGGGTAGAATAACATGTTCCAAGGACAGCAAGACTGATACTGCTGGATCGAAGAGTGCATGAAAGTATAAGAAGACTAGGAAGGTAGAAAGGAACCAAGCTGCTTTACAACCAAGCTTTAAAAGCCAAACATGGGGTTTTGTATTTGATCCTGGAGGTGATAAGGAGCCATTGATGTTTACTGAATAGGGAAGTGAAGCAGGCAGACCCACACTGTCAAGAAAATTACTTAGGCAGCTACTCGGGGGATGGGTTGGTGACAGGAAAGATTTGAGTCAGGGAGACTTAGCAGAAGATGATTGCAACAGTCTTGAGTGTAAAGGGATTGGGCCCTGAACCAGGATGGTGGCAGTGTCAGAGATAAGAAGGAGCTGAATATAAGAGATGACTTGAAGGTAGAAACAACAGACTTTGGTAAAAATGAGATATGTAAGGCAAGTGCAAAGAAGGAGTTGGGAATGACATCTAGGTTGCAAGCCTGGGTTTGGATGGAGAGGACAATGGTTCCCTCAATAAAAATAGGGAAGAATTGGGAGGTGGGGGGATGAGTTCATTTTGGGAGATGTTGAGTTAAATGTCTATGGGACATCAAATTTAAGATGTCCAACAGGTAGTTGGAGATTCAAGTCTGGACTTCAGGAAAGAGGTTAGGGCTGTGTAAAACATCTGACAAATAATCATGAACCCTACAGGAGCTGATATATCAACAATTGAGATAATATAGATTGAGAAGAGAGCCAAGGACAGAGGCACGTATATGGGACACCCAGTTGGTGGATGTGACCTGAAAAAAGATCCACCAAAGGAAGCTGAGAAAGTAGTCAGACAGGTAGAAGAATCAGGAGAGACTTGTGCCCTGAAACCAGAGAGGAGAGTGCCTACAAGAAGAGGGTGACTGATCCACAGTCAAGGCAAAAAGGATGAGGATTCAGAAAAAGTCATTTAATTTGGCAATTAAGAAATCATTGGTTTAACTTTGGAGAGAACTGTTTTGATGATGTTGGAAACCAGACTGCTGAGGGTTTAAAAAAGAGAAAGAAGACAGGGGAATTAGTCATGGAATGGAGGAGATAAAGGACAATAGCCATCAGGGATGGTGAGGGTTTTTTAAGAATCAGAAAGACACAGACCTTTGGGTAGGCAGCAGTGAAGCAGCCAGTGGCAAGAAAGGGAAGATTATTAGCAAGATAGTAGGGTGATATAATGAGAATCTGCAGGATAGAATAAATCAAGAGCATGCATAAGAGGGGATTACCTAGGCAAGGCAAAGGGCTACCTCTATATATGAAATGGGAGTGGAGGAGGAGATAAATGGGAGAAGATATCCAGGTGCTGAGATGAGGAGGAAAGGAGAAGAGGGAGTTTTCAGGCAGAATCCTCTATTTTGTGTTAGTGGAATATGAAGTCAGGTCTTTAGCTGAGAGTGTGGAGGGAGGTTTGAATAGAGATGAAAAGGCTAAGAAAAGCCCCTGTGCTGAGAGGGATAGTGAATCAATTGGGGAGCCATAAAAAGGATTGCCATAAGTTCTAGCTAGTATTTGTCATGCAGGAGGGAGATATTTATATGCCCTGAACCTTCCTTTTTACTCAGACCAGAACCCCCTCTCCAACCTTAGCCTGTGCACTCTGAAGTCAGTCTATCTAACCTATTTAGAGAAAATGTAATGGGATCTGGAGCATAAAAGACCACTCATTTCCCAACCAGAACAAATACAGTAGGCTTTATGAAATGTGATCCCGAGTCCCATTAAACATAAGCTGGGTGAGTGGAGGAGGGGTAGTTCATTCTGGTCTTTAATTCAATAGTTTGAGATCTGCTTCCACTCAAATATTTCACAGCTCTAGGCTTCCCTTCTCATGTCTTGACCACCGAGGTAATACTATGCATTATGTGAAATTCTCTTTCTGGTCCTAACATGAGAATGGGAAGTGGTCTACAATTAATCTAGAAGCTCTACAGTGAGGTCTTTAGATGACTGCTTTTCTCCATAGAATTGGCTCCATTGGCATTGACTATTTGTCAGAAGCACATGGGAGTGGGGACTGAGATGACACGTTGGCCTGGATTGGAGTCCCTCTACCTCTGGTCTCACTAATCAGTTATGCTTTCTTACTCATCTTCACTCAGTTGGTTGAGATGGAAACATTACCACATTCCTTCTAACCAAAGGTAGGCCCTCAGAGTTGTGTCCTGGATCCTTTTCTCTTCTCCCTCCACTGATTTGACTTAGTGATCTCATCAGCTCCTACGGATTTAATTATTGTCTCTACACTGGTGATTCTCATAACTACTTATCCTGCTCCAGCCTTTCCGTTGACCTCTCATCTCAAATCTCCAGCTTCCTTTCAGACATCTCAAACTGGATGTCTAGTAGACAACTTAAACTCAGCATTTCCAAAACTGACCTCGTTATCTTTGCCCCTAAACTCCACACTACTCTTACTTTCCCTATTATTGCAGAGAGCAACACCATCTTCTCAGTCTCTCAGGCTCATAACCTACTAGTCACCCTCAGCTTCTCACCATTCCTCACCTCCACCCTGTTACCAAGGCCTGTTAATGTCACCTTTGAAGTGTCATTTGAATATGCCCCCTTCTCTCCTTTGACACTGCCACCGCTCTTGTGCAGGCCATCAACTGAACTATTGCAATAGCTTGCTGGTAGGTCTGCCTGCCTCAAGTCTCCCCACTCCAATCCAGCCTCCATTTGGCCACTAAAGTGATTTTCCTAAAGCTCAGGTCCGGTCATACCCCACCCCACCCCCATAATCTATAGACTCCAGTGACTCCCTTTTGCTTCTAGGATCAAACACAAAATCCTCTGGTACTCAAAGCCCTTCATAACCTGGCCCCTTCCCACCTTTCCAGTCTTCTTAGACCTTATTCCCCAGCATGTATCCTTCAATTTGGTGACACTGGATGTTCCATGAACAGGACATTTCATCCCTCAACTCCATGCACTTTCCCTATCCCAGATGCCTAGAATGCTTTCCCTGTTCATTTCCACCTACTGGCTTCTTTTAAATCCCAACTAAAATCTCATCTTCCACAGGAAACTTTTCCAATCCCTCCTAATTCTTATGTCTTACCACCATTAATTATTTCCTGTACAGATCGTTTGTATATATTTGCTTTCTCCCCCATTAGACTGTGAGCAATTCAAAGCAGAGATTGTCTTTTGTCTCTTTTCATACCTCCAGCATTCAGCACAGTACCTTGTGCATAGTAGGCACTTAATAAATGTTTATTGATTGATTACTTTGAATGAATCAATTACTCTAGTCTTTGTCATCTTTGACAAATGGATCTCTGGAGGAGATACTGATATTAATATTTGTTTGTTTATGTTGTGACCATCGAAGGACACCAGGCTTAGATTTGGCAGGTGATTCTGAATCTGTGCCAAAGTGACAAATAGGATTTAGGGAAAACGTATTTGAAGGCCTGTGAATGCCAGGACAAAAAAGAACAACCTTGGCAGCAAAGGACGAAATCACAGAATGTTGGAGCTTGCTGACTTTGTAGGGATCATCTCATTCAATCTCCTCATTTCAGAGAGGTGTAAACTGAGGCCCGAGGGGTAGGCATGTAACTACTAAAATCTATCTTCCTTTCAAGTCTCAAGGTCTTTCTATTGAAGATTGATATAAATTAAAAAATCTAATTTCTTTTTCTCCCTCTACTTCCTCCCTTCTTCTCCCCTCCCTCCTTTTTGTCTCCTTCTTCCCTTGATTTCTTCCCCTTTCCTTTTCCCCTCCTCCAGCTGTTTTTCTCTCCCATTTCCCAGGAGATTGAGTTCTGAATGTCATTTGCATGAAGCCACTCCATAGGGACAAAAGGGACATGTCTTGATGCCTCAGTCCAGGACTTTGAAAAATGAGCCATCTATGTGGGAAAACAAATTGGGAACAGCCATAATGCAATTTCACTGTGAGCATTCAATATTTGCATGAGATAATGAAAGCCATCCAGGGTCTAAGCAGATAAATTCCATTCAAAAACAAGTGAAATGAAAAGCCAGGCACAGCTTGGGCTTCCAATGGACCTGCCTGTCCACTGGTCACAATGGTGGAAAATAAAGCATGCTTCCCTTCCACAGCAGTGAACAAGGAGGCAACAAATAAAAGTTGAATCTATAGGAGTCACTATTGGAATGACCTTAGCATTCAACCAGTCCAACCCCTTCATTTTACAGAGGAATAAACAGAAGCCCAAAGAAGAAAGGGACTTTCCCAGTGTCACTAGACAGCCTATTTTGATGGGGCAAAGCACCCGCTTAGAGCCCTAAGTGTTAGCTCTTCCAAATCCCATTCCCAGTATATCAGAGCCAAGATAGGCACCAAAGTCCTCCAACTCCAGATCTGATGCTCATTCTATTCCACCCTGTTGCCTCCCTTGCTTATGGCTACAGCCAGGAAACCACTTATTCTTTGGGCAAGCTTTTAAATAGTCCTTTGCACACAAGTGATGTTCTCAGTTATGTAGCCATCTGAATTGGGCATTGCACGGCCTCAAACAGATGTTCCCTGATCTGGTGGTTTTCACTGGACAGACAACAAATATTGTAAAAATAAGCATCAATTTGTTGTTTTGGGGGGTGCAGGGAGTGAGGTGAAGGGTGTTTCAATCTTCAAATACAGTCAAGACTTCACATTGAGTTAATCCACTTCTGGAAAGGGACTATGATACAGCACTTATTAAACTGTGGGTCTCAATCCCATACGGGGTCACAGTTTAAACTTTAAGAAGTACTGAAGGAGGTCACGAGTAGAAAAAGCCCTGGTATAGAAGGAACAACCCTAGACTTGGTCAAGACACTTGAGCCCCAGTTGTAGTTTTATCATTAATTCACTATGACTTCTGGGTCTTCATATTCTCACCTATAAAGTGATATGGTAGAATTAGTTGGGCTCTCAAAGCCCTTTCAGGGTCTGATATCACACGTTCTAAGATCTCTCACAGTTCAAAAGCCTGGAACCCTGTGTTCTAAGGTCTCCTCTTGCTTTAACTATGTCTCATTTTCTAAGGTCCTTTCTAACTTCTGATGTTGCATGAGTCTTGGATACTGAATTCCCCTAGCAGAATTAACACTATTACCAATCATTCATGCCAAAGTGTGAATTATTCTTTCCTGAGGTCAGAGAAACCATGAGGACACTGATTACTTGGGGAAGGGGAAGAGACACAGAAAGAAACTCTTTATGAGTTTATGAGCCCAAGCTAGGGCCACCAAGGAAGACAGCCTCTCTCACGGTCTGACCATGGTCTATCTCTGCCCTTCACAAATTCAGTGTCTAAATGTTAAGGATAAGATTAATGCCAGTATCCCCTTAGTTCAGGCTCAACACTGGGATGCATTTACAAGTCATTGAGGGATTAATAAAAATTAGGCATACTTTGTTCTAAAACAAGGATAAGCAACCAGAAGCCATTGGTCTTTAGTATCTCTGGATGTGCCCCATCCCACCTCCCGTCCCCATGAGAAAATGCAATGGTGACCGTCAGGGTCTTCAGACGCCCATTAAGATTGGAGGAAAGAGACCTCATGGTTGGGACTTTTATGCTGTTGGGTGAACAAAAGGCTGCATCAAGGGGAAGCCCAGACCTTTTAAGGAAATCTAATCCTTATTGCAGGAAAATGGAGTCCTATAACACCAAGGATGGAAAAAATTAAACTCAGCTTCATTAACATTTCAATACCTTCTATGTGCAAGACCCTGGGGTCAGTGTTGTATATACAAAAATGAAAAATGGCAATCCCTGTCTAGTAGGGGCTGACAAACAGAAAGGAAGTGAGTTTGAAACAAGATAGAATAGAAAGAGTCAAAGGAGAAATCCAAACCAAGTTCTATGAAAAATCTCAGGAAAAAGATTACTTTTAGTTGGAGAATCAGGGAAGCCTTTGTGAAGCTAGCAGCCAAGCTGACTGTGGAAGGAGACAATGAGTTCTCAAAGTAAAATAGAGAGAGAACACATCTTAAAAGGGAGGAGAGGGGATGGTAGAGCTCATTCTTTTGTCTGGGAGCAGGACTTGAAGTGAGGCTGGAAAAAGCAATGGGATGAATCCCCCTCTGCTTCTTCCCGAGCCTAGAATCTAAACTACTTTCTGGATCCTTAGAGGAAGAAGAGAAGAGAGCATATGCATTCAAGGAGAGTTAGCTAAGGAAGGGAGGCTGTGAGGCTTTCTATACCTGGGAGTCAGGAGAAGCAAAGTTACAGCTGCTCTACATAAGGATCAGGATGCTACCTCTTCTAGCCCATTCTCTCTCTCTCTCTCTCTCTCTCTCTCTCTCTCTCTCTCTCTCTCTCTCTCTCTCTCTCTCTCTCTCTCTCTTTCTCTCTGTCTCTCGCTAAGCCAAGCCAAGCCAAGCATGGGGTCGAGTCAATAAGCATTTATTAAGTGCTTACTGCATGCCCAGCACTGACTGGGCTGAGGATGAAGGCTACCTTCAGAAGCAGCCAAAGAAGAATGATAAAGCAGAAAGGACATGGGGGGGGGGGAAGGGGGAGAGGCTGCTACGCAGTGCAGTGAACAGAGCATGGACCCTAGAGTCAGGAGGACCTGAGTTCAGATCTGACCTCAGAGACTTGATACTTAACTAGCTGTGACCTTGGGCAAGTCACTTAACCCCAATTGCCCTGCCTTCCCCCCCTCAAAAAACAAAAAAAGGATACTGGATTGGACAGCAAAGAACCTGAATTTTTGTCTAGCCTTTGCCACTTAACAGCTATTATAACCTTGAGCTAGTTGCCTCACATTAATAAGCCTCAGTTTCTTTGTCTCTAAAATGGGAATAATCCCTTCATTGTCTACCTGACTGGGCTGTTGAGCAAACACCTTAAACAGATAGAGAAAAGTGAGTTAAGATTTACAATACTCTGCCTTCACAACAATCTTGTAAGGTACCTAGGACGTGGGTTAGTCACATTTAACACATCACCGAGACCCAGATGAAGGAGGTGTCCTGCCCACTTCATTGAGGCAGTAAGAAATAACATCCTTACTTACAACCTGAGTGGCCTTGGGAAAGTTACTGGCTACACTTCAGATTCTCCATCTGTAAAATAAAGGGATTTAATCCTTATGGCCCCTTCCAGTTCTAAAACCTTTATTCCTATGATACTGGCCTAGTCTTGCCCATGTGGAGAACACTCCTGCCCTTACCCCGGGAACACAGCCCAAAGTCTGACCTCTGGAGCTAGCTGTCCTGGTAGGACACCAATTCCCAGAGATGGCTCCTGATTGGGGTACTCTAAGGGGTTAAGTATTCATTAAGTGGGAGAGAGAACATTGAACACTCCTCAGCTATGAAATAAAATCCAATTCAAAAGCTCCTTGGTGAAATGTTAATGCACCCTTAGCAAGCGTCTCCAGTCTGCCCTCCCTCTGAGTGGGGAGGGGAATGAGCCTTCTCTTGGAAGGGGGAGAAAAATAAAAAGCCTTCTCAGCTCTGATTTTTTTCCCCCCGTTTGAAGTTTTTAACAGCTGCTCCTTCTCCTTGACAGGCTTTGGAATTAGTGATGGCGGCTGGAGGAATATGGTTCTAAAAAGGAAAAATATTTTTCATCTCTTGGGGCCTTCTTGTCAGAGGAAAATGCTAACCATTTAGATGCAAGGCACAAAGCCCTTCCTGCCTCGTGCTCCTGTGCTCCTTGACTGGTGAGTTTGGGGTCCTGGTATAATAGCTGAACACAGAATCAAATCCCAGGGTCAGTCACAGCTCTACCCCACACTTGCTGGGTGTCCTCATCAGTAAAAGGAGACTAATCACCCCTGCACCACCCACTCATTTTATAGGGTTACTGTGAGAAATGAAGGATAAAAGTACTTTATAACTCTAAAGCACTACATAAAAGTCTGCTATCATCATTATTGCCAGTCCCCTATCTCTCCCTGGCACTATCTGAATGCATTTTGTGACCTTCATTGTCGTCCTCTCCTCCAGCCCCTTCCCATCCTCACCCCCACTCAGGGGATTTGACTGATAATGTTTAAATTTTCTCTTCCTTCCCCCATCCATCTGCATCTGGGAAAGGATCAAAGTTTCTCCCCAGAATCACAAATTTAAAGCTATAGAGATGAGGTTAACTAGTCAACCCCTTCATTTTACAGATACAGAGACTAAGGCCCCCAAAAGTATAGTACCTTGCCCAGGGTCACACAGGTAGTAGTAAATATATAAGTGGGATTCTGCCCCCTTAGTCCTCCAACTCCAAATCTTACAGTCTCTCATCTATACCATACTGTAACAGTGGGATTTCAGGAATCAGTAGAATGGGGAAGTTTTCTTTTTTAACTTCCACAGAGTCTCTAAAATCTGAAAACAAGAAGTTAGTTACCTAATTTACCTATATATATAAGGCAAACCTTCATCAACCAGTGTCTCTTCTCTCCCCTCCCCACCCAAGCCAACATGAGGCCTTTTCCTCTCCTCTGGCTTCAGGTTTGGTCAAATCACTAATATGGAACAGAAGACCATCTGGCTAGTACAGTTTTTAAAGAAGTTAATGGCAGGAATGGATCCAATAACTATCACTCATCTGAAAACTAGACTATTGGTTAATTTCTTTCAATCCAATAAACATTTAAGCATCTACTATGTAGAAGGTAGTGTGCTATGTTCTGAGGGTACCAAGATAATTATAACCAGTCTTGCTCTCAAGAAACTTACCATCTAATATATAGAAGGGAGATGAGAGGAAGGAGAAATATACAAGTAATTGATTCAAGGGAATAAAATAAGTACAAAAAAAGAGGTCCAGGGAAATTAGGTGGAAAAACAGGGAGGGAGAAGAGGCAGCATGGTGCTATGGAAAGATGCTAAGTTCAACAGTCTATATGACAACAGGTAAGTCACTTCATCTGAGAAGATGGGACCAGATGACCCATAGGGGTTTTGTTAGCTTTAGATCTATGATGCTATGATCCTAGGAATTTATGTTTACCTGGAAGCAACATGGAAGACTTTGTAGAAGGTGCAACAGTTGCATTAGGCCTTGAAGAAAGAGAGGAATTTCAATAAAGACACTAGGGGATGGTGTGTGTGTGTGTGTGTGTGTGTGTGTGTGAAATCTATTTCAGATCCCAGGTGTTACATATGTGCTATAAAACTCCTTATTTTACAGATAAGAAAACCGAGGACAGAATGATGAAGTACCTTGTCACACAACTGGGAAAAGTGGCAGAAACAAAACTTGAAAACATATCTTTTGGGCAAAGACTTGAGATGAGCAAAAGATATTTTGATTTTGAAAGAAAAAGAAAGAGGGTAGAGTCTTCAAATCATATTATATGAACTTGATTTCAATATTTGGCAACATTCTGGAATATATTATTAAAGGAATAGTTTTAGGATATTGACAGCCAACATGTCTTCATTAAAAAAAATAGGCCTTAACAGATTGACTTCATTTCCTTTTATAACATGATTACTATTTAGAGAGATAAGAGAAATGGAGGCATAGTATACCTGTAATTCAGCAAATTTGACAAAATGTCTCGTGTTGCTTTATGGACAAGATAAAGAGATGTGGGAAAGATAATTGTATACTTAGGTTGACTTGGAATTGGTTGACTGACTGGACCCCAAATTAGTCATTAACAGATCAATATCACCCAGAGAACTCTCTGTTGGAGTGCCCTAGAAATCTGTCCTTGACCCTATAATGTTCAACGTTTTTATCAATAAGTTGGATAAAGGCACGTTTACCACACTTTCTGATGACACAAAGGTTATATACATATATATATATATATATATGTATATAAGCTAACATGTTAGCCAACAGAGACAAGATTCAAAAAGATCTTGGCAGGCTGGAACAATGATACAAATTTAATAAGGTGAAATTAAATAAAGATAAAATGCTAAGAATTCCAAATCTGGGTTTAAAAAGAAATAAAATCAAATGCATAATACAAGATGAGGGAAATATGGCTAGAAATTTGTATTAAAATGTTGCAATGCATTATAAGACTGCAAGCTTAATATTAGCTAACAATGTTATATAGGAACCCAAAAAGCTAATGTAATAGTAAGAAGTTTGTGCTGATTTAAACATGGCAAAAGGAAGAAATGGGAAGCAAGAATAGGGCATCAGACCCATGGCCCTTCTTGATTCACCTAGATTTTTGTTCTTTTTCTTAACTTTTTGGGCAAGTCAGTTGGGGAGCCTCATCACCCCAGTCTTCATACAGCTCCTAGAGATTTGAGGAAGGAGAATGGAATCTCCCAAACGGGTTTTGGAAGTGCAGCCTTACAACTGAAGTTTTTATGTGAGTTAAAAGAAATTTTCTAACCTCAAATTAGAAATGGTTGTCTGAGACTAAGGATTTCAACTCAGTATCTAGAGACAGGTGGTAATAAGAGTCTTGGCCTTTGCTGGCTGCCTGGCACTGAGAGCAGAGAGAAATAGGTGCCCCTGTAGAGGTTAAATGGTCCTGAAAAGGCTAAGTAGCTGAAGCCCAGCAGATGGTAGCTGAAAACAGCTTGGCAATCAAGAGACCAACAATGGAGAGGCCATCCTCGAGGCTGGGACTGACTGGACAGCATTTGGACTTCATACCCAAAGCTATCATTGGGACCTTTGCTCTAGGACCACCTGCTTGGCCAACCTACCTTTAGAAGGGTTTATGGTCACCCTTGCTTGCTGCACTATGGTCTCATGAGCCTTCTGTGGTGGTTAAAGATCTGGCATATTTGTTTCTGGTTACATTTAGATAATAAAGCCTAGAATGTAGGAAAGGAAGGTGGAGGATAATGACTTGGCCATCTTTGGTTAGCTGAATTCCAAAACTCTTGAAGAAAAGTGAGTTTTATAGCCTAACTTCTGTACAACTCTTAGGGGGATTTCTATGGCAGAGCCCCTTGAAACGCGTTTTAGGGTTAAGTGAAAATTAAAAAGACTTTCCAACCCTAGATCAGGTTTAGAACAAATGTTAATCTTGTTAGGAGGAGGAAAAATTCAAAAGATAGACTAAATAAATGCATATGGGTTCCAATGAGTTGAATATTTGTTCTATATTGAGAAAGAGCTCGACTTCTTTGGTAGATGACGACTCTCTTTTGGGGTAGAAAGTCTTGTTCCTTTTGTCCGATGACCCCAGCCTTCCTAAAAGAGCAGTTTAGCCTCTGGACTCTGAGCTAGAAGAGAGATAATACAGCCTATTCTTCCTCTAATGGAGAAAAGGTCAACTCTCAACTCTAGCTAATGCTTGGACAATGACTGCAGAGGAACCATGCCCAATGGAAAGCTGTAGTAATGGAGTATTCAGCAGGAAGGAGGCCCAACAAATAATAGAACCCTGGGAAAAACAGACTCCTTAATAGCCAGGTGATGACAAACTCTGTAGCCTAAGACTAGTAGATTATCCCTCCTCTCTGGTGCCTTGACTATATGTATTCTTATAAACATTCATTTTTTTTCCCCTGTGATGTTTGGGGTGGGTTATGCCCCAAGCCTATGAGCAATAATATTCTATTACTATTTTATTAAACGTCTTTTAAAAAATTGTGTCCTCTAGATGACTAATAAATAAAAACGTGGGTGAGTGTGGGTGAGTGGGTGTGGAGGAGAGAGGGGGACAGGGAGGGTTAGCTCTAGATGCTACAGGTGTTCCATATAGAACTGAGAAGTCATCCATACCAAGGAGGGCTATTAAACCAGTCAGTTCTACCTCATTTAATAACGTCTCTGAAACAGACATTTGTCATTAACTCAAAACACAAATCACTCCAGACCCAGATGTCTGAATTATCACCATCCCGCCTGTCTGATGTTTCCTAAAGGCCCACGTGGAAGCAAAGGCACCACATTTCCTCCTGCTCTGGGAGGAAAAAATGGGTACATTTCCTTGGCTCCAAGGACAGCAACAGACATTAACTCACTAATTAATAGTAGGAAAGTCCTCTATCACCCTAAAAGTAGTTCTATGTAGTTTCTCAGACAGGTGCAGATTAGAAAGGATGAGGGGGCAGCAATCTATAAGAGACTCACAAATTATAGCAAGTCGTGGCTCTTCCTAAATGTGCCCCAACACCAAAGGATGAGCCATTTCCCCCAAAGCAGAGGTGTAGGCATGTGGAGGAGGGTCACACAACAAGGGCTAGAGACCAGTTTGAGGAAAGAGAAATTGGAGGCGAATTTGAGGGGGAAGGTGAGACTGGGAATTGAGAACCGTTTCAAAGACGGGGCGGGGCAGGGAGGGGGGCGGTGATACCTGAGCTGAACTCTGAATGTAAAGGATTACAAGAGGCAGGAACTCCTGAGCAGGGAGTACATACCAGACTTGGGGGCCACCACTGCCCCTGGGGAGCATCAGTCAGCTAAACAGACTTCTCCAGAGCTGGACACTTTGGCCCAAGTAGGGTTCATCACCTAGCTCTGTTACTCACCTCTCTGCCAGCTATGTCAGCACTGCAGCACAAGGACCACTTTAGAAAACAGGAGCCCAGAGGTTTGGGCTTCGCTGGTTTTTATGAGCTGCCTTCAGGCTACCCTGGAGGAGTAAGAGAGAGAGGGAGGCTGATGCCCTCATTAGGACTGTTGGCAGTACCTGCTGCCTTCCTGGCCAACAGCTCGATTATCTGATTGTGGTAACATCTGGGACCACTGAGTGTAAGGGAGAAGAGCCCTACACGCCGCAGGAGGCCCTGAGGGCACCACTGTATCACAGCAGTGGACAAGAATGGGTGATCATAATGACCACCCTGTGTCATCAAGAATAGTTTATAGTATGTTCCATTGACTCAATTGAAGAGGGCAGGGAACACTGCATTGCATTTCAGAGAGGCAGCAGATTGTGTAGGAAAGCATTATGGATTCTGAGTCAGAAGACCTGGGTTTGTGTCTTAGTTCAGGCATTTCGTAGCTGGGAGACCTTGGAAGTTACTTTGCTATTCTGAGTCACAGTGTTTCCTCATCTGTAAAATGGGGGTCCTAAGATGGGTTACATTCAATAATGGGAAAAACACTGGGATTTGGAGATAGAAAGCGCGGGCCCAGATCTCATCTCTGCTACTTAATAGTGACACCATCACATCCTTGCCATCATCATCGTAACTAGCATTTATATAGAACCTACTATGTGCCAGAATATTTAATCTTGATAACAACACTGGGATATAGGAGTTATTATTATCTCGGTTTGATAGTTAAGGAAACTAAGGTATGCAGAAGCTAAGTGACTTGCCCAGGCTCACACAACCAATGGGCATCCAAGTTCACATTTGAACTCAGATCTTGCTCACATCCAGCATGGCACTCTATCCCTGCACCATCTAGCTGCTCATGAACCCTGTGCAAACTTTGTTCTCCATCTTTGTAAAAATGAGGGGTGAGAAATAAGGAGGAATGAATGAATGAAGTCCTTCATAACCTGCCCCTTTCACCTTCCCCATCTTCTTCCACATCACACCCCTCCACCTACTTGTGATCCAGTGTTGCTGGCAGTCTTGCTGTTCTTAAAACAAGACACTCTCCACTCTGAGCATTGTTCCTGGCTATTCCCCATGCCTGGATTGCTCTCCCTCCTTATGTCCTACTCGTGGCTTTCACATCCCTGCTAAAAGCCCACCTTCTACAGGAAGCCTTCCCCCACCCTCCTCAATCCCAGTGACTGCCTTCTGTTGATTAGCCCCACTTAATCCTGTATACAGGTCATTTGTACGTAGTTGTTTGTATGTTGTGTCCCTCATTAAACCATGTGTTCCTCTCGTGCAGGGACTGTTGGCCTTCCCTTGTATTCCCATGCCCAGCACATCGTCTGGCTCAGAGGAGGCACTTCATAAATGTTTACTGACTAGCAATGAGCATTTATGAAGTGCTTCTTATGAGCTAAGCATCATGCTAAGTGCTAGAGATACAAATAACCAAACTTAACAGAGATAAGGGCAAGTTACATGCATTCAATTCGACCCAGTCCAGAACATTTATTAAGCACCTACTGCCAGGCTGCTGGGGATACAATTTATTTAAAAAAAAAAAAAAAAAAAAAGAGACAGTCCCTGCCTTCTAGGAACTCACAGTCTAAAAGGGAGACAATGCACAAAGGGAGGGAGGGATGTTCTCCATTTGTTCCTCACAACAACCCTGTGAGGTAAATTCTGTTATCCCCATTTTACAGAGAAGGAAACTGTAGCTCAAAGAGGTTAAGTGATTTTTCCTGAGCCACCTAGCTAGTAAATGTCTGAGATGGGTTCAAATCCAGATCTCTATTGCTTCCAAAACTGATACGTTCCAGATGGTTGCTAAAGCCTGTCAAACTCCAAATCCTATTCTCAATGAACTTCATGGGGTTGATGTAAGAAAAATGTTTTATAAATTGTCAAGTACTCCAGGAAGTTAAGCTTTTGCAATCATTTGAGAAACATTTATATCCAAAGTGTTAGCAAAAATAGTTTTGATGCTTCAGGTTGTAAACAGCTCATTCCCAAAAGGTTTCAGCCAGCTAGAGTGGGTTCATGGTGGAGTAGAAAGAGGCACAGACCTGGAATCAGCGCACTTGGGTCAAGAAGGGATCCATGTAGCTCAGTGACTTTGCCTAAGGCTCTTTCCATCGGGGAAGACTGACTACTCAAAGCTTCATTGCCTGGGGGAGGGGCAGAGTTGGTAAAAGGCTGGGTAAAGCAGGAATCTGGTCTTCTGGCTTCTGCCTTTGAGAGGGAACAAAGTTCTAGATTCTCTTCAGGAAGAGGTCCCTCAAGGGACAGAAAGACTTTGGGAAGAAGTCAACATGTAGAGTACTCACAGTCTCACCTCCATCATGTCCTTATTATTCCTAGTGTACTATACTAGAGACTAGGGAATCTCCCCTTAGATGAGATCTGAGACTATGTCTATCGCTGTCTCTGTCTCTCTGTCTCTCTCTGTGTCTCTGTCTTTCTTTGTGGCTCCATCTCTCTCTGTATCTCTTCCTTCCTCCCTCCCCACCCCACCCTAATCTCTCTTTCTCTCTCACAGAAATAAACTTGATCCCAATGGAAGAATTCATTCTCTCTCCTGTATTCACTGATCCCTAATCTCATGCATATACTTTCTCTGATTTCTGTTAAGATAAATGGGTTTATTTGCCATTTATTATGGGTGTTGCACTGGCATTTGGTGAGAAGAGAGTCAAGCCTTGGGGATATATATACATGTATATGTATATATGTGTGTGTGTACATGTGTGTATGTATATACATATATGTAAATATATAGTCTAGGATACCCCTTTCTCATTAAAGGATAGCAATCAGGAACTCAGCTAGACTAATATTATATGAGGAGGGAGGGAACAGATAGATATAATTCTAGCCCAGTACCCCCTCTCTTTAAAGAGAGAAGATTGGCCAGTCTCTGGTCCTAAACTCCTGCTTCCCCTCACTGCAGGAATCAAAGTCTCCTTTGGAGAAGGGTGGAGGTAGGTTAGAGATATTTGTTTTTGCCCAATATGGCTGGCACTATATAGCTAGTCTCCATTACAAAGGAAGAAAATGAAGCTTAAATTGGGGATATGAACAGCTGGGTGGTGCAGTGGATAGAGCACCAACCACACCCAGACGTAGCTAGCACGTAACCTACGTGGGTAAAGCACACACAACACACCCCTTACAAAATCTTGGCTCCAACACCTATGCTATGGCCTTTGTGAACATCAGCCTCTCACTGGACCACTTCAGGATTCAAATGCCCCTTTTGTAAAAAGAAGTAATTTGACCAAATGGTCCCTAAGGTTCCTTCTAGCTCTCAAATGCATAATCCTCTCCTGAGGCATTACTGGATGGCTGCCCTTTCTTTATTTGAAACATAAATAGAAGCATTAGATACGTGTCAATTACCTGGTTGTTGGTCTCTGGTCTGTCCTAAAATGCCATCTTTATATTTCAGTGTTTATATACAGACTACATGGGCAGCTAGGTGGTACAGTGGATAAAGCATTGGGATTGAAATCAAGAAGACATCTTCCTGAGTTCAAATCCAGCCTCAGACACTTACTGTATGACACCCTGAGCAAATCACTTAATCCTATTTGCCTCAGTTTCCCCATCTCTAAAACAAGCTAGAGAAGGAAATGGCAAAACTACTCCAGTGTCTTTGCCAAGAAAACCGCAAAATGTGGTCACAAAGAGTCAGATACAACAGAAATGATGTAATAACAACATGCAGGATATGTATATAAGCATGAGCTACACGGGTGGCATTTTTCCTTCTTTTCTCACATTATGACTTTTGACCAAAAGCCTTGGAAAGCCTTGGAGCACAAATATGGACCCCTGACCCAGGCCACCTTGTTATAGCATGAGATAGCAGCTATGACTGGGATGCTATGAACCCCCTTATGCCTCTTTGTTTTAGCATCATGGAAGAGAAGAAGCCAAACAGCTTATAATCTAGAAAAAAGAAAGTGTGTATTTCTCTCAGGTAGGCATAATCATATTCTTTAAAAAGAAGTTTTATATCAATAAATCTTTTGTTCTTATGTCACCATCAATTCTACCTCCCACATACTCACACATATACACATAGACATTGAATCCTCCTCTGTAACAAAGAAAAAGCTGAGCAAAACCAACTGACAGAGTGTTGAGGGAGGAGGGACTAGGGGCTATGCTCGCTTGATTGAGGCAAGATGTTAGTGAAATTGCAAGTATACCTTATAAGGAAATATTATGTATAATAAAAGATGATTGGG
>CM053595.1:139430785-139458475 GCA_028646575.1 Pseudocheirus occidentalis
GGACCAAAAGAGATAACATATGTAAAGTACTTTGTAAACTAAAGTGCTATAAAAATGCATTTATGTAGCACCTACTATGTACCCAACACTGTGCTAAGCCCTTTACAAATATTTATCTCATTTAATATGACAGTTATTATTATTAGCAAAACAGGGAATGGAAACCAACTTCTCTGACTGCAACTCAGGGCTCATTATTCTCCCTACATTACAAATGAGGCAGCTGAGGGGCCAGGAGCGGGAAGTGATTTGGCCAAGTTCAGTGACCACACTGAGTCAGTGGCAGGCCCAGACTTCCTTTCCCAGATAGGCAGTGTTCCTTCTGTCTTTCTCCTCCTGCCACCACACAAGGGCCTTCTTTTGGGCCATGGGGTTGGGGTGAAGAGAATGACTTTGCTAATATCTTGTCTGCTTCCTGATGGCTGGCGAAGGGAGCTGACCAGAGAGCAGGGTGGAGACAGGGAACCTGGCATTTCTCAATGCTGTCCTCCAAGGGGACGGGTGTGTGGGCGAGTTTGGCCTGAATCTGGAAGCCCTGCAAGGACAGTTAGCACAGAGAGTGATGACTTCCACTGGCAAGCATATGTCGTCTTTTGTTCTGCACCAGATGGAAGAAGTTTGGCTCAGTCCCCAAATCTGTGAAGCTGCTGACCCACTTGGAAGCTCTGGAGTTAAAAGAGGATAACAAAAAGTCAGAGATCCTAGGATTCAGAGCTGAGAGGGCCTTAGACCACAGTATGCCAGAGCTGGAAGAGACCTTTGAACACAGACTGTCAAAACTGGAAGGAAACTTAGGACATCCAATACCAGGGCTCATAGAACCTTAAGACAGAGTATTGGCGCTAGAAGGGACCAAAGAACAGAATATGTTAGAATTTAAAAGGACCTTAGAACACAGAATGTCAGAGCTGGAAGCAACCTTAGAATATAGCCTGTCAAAGCAGGAATGAAATTTAGAACATAAAATTCCAGGGCTTGTGGAGACCTTAAAATAGTATATCAGATCTAAAAAGGACCAAATAACAGTACATGGTAGAATTCAAAGGGTACTTGGACTCCAGGACGCCAAAGCTGGAAGGGACCTTAGAACACAGAATGTTAGAACTAGGAGGACCCTTAGAACACAGAATGTTATAACTTGAAAAAACTTTAGAACACAGAATATCAGAGCTGGAAAAGGCTTTAGATACAGAATGTCAGGGCTTGAAGATACCTTAAAACACAGCACCTCAAAACTGGAAGGGACCTTAGAGCATAAAATATCAAAATTGAAAGGAAATCTAGAATCAGGGGTCTGCTGGTAGCTGTCTAACAATCAGCTCTATGAAAAAAATAATGTGCCCACAACACCCTTAAGTAAATATCTTCTCCATCATTTTAAGTGTAGACAATCAACAAAACAATCAATCATTTATAGCACTTGACGAACTGTAGAGCATAAATGCTTGAAATTTTAACAGTCCCTCTGGAAGATGACTCCTGTACCCCTGCAGTTAGAACATACATGTCAGAGCTAGAATAGACCTTAGGAGTCAGATGTCAGTGCCAAAAGGGAACTTAGAATAGAGCTCATCCAAGATGTAAAGGACCTCAAAATAGAGAACGTCAAAGTCCAGAGCACTCTCAAACAACATATCAGAGCTGAATAGCACCTGAAAACACAGAAAGTCAAAGCTAAAAGGTACCTTGGAACACAGAATGTCAGAGCTTAGAGGGCCCTCAGAACACAGAATGTCAGAGCTGGAAGAATCCTTAGAAGACAGAATGTCAGAGCTTGGAGGACTCTTTAAACACAGAATGTCAGAGCTGGAAGAGTCCTTAGAACACAGAATGTCAGAGCTGGGAAGGGCCTTAGAACACAGAACGTCAGAGCTGGTAGGACCCTCAGAACATAGAATGTCAGAGCTAGGAGGACCCTCAGAACACAGAATGTCAGAGCTAGGAGGACCCTTAGAACACAGAATGTCAGAACTGGGAGGGCCCTCAGAACACAGAATGTCAGAGCTGGAAGAGTCCTTAGAACACAGAATGTCAGAGCTGGGAAGGGCCTCAGAACACAGAATGTCAGAGCTGGAAGGGCCCTTAGGACACAGAATGTCAGAGCTGGGAGGGCCCTCAGAACATAGAATTTCAGAGCTGGAAGAGTCCTTAGAACACAAAATGTCAGAGCTGGGAAGGGTCTTAGGACACAGAATGTCAGAGCTGGGAAGGGTCTTAGAACACAGAATGTCAGAGCTGGGAGGACCCTTAGAACACAGAATGTCAGAGCTGGGAAGGGCCTTAGAACACAGAATGTCAGAGCTGGAAGAGTCCTTACAACACAGAATATCAGAGCTGGGAAGGGCCTCAGAACACAGAATGTCAGAGCTGGAAGGGCCCTTAGGACACAGAATGTCAGAGCTGGAAGAGTCCTTAGAACACAGAATGTCAGAGCTGGGAAGGGTCTTAGAACACAGAATGTCAGAGGTGGGAGGACCCTTAGGACACAGAATATTTACAGATAGATGGAATCTTAAAGAGTGACTAGTTTCACCCTATTCCGAGAGCTAAATGGCACAGCAGAAAGTACTCTCACCCTAGAGTCAAGGAAAATCTGAGTTCAAATCTGGACTCAGATACTTACTAGATGTGTGACCCTGGGCAAGTCATTTAACTATCTCAGCTTCAGTTTCTCCATCTGTAAAATCAGCATAATAATAGCACCTACCTCCCAGAATTCAAAGGAATCACCATTTATTAACTGAATTTTTGTTGTAAGGATCAGATGAGTTAATAGATAAAAAGAGCTTTGTAAACCTATTAAATATTTAAATACTACAGAAATGTGATCTATTATTATGAGTCATAAAAATGACATCGGACTTGAAGTCAGAGGCACGGATCTGAGTAGTGGCTCTGCCACTTACTACATTTTTGACCCTGGTATAATGAAAAGAGCCCTGAATTTGGAGTCTCACGGCCTGGGTTCAAATACTGATTCAATTAGTCACTCACTGAACAACTATTAAGTGCTCACTACGGGCTGGGGGCCGCACTAAGTGCTGGGGTCACAGAGAAAGGCTAAAACAATCCGTACCCTCAATGAGCTCACACTCTAGTGAGAAACATGACATGCAAATAATGAAATACATACAAGACGCATACAGAGAAGCTTTTCTTAGAGAGGAAGACTCTAGCAATTAGGGGGATTGAGAAAAACTTCCTGCAGAGAGCAATGTTTGAGCTGTTCCTGACTCCTGCGAGGCCCCTGGAGGCCAAGCTCACAGGGATAGGAGGATATATGGCCTGGGTAGTATGGGGGCACATCAACCCAGCCAGGGCTCAGGATATGGTGACAGGCCAACTGTGTGACATCAGGCAGCTGCTTTGACCTCTCTGAGCCTTAGGATTCAAAAGCAGTCCAAGATTTCTTCAACCCTGCTACTTGACATTGTAAGCATTACGGCTTCTGCTGTCCACGTGATAACAGAGATAGGGAAGCAGTCACCAATTGCGAAAATTTTTTCCTTTTTCCTTCCCAGCCCCGTGTGCTGCCAGCGGCTAGTTTGTGGGAAGTTGGATAATTGGGACAGCAGCAGACAACCTTGCTGAGGGAGAGAGACAGAATCGTGTGCTCATCTCTGGAAGAAGAGGCTCACATCTCCTCAACTCCTCCTTAAATAATCACCAATATTTATTACTTAGTCTCTCTCCCCACCCCACCCCCCAGTCAGAGAGTCAGAGGGAAAGGAGGAGGGGAAGGTATCGATGAAGGAAGAGAAAGCTGCTGTGGCATCTAAAAGCCCCACATGATGGAGGAGGCTGACCAAAATCAGCTCATGAAAATAGAAAACCTGCTCTCAGGCACACTCCAGGATTGATTTTCTATTCTCAGGACTGAAAAATGAACTTTTATTTTAAAATCCTTTATGGAATGTGTCTGTGAGCTGGGAAAGGTATTTATTATTGTTATTGAACCAGATGTGACTTTTGGTGGCAGAGAAAATTACTGGCTGCCACCGAATTTTCTCTTTCTCTGTCACCAGAAGTGAGAACCTCAGCCTTGTGTTTGTGTAAACAAATGATGACACTAGGAACAGCTTTGCATTTTACAGGAAAACTCCTCTCTGAAGGGTCCCCACATGCTATGATAGCACCATCTTAGCTCTAACTATAAGAATTAAAAAGCACTTGACTGAGACCTGGTGACCTCAGTGACAGTGGACAGGGTGCCAGTGACAGTTTTGCTGCAAATTTTCTGTGTGACCTTGGACAAATTACATCCCCTCTTGGTGATTCGGTTTCACCATCTGTAAAAACAGAGAGTTAGAGTAGATCTTTCCAGATCT
This sequence comes from Pseudocheirus occidentalis, assembly GCA_028646575.1. NCBI lineage: Eukaryota > Metazoa > Chordata > Mammalia > Diprotodontia > Pseudocheiridae > Pseudocheirus > Pseudocheirus occidentalis. Next base: position 139,435,114 of record CM053595.1, read on the forward strand.
AGCATTCTCTCTTAACCTACAAAGTCTTTGAACTTTTTTTGAAAAAGATTTGGGGGGCAGGTAGGTGGTATAGTGTGAACAGAGCACTGGCCCCAAAGTCAGAAGAACCTGAGTTCAAATCTAGCCTCAAACACTTGACACTTAACTAGTGTTGTGACCTTGGGCAAGTCATTTAACCACAACTGCCTTGCTTTCCCTCCCCTCAAAAACAAACAGATTTTGATAGTAGGTTTAAGTATATTTGGTTTCCTTTGTAAGCCTACATATCTTGTTCTTTACATTTTAAAATATTATTCTGAGAAGAGGTCCATAGGCTTCACCAGACTGACACAGTTATCCATAACACAACCAAACTTAAGAACCCTTGTTCTAAGACCACTTCTACTAACTAACATTCTATGTTCTAGAATTTTTTCTAGATAACATTCCATGTTCAAAATTCCTTTCCAGCTCGGACATTTCATGCTCTAATTCTCTTACATACCTGATATTCTATGTTCTAAGTTCTCTTCCAGCTCTAACACCCTATATTCTAAAACAGGGGTGGGGAACCTGCATCCTCGAGGCCACATGTGGCCTTCTAGGTCCTTAGCTGCAGTCTTCTGACTGATTGGCAGTTTTACAGAACACATCCTTTTATTAGGGGGATTTGTTCTGTGAAGTTTGGATTCAGTCAAAGGGCTGTGCTTGAAGACATAGAAGGCCACATGTGATTAAGAAGCCACAGGTTCCCCACCCATTCTAGAATGTTTTTCTAGATCTAACACTCTATGTTCAAAGATCCCTTCCAGCTCAGACATTCTATGTTCCACTTCCCTTCCAGACCTGATGTTCTATGTTCTGTGTTCCCTCCCAACTCTAACACCCTACCTTTTTAAGGTCCCATATATTCAAAGGTCTCTTCCATATTTGCCATTCTGTGTGTTAACATCCCTTGCAGATCTCCACCATTCTGTGTTCTAAGATCTCTTTCTATAAATAGCATTGACACAGTACTTCCAAGTTTGCAAAGCACTTTACAAATATCTCATCACAACAATCCAGGAAGGTAGGTGCTATTGTTAGCCTCATGTTACAGGTGAGGAAACTGAGACAGAGGTTAAGTGGCTTGCTCAGAGCCACACAGCTAGCAAGTATCCAGGGCTGCATTTGAGCCCAGGCCTTCCCGACTCCAGATCCAGTGCCATCTAGCTGCCTAATTCCAGTTCTGCTCTTCTATGTTTGATGTTCTTGGAATTCTATGATTCTATGGGCATAGAAGGACAGCTAGATAGCTCAGTGGATACAGCACAATGTCTAGAATCAGGAAGACCTGAGTTCAAATCATGCCTCAGACACTTACAAGTGTGATCCTTGGCAAGTCACTTAACTCTGCCTCAGTTTCCTCACCTGTAACATGAGCTAGAAGAGGAAATGGCAAACCATTCCAGGATCTTTGCCAAGAAAATCCCATGGGGTCACAAGGAATCAGACATGATTAAACAACAACCACAAAATGAGTATGGGATATCAGATTGAGATTGAGACAGGTGCAGTAATTTATCTAAGTTCATAAAACTACAACAATCAATTCATGTTCTACCAGGTCTAACCTGCATGTTCTCTCTGCAATAAATGTCATGGGTTTCCAACTATGGTTCTAACATCTGGCTTAGGGTCAAAAGGCCTGGGCGCCTCCTTTTCCCTTACCTACTCTCAACCTGCTGCCAGCATCCTTCCCTCGAGTGACCATGAGCACTGGTAAAGCCCTGGATGAAATTCCAACAATGTTAGAAATGAAATGGTGATGCTTCCAAGTTATCAGCTTTAATACTAGGAACTTGTCACCCATTCTTCCCACTACCTGCCACCTCTGCCCATGGGAGATCCTGAGTGGAACTTATTTCCAGAATCCCTGCTCTAAGGCAGGAATCTGAACCTTGTCAGGACCCACAGACACTTCTGCAAGCTGCTGACCCTCCACTCTACCCCTGCTCCCTTGCTAGGACCCCCAAAAACCCAGCCTAACTAGAAATGTCCTCCTTCTTCCTCTTCCAGTGATCCAAATCCTTTCTGTCTAGCAAAGCCTAGCTTAAGCTCTGCTTCTTCTGAGAAGCCTTCTGTGATCACGGCAATGATTTCTCCCTCGTCTGAACTCCAAAGCACAATGTGTACCTCTTATTAGGCAATTTCTCATGGCCTGCCTTTGACAGCACATTTATTTGACAGTACAGCCTTGGACTATGATTTAACTCCTATGACTCCCATTCAATTTGATTCAATTAAGTGCCTACTACCTTCTATCCTGGAGATACCAAAAGAGAAAAATAACTCAGTTTCTTCCCTCAAGGAGCTTATGTTCTACAAAAGAATTTTCTTTTGAAAATTTATTTATATTCCTTTTTTGTCACTATAACCAGAACCAACTCCTTGAGATTCACTGTGTCCTAGATTCATGTTTAACATTTCTCTACAAAATAATATTTCATAAGACGTAAATGCTCAAAAGAGGGTCAAAGAATTAAAACTAGAAAGGAGCTCGAGGGTCATCTGGCTGTCTAACCTGGTCGTTTTACAGATGAGAAAACGGAGGCTTAGAGAGGTCGAATGTCAGGTCCAAGATCACAAAGGTTGTAGGTAATTAAGATAAGATTTTAACTGTCTGATTCCAAAGCCACAACTCTTTCCACATAATCACTTAAAAAAGAGAGAGATAGACTCAGTGCTGCCCTGTATCCCACACAATATAAAGGGACCCAGAGGAAGCCCTCTTGCTTAATAGGCTGTCAGTGAAGAGTTTACAGAAATGAGGACACAAAGAATGAGGAGGACTGGAGGGGATAAAACTACAACCCTGGAGCAAAAAGTCATTGATATATCAATGATGGTATTGATAATGCCTTCCCCCACACAGGGCATTTTCTCTGACCCCATACACACACATACCCAGAATACTCTCCCTCCTCATCTCTACCTGCTGACTTCTCTGGCTTCCTTCAAGTCTCAGCTAAAAGCTCATCTTCTCCAGCAATAGTGTCAAACTCAGAGAGAAAAGGGGCATGTGGGTGTGGCTAGGTGGCACAGTGGGTAGAGTACCAGCCCTGGAGTCAGAAGGACCTAAGTTCAAATCTGGCCTCAGACACTTACTAGCTGTGTGACGCTGGGCAGGTCATTTCACCCCTAACAGAAAAGGGGGATGCAGGGGACACTAAATCTTACAAAAGGATCCCTGCAGCTACGTATTGACTTAGAAAATCACATATTTAATATAGCCTGTGTCTTGTTGTATTTTTACTTATTTTGTTCAGTACTTCCCTATTACATTTTAATTTTAATTTTATTTACAGAAAAGACAGCTCTTTTTAATTACATTTTAATCTGCTGCCAGTGGTATTCAGGAATGGTGTAGCCAAATGCGGCATGTTTGACACCTCTGTTCTACTGGAAGCCTTTCCTTATCTAAGCCCTCTTAATTCTAGGGCCTTCCCTCTCTTATTCATTTCCTATTTATCCTGCAGGTAGACTGTTGGTACATATTTGTTTGTTCATTGCCTCCCTTAGACCATGATCTCCTTGAGGACAGTGTCTGATTTTTTTCTCTCTTTGTATCCCCAGACTTAGCATAGTGCCTACACACAGAAGGCACTTAATAAGTGCTTACTGACTAACCTCAAATATGAAGTTGGCAAAGCATAAAAATCACGAAGGATCATAAGCTGTAGAGATCATCAAGTCCATTCTCTCTTCATTTTACACGTGGGGAAACTGAAGGTCTGAGACAGGGAGGAGCTTGCTCAAGATCACAAAGCTAGTAAGCAAACACCAGAATTTGAATCCAGGTCCTTTGACTCCAAGTCTAGCAGTCTCTCCCCTATAACATGCTGCATCTCACCTATTTCACATAACAATTTACAAAGACCTTTAATGCACTTCATGCTTTCTGATTCACGGGACAACAATGAGAGGCTAGATAGGCAAGGATTATTATCCCCATTATACAGATGAGGAAACTGAGACCCAAAGAGGCAAAGTGACTTGCTCAGGGTTACTTACCACAGTCAATGACTCCACAGAAATGAGGCTCTAAGTCTTGTTTGATGGTGCTGACAACATGTCCCATGCTTTGTTTGGGGGTTTTTGGACCTAGCTAGGCAGGGGAGGACAGCCGGATCATTAGTCATTGAAGTGGGAAAGGTCAATAAGTCTAGAACTGGAGGTCATCAATATTATTGAGTCAACCCACCTTATTCTACAGATTCATAAACTGAGACTTGGGAAGCTATTTGCCCACGATCACACAGGCAGTAAGTACTGGAAATCCATGTCCCATCCCTTGCAGTTCTCATAGACACAATCACACCTTTCACTCTAGGGTGCTAAGGTCTCCCATCCTCTCTGCCTCAAAGGGCTATGCCTCTACCACATATCCCTTTCCCTTTGACCTGGATCAGAAGCTGGCACTATTGATTGGAGCCTGGTATTGGACGAATATGGCTGAAAATGGTGGCTAATTGGAGCAGAGGTTTACTCCACCCCCAGAAGGCACCAGTCACCCTATAAAACCAGCATTATTAAATGTTGCTCAAATTACCTTTTATAGGGCTCCAGGCTGTAAAAGGGAATTACAATGCTTTCATTTATGGGAAGGCTAAGGTGCCTGCAGAAATGCCCTCCTTAGTTCTTAAGCAATTAGTTTTACTGGTGGCAGGATTAATAGATTGCAAATGATGTGCCAGCCCAACGTGATCTAAGAGGTGGCTGACCCACTCCTGCCACTCACAGCTCTCACCAAGGTGCTTGGCTAAAATGAGTTTTCTAATGCTTCTAATTTCCTTTTGTGGAGAATGAGAGAATTGGGACTAGAGCTGTCTTTTCTATAAGTTATCCAGCTGAAAAGAGCTCAATTGCATTCAATGTCTTCCTCCACATATAATAGGAGGTGCCATGATGAGTGAAAATCTATTTATTAAAGAGAATCTATCCCAATAGCAGTTAGCATAAATACAAGCACTGCATATATATTTCATCAGATGACTGCTCCCAGGAATGATAAATCATGAAGTCCCTACCTACAATCCTACAATGTTAGAAGCGGGAAAGGCTGCAGAACATAGGATGTGGAATATAGAATGTCAAAGCTATTGTTGATCTTGTTGTGACCTGCAAGTGGATTTAAATGAGGAAGAGCTATGCAAAGTCACCAGCCTCACTGTCTGCTTCAGAGCCACCTGGGTCCAGTGTCAAGATATAGATCAAGGTGACTGGAGGTGGCCCTCAGAACATCAAAGCCAAAAGATAACCAAATATATAGAACACAAAAAGTCAGCACTGATAGGGATCTTAGACATTTTAGAGATGGGAGGGAACTAAGAACCTAAAATATACAATTCAGAGCTGGAAATTACCTTAAAACATAGAAAAGCATAGCTGGCTGGGAACTTAGAATATAGAACATGTGATCTATAATCTGAAATTTCAGATCTGGAAAGAGCCTTGAAACAGAGGTCACAGAATGTCAGCGTTGGGGGGACCTTAGACTATAGAATGCTAGAACTTGAAGGGAAATTTAGGAACATGGAATGTGATGTAATGAAAGGGGCCTTTGAGGACGTCTAATCTGCCCTTATTTTTGGACAGAAAGAAGCAGATCCCAAAGGGGCGAGTAGCCCAAGGTCATGGAGAAAATTGGTGGCAGTCTGGACTTGACCTTCTTTGGTGCCACTTTGAATTGCCATGGTACAGAGGTACCCAGCTGAAGTTAACTTAAGGATGCTGGGTGGCACAGGATGGCAGCTGGTTCACTCTCCCCCTCAGGCATGAAAACATGAATACACTCACAAGACACCAAATGCTGCAAACTGTCACAGACTTTTTTTTTTTTAATTTGAGCCCTCTTCATGTATCTCAGTTTCTAAATATTCTGTCTGACTCTTGACTATGTTTTGTCTTGATCTTTTGAATGCTACAATCCTCCGGTATGGACATATGCTTCTAATCCAACCCATGCTTTCTGCCTCATGGTAGGAAGCTCCCAGGCCCAGTCTATGACATGTCTGCCAAGAGTGAGGGTCAGAAGAAACATTACAAGACCCAATGCTCCTGTCTCTTAGCCTGCCTTTTTTACTACATCCTTCTGCTCCTGTCTTACCTTTTTATTTTCCTTAAACACAGACTGACCAAAGCACTACCCCACCCAATCCACTCCAGTTTATTTTTTTATTCTTTTGCCTCTAGGATAAAATATAAATTCCTCTGTTTAAATTTTAAAGCCCCATACCACTTGGCCCCAATCTATCTTTCCAGCCTTATTGGACATTATTCTCCCTTCTACACTTTTCCAATCCTGCCAAACTGTCCTCTCTCTGCTCCTCACACACACTTCACTTCCCATCCTTCTGCCTTTGCACGGGCCTTCTCCATGTGGGAAATGCACCCCCTCCTCACCTCTCCCTCACTTCTTTTAAGACACAGTCCAAGCACTGAATGAAGGCTTGTCTGATGACCCTCCCAAACGAGCATATGTTTAAGGTAAGATTAGTGTCTTCACTCCCAAACTGCCTTACATTTAATGACCTTCGGTTTATTTGTACTTATTCACTTACCATTTCTATGGGATATACTTCTCCATGTCCTTGTTGTCTCCCCCATTAGATTGTGAGTTCTTTGGAGAAAGGGATTGGTTCATTCTTTGTCCTTGTATCTCCAGGGCCTAGCACAGCACCTGGTACTTGACCACTACTTGATGTTTGATATGCTTCTTTGTTGAAGAAAATGAAACTGAGAAACAAAACAAAAGTTAAAAGCAAAATCTAAATTCATTATTCTTTAGGCCTGTGTGATGTGTAACCCACTGATGTTCAGGATAATAATTCCAAGACCCAGTAAAACACTGCAGTGCTCTTTGGGTCAGCAGAGAAAGTATTCATTTAATTTGGAGTATGTTTTATTGTATTTTAATAGGTTGAAAATTGGGATTCCACATAGGACTTGAAGAGAAACTCTCTGTTAGTTGTCTGTCTAATTAGAAAACATAATGAAGGAGGCACCATGAGAAGAAAACTAGCCTGTGGGTCAGTAGACTCACGGAGGAGTCCTAGCTCTACCATTCATTCCTGTGTGACCCTGGGTAAATCGTTTCTCCCTTCCAAGCTTCAGTTTCAACTTCCCTAGGATGGAAGAGGAAGGGAAGAGGAAGGTGTTAGATTAAATGACCTCTCAGAGACAGGTAAATGGCACAGTAGAAAGAGCTTTGGGGCCCTGAGTGAGAAAGACCTAATTAGGTTCAAATGTGACTTCAGACATTGTGTGACTGTGGGGACCTCTATAAGGGTGTGTTTCTCCATCTGCAAAATGGGAATAATGATAATAGTATCCACTTTTCATGGTCATTGTGTGAATCCAACAAAATTACATTTTGGTAAAGGTCTTTGTAAGCTAAAAGTCATAGAAAAGCTAGCTATATGAAGGGTTTTTGTGTTGTGCTTTGAAGGAATCTAGGTATTCTCTAAGGTGGCAGTACAGAGAGAGTGCATTCCAGATGTGTTGGACACCTGCAGGAGTTGGCCAGCTAGTGTTATTAGAATGGAGAATTCAGGAAGAAGAAGAATATGAGAAAAAGTGTGGGGTGGAAGGGGAGATGGTTGAATGCATTTAAATGCCAGGTACAGGCATTAGGGAGTCATTTTAAATTAAAGGAGTGACGCGGTCAGATCTGTTTTAGGAATGTCAGTTTTTAGTTCTGTAGAGGATAAGACAGCTAAGTGGCACAATGGATAGAGTACCTGGCCTGCTGCTTAAGAAGACTTCATCTTCCTGAGTTCAAATCTGGTCTCAGACAATTACTAGTTGTGTGACCCTGGGCAAGTCACCTAATCCTGTTTGCTTCAGTTTCCCCATCTCTGAAAAGCTAGAAAAGGAAATGGCAAACCACCCTGGTGTCTTTGCCAAGAAAACCCCAAATAGATTCATGAAGAGTCAGACAAGACTGAAAATGACTGAATAACATGGACATGAGTACGTGCTGTGGCCCCTCACAGTTTTAATGTTCCATTGTTCCTCTTCCCTCTCTCTATGATCTTGCAGCTGACTTTGATTTGAGGGAGGGAGGGCTGTGCAGTTCTAGAGGTCACATTTTAGAAAAGATATTTACAAGCTGAAAAATTACCTTGATGGTAAAAGGAGTAGGAAATGCTGGGTGTGAAAGCACTTTGATAAAACCAAATGAACAAATGTAAGCCAAGAGACAACTTGAAAACTGGGTGGGATGAGCCAAAGATCCAGTTATTTGGAAAAAGGTAGAAACAGTAAACAGGAATTGTTGACTCTGGAGTTCAGAGGATTTGTACTTGGAGTGAGATGAAGGATGACAGATTCAAATATGAATATTATTAAACCTGGATATGCTATTTATCTTGTCTCTCAAGAAACAATAGCTTTCTAAAAAAAAAAAAGTACCATGCCATTTTTTACAGATTTCTACACTATATAACAAAGACTGTAGGCTCTTAATAAATAACCCTTCTAGTTTCTAATTTCATTTTAATGCCAGCCACATCTAGATTTACAGGAAGGCTGTGTCCTGGAAGAGTGGTATTGAAAACAGCTCCCTTTAATTTGAACTCCATTTTCTCATTGATCGTCCTATTATGTAACGTCTAATATTATATATATATTTCCCATTGATTGCCATTATACTACTATATGATGTTATAAAGGCAATCAATGGGAAAAAATGGGCAGCAATGACAGTGGAAATAATTCTGGGTTCAGGTTAGATGGCCATGGTTTAAATCTAGACTCTGCCTCTTACTATCTGTATAGCCTTGGGCCAGTCATTCAACTTCCCTGAGTCTCATTTTCATCCTCTGTAAATCAAGGCAGTTGTGCTAGATGGCCTCAATGGTCCATTTCAACTCTAAATCAATAGTCCTATGACATCTCTAAATTCCCTTTAAACTCTATTCCTATTCTAAGATGTGTTATTTTTATTTGTGGAATTTTATTGGTGGGAACTCACTCGGAGGATTTGGAACTAGCAGGGACAGTCAACAAAAGCATTTAATAAGTCCCTACTATGTTCCTGGCATCATACTAAACACTAGAGATACAAAGAAAGGCAAAAATTGGTTCATGCTCTCAAGGTGCTCCCAGTCTAATGGAAGAAGCGCTATGAAAACGACTATATAGACAAGATGGGGACAGGAAAAATCAATCCACAGTTAGCAAGAGGATACTAGCATTAAGGGGTGGGACAGGAAAGGCTTCTAGAAGATGATGTCTTAGTTGACTTGGGGATCATGTAACTAGTCCAACCCACTTTTTACAAATGGAACTGCAGAACCTTTAGACACCATATCTGGCATCATCTCCACTAATAGCTACTTCCTTATATTTTCCCCTCAATTTCCCCCCGCTATTTCCTGTCTGGAATGGTGGTCCTTTCCTTGCCAAAGCAAACCACTCTCCATGTTCTCCGTCTATCTTATCCAATAGGTTGCTTCCACATTCATCCCCACCTCCTCTTTCTAACCCTTCCATCTCTCCCTATCTACTGGCACTTTCCCAGCTGTCTACACATCTGCCATGTCTCTACCATTCTTTAAAAAAAAAAAAGCTCTTGCTTGATACAAACATCCTACCTAGCTATTTATCCTATCTCTCCTCTTCTTCTCATCTAAACCTGAGGACATTGTCTACACCAGGTGACTCCACTTTGTCTCCTCTCCACATTGTAAATCTTCTGCAATCCGATCTGCTTTTGACCTCACTATTCAATCGAAACTACTCTTTCCAAAGTCACCCGTGTTCTCAGTTACCTGATCTAATGGCCTTTCTCAATACTCATCCTTCTTTATCTCTCTGGAGCCTTTCTAGTCCCTTCTATCTCTTTGTCAACCACTATCTCTTCCTGAACATGCTCACCTCTCTAGGTTTTTGTGAAGACACTGTTCTGTTTTGGTTCTCCTGCCACCTACCTGTTCCTTCTCAACTTCTTTTGCATCCTCAAAAACTCTAAAATTACCACAAGACACTCCATGTCCCGAGTGGGTGTTTTCACTAACTGTCCCCCATGTCTAGAATCCACTCCCTCCTAATTTCAGTCTTCTGGCTTCCTTCAAGTCCCAACTAAAATTCCACCTTCTACAGGAAGCCTTCCCCTTCCCTCCCCCCTTAATTCCAGTGCCTTCCCTATGTTAACTATTTCCAATTTTTCCTGTAAATAACTTGTTTGTCTATTATCTCCTTCATTTAACTGTGAGCTTCTTGAGAGCTAGGACTCTCTTATCTTTCTTTGTCTCACCAGCACTTAGAACGGTAACTGGCATGTAGTAGGCGCTTAATAAATGTTTGTTGACTGACTGACCACTTGCTTATATGTAGAGGAAGTTCCTTCACTGGGAAGCCTATAGGTCAGGACACACCAGCATAAAAATTTGCTTTCCAAGGTCAATATGAAATATTCTTCAATGTTTTGATGTGAATACTTCCCCAAAAAGTGCAGGTCTCCACTCATCCATGCTTTCTCATTCTGTGACTTTCATTCATTTCTTCCCATAATTCTCCCCGGGGGATGTCTACCCAACATGCTAGGTCTCTCCCTCTGCCTAGGGATAGTCATTGGGTAGATGACATTGGGTAGATGGATCCGAGTGGAAAATGGAAGCTGATCTATTACTCTTGCTATACTGTGGTCTCTTGGCTCCTTTGCAAACCTTAACGTGCTAGAGGAATGTACCATTACTATATTTCACAAACTCTCCTCTCTTCCTAATTAATTAATTCAAGAGCCAGAGGGCCTGGTTATTCTGATTCCCCACAGTGGTTGTGCTGGGAGACTAGAGAGCCCAAGCCTAGACAGCAGGGCCCAGGTTTGAGGGAAAAGAGGAAAGCTGGATAATTTCCACTTTAAAAAAACAGAGGACCTTTCATTCTGCTAGTTGCAAAGCAGGCTCTTTCCCTCCATGTATTTTCTCCTCTCTCTGGCTTCAGAGCCAACTCTAACAACAGTTTACATTTCCAACGCTATGATATACAAAGAGCTTTCTTTCCAGTGCCCCTGTGAGGTAAGTGCCAAGGGCATCATTGCCTCCTTTTACTGATGAAGTTCAGGAGGGGGAGAGAAGGGACTAGACTGAGTTGCCTATTAGTTACATAGCCACCAATTGGCAGCATCAGGGCTCAAACCCTTGAGTTTGGGACCACAGGTTCAGGCTCCTTCAACATCATTTGGTTGCCTCCCCAAAGCCACAGAGAACAACCTGGGGCTTTTGGTTCTCTTTTGTTCTCCCATCAAGCCAAAACAGCTGAATACAACTATGTCTTGTTGGGAAATTTATCTCAGCCTTTGGGGCTGATGTTAAATCCATCCCTCTCACAATCATGAGAAAAATCAGTCACTCCTAGATAAAAATTTCCAGCTCATGGGCTGGCACAGACCCCAAGACCCTGAATGAAGTCATGGCCAAAGGTAAATCAGTAGAACCCCACAGAATATGAGCCATCCATCCCTGTTCCGTGGCCTCTCTCACTATACCTCACTCAGAATGGTCCTAAGTGTTCAGATCCCAAGCAGCTCCTGGGAAAAGACACTGTGCATGGCCATCTTAATTAAAAGATACACTGTAAAAAATGTTCATTAGAATTCCCATCAGGCTAGGTAATCATTTCAAAAGGAGAGAAAGATGACAAAAAAAGGGGAGCCTAGGGTAGGGCTGAGGAGCACCTAGGTGATGAGCAGATAGCAAAGTCAGCTTATGACCCAGAGAAGGTTTGGGTCCAAAGTGCAGGCTGCAGTTAATCCTACTTCCCGACCTCAACAACAGGATTCATTCATTTAATAAGCATTCATTAAGCAACTAGTGACTCTTTTAGTGAGTTAATATGCAACCTGAAAAACCTGTCACTAGCTAAGCTGTCACCCATCTGACCTGTAACCGAGCTTGCCTGTCACCCAGCTAATCTGTAACCTGGCTGATCTGTCACCCAACAAGTGGGCCACTTAGCTAATGTGACACCCAGCCAGTATGATGCCCAGTCAATATGTCACTTAGCTAACAAGTTATCCAACTAATGTGTCACTGGGCTAATGCATTAACCTAGCTAATGTGTCACTCAGCTAATGTGTTCTATCCAGTAACTATTCTGTCAGTTAATGTGTTACCTACCCATCAAATGTGTCACCCAGGTAACAAATCACCATGTCAGAGCTATAATCTAAAATGTTTGCCTTCAGCATGAACCAAGCCCAGGACAAGAGGTATACTGCACCCCCAAATGGGGGGGGGAAGACTCTGGGTCACTGCAGGGGCTGGTACCACACACACAAGGGATAGGGCCAGGGTGGGACGCCCCAGCTTGGTCTAGTCGGTATTTATTCTAGCTAATTATGCTTCCTCTGTTGCTTCTATGTTGCTAAAGGACTCTGAGGGCTACTGTGCTGGGGTCTAAGATCTAGTTTCCCCACCCTAGTTAAAGCTCTAAACCTAGGCAATATGTGTCCTTCCTCAGGAAACAAAATGGCTTCACCTTTAACAAAGGACATTGGATTAAATGATTGACCAGGCTCTCCACTCTCCAGCTAGGGCCCCTTAACCTTAACCACCCTTAACCCTGGAACTTATGAGGGCTCCTAGTAGGGAATGTATAAAGTCCTTTAAATCCCTAACTCAGGAAAATTCTGCACGAAATCAGTCTGACTGCAAGCCCTGCTATGAATTTGTATCTGGTTCTTACATCTGAGATCCTGTTATGTTACATTAACTGTAGCTGTGATTTCATTTTGTAGACAACTCCCAGTGAGGTGACTCCATCTACCAATTCAGATTGGTGCCTGCTGTCTTAGAGAGTTACCTGGGGCTGTTACTAAGAGGCCCAGTGACAAAGTCCTACACTCATCGTGTGTAAAAGGTAGCACTTGAACCCAGATGTTATGAATGTACTATCATACTCTCTCTTGTTTCAGCACTAAGAACAGAAATGATAATATCACCACTATTAATTCTATAATGCTTTAAAGCTCTGCAAAGCTCTTTCTTCACAATAACCCTTTCCTCAGGTAGGCACCATATGCTGCATTATTGTTCCCATCTTAGAGATGAAGAAACTGAGATTTAGAGAAAGGGAATAATTTGCCCAAGATCACACACAGCTAGTAAACATCGTGAATACAGATCTCCTTCTCCAGTCCAAATGAAGCAGTCTTTCCACCCCAGCCATCTGCCTGAACAATACCCTCAGGCTGCTCATCAATACAGCTCCATAGAATCTGAGAGAAATCACAGTCCCTGGCTAAGCCAACACCACCAGAGCCAGGAACCTGGAGGGATCTCACTTGGGCCCAACCACCCACAGGGCCCTTTCAGAAAGCCATGGAAGCAGAGAGGCTTCCATAACTACTGTTTGGAAGAGGAGCCCCTCTTCAGTGGTTCTCAACCTTCCTAATGCCACGACCCTTTAATATAGTTCTTCATGTTGTAGTAACCCCCAACCATAAAATTATTTTTGTTGTCACTTCGTAACTGTAATTTTGCTACTGTTATGAATCATAATGTAAATATCTGATATGCAGGATACATTTTTATTGTTACAAATTGAACATAACCCACAGGTCGAGAACCGCTAGAGCCTTTCCTATCTCCTCCCCAAACCTTCAATGTAAGGCTGATTTATTGAGGAGCTTAAGGAGGAATGGAAGAGAATAAGTACTTACATAGTACCTACTATGTCCCACTATACCACACTATTATCTATTATAATAATGCCAAACAGAACTGGCATTTGCCAATGTGAAAGATGGTCCCTGTGCTAAGTACTTTTTACAGATATTTCCCTTGGTCCTCATAAACAACCCTGGAAGGTAGGTACTTCTGTTATCCCCATTTTACAATTGAGGAAACTGAGGTAAACAGAAGTTAAATGACTTGCCAAGGATCACACAGCTAGTAAGTGTCTGAGGCCAAATTTGAGCTCAGATCTGCCTGATTCCAGGCTCAGCAGTCTCTCCACTTTGCAACCAGCTAGCTGCCTCTAACACTCCTACATACCCATAACGATGCAGATGCCTTGTAAAGCCCAGCAAATCCCATGGCTGCAATAATTTTTTTCTTGATTAAAATGTGCACAGGGGAAGAAGGATCCAGACCACCTTCCACACGGGCACTAATGGGAGATGGATCATTTAACTGGAAATGGTGATCACCTGCTAATGGCAGCCTTTATTTCATGTGCTGCTGATGATAGGGCTTCTTTCTAGACAATATAAGCGTGGTGACAGGCTTCTAATTAACTGATTTACAGCCCCTTGGGGGAAAGGGGCTATTAATATTCATCTATGTCTGTACTCTCAAGCAGATGCCCACCTCAGACATGACCAAATTACATAATAATTTTAGAGAGTTTTTTTTTTCTCCACCAAAGTCCCAGATTTTCCCTGGACCAAGGTTCTTGAATATACCATTTCATAGGATTTAGAGATGAAAGTGATCTTAAAAGAGCCATGACATGGTGAAAATAGCAATGTATTTGCAACTGAAGCATCTGTATTTGAGTTCTTGGTTCTGTGACTTAACATGGTTTACTTTGGGCATGTCGTTCAAACACTCTGAGCCTCAGTTTACTCATCTGTAAAACGACGGGCTTGAACTAGATGACTGGATTATAATATTTTAGATCAAGGGCTAAATGAGACTTTCAATGTAATCTAAACCAAGTGCCTCATTCTACAGAATGAGACTGAGGCCCAGAGAGGGATTGGCCCAAAGTCACCAAACTAACAAGAGGGGCAATCTGAACCTATGTCCCCTGTCTCCAAGTTCAAGACCCTTTCCACTATCCCCTACTATTCTCTTTTATAATAATGCCAAACAGAACTGGCATTTCCTGATGTGTGGAAGACGGTCTCTGTCTGGTGCCAAGTACAATAACCGTGGATCCACACTGGAGCCCAGAACAAGGGCTGGCTGGAAGCTCAATAGCACAGGTGTTATTTATCTCCATATTACAGAGGTTTTCGTAGCCCAAAGCCTCTGGGTCTTGTTGCCAACCACATCTGCATAAGAAAGGCAAAAGTGTGGAACAAAGGATGAAGGGCAATGGCTGATGCTTTGGAATGATTCCATCCATCTTCCAGTTTTACTCTAGCCCTTTCTTCCTACCTTTCATTTATTTGTATGGGAGATCAAAGGGTTAGAGTTGGGGGGAGGGGAGAATAGCTCTCATTTATACAGTATGAAGGTTTGCAAAGCACTTTATAAATATGAAGTCATTTGATCCTCACAACAACCCCAAGGTAGGAGCTATTATTATCCTGGTTTTAGAGGAAGAAACTGAGGCCCAGAGAGCTTAAGTGACATGCTAAACAAGGGTCACATACCTGCTACATGTCTGAGGCTGGATATGTGTTTTCTGTTCTTCCTAACTCCAAGCCCAACATTCTATCCCCTATCTGTCCCCAAAAAACACTGGCCTTGAAGTTCACATGATTCTTGGGGGATTTCTTAGATTCCTCCCCACCAGCAAAAAATAACAGGATTTGAGGGCATAGGACCCCAGGGTGGGATTCAGTGGGAATTACAAGGCATTTTTAACCCTAAATATAGATGAGTGTCTGGGACAATGGGATGCGATTCAGTCTTGGACACAGAGATTCAAAGACACTAAATTTCTGTAGAATACAGAGCAGCTGGGTGGCTGCTCTTTGTTCCAGAAGAGCTAAACACAGCCCCCATTCCTACCCCCCAGATAGATTCTCTCCTTCTGGAGAGAAGATTTTCCCACAGCAAAAACTCCCAGAAACAATACATTATTTTTATGGAAGAAAAGTGGATTATGTCATATGTTAATGACATAGCCCATATATGGGAACTCTTGCCTCTCTACTACAAAGGCTTGAATTGATGGAAACAGAGGCATAAACAAGTACTCCCAGATTCATTTCTCTCCCTGTGAGTTGCTGGCTGCTCCAGATCTCAATACAATCACATTTCACCCTTGTTGTCTAGAAGGGCATATTTCATCTAAGAAGACACATCCAGGACCCACACTGCAAAAGGAGAGAAAATTGAAACTTCCTTTAAAGGCTTTTCCTTTTTTTATATCTGATTTCTCTCTTTTGGGACAGCTTGAACTAGAAGCTTCTTGGTTTATACACATTCCTCATTCCTTTCTCTGGGAAAAAAAAAATTAAAATCCAACTACCCAAGCACTAGAAACAACACCATGCCACTTCCATTCTGGCCTTCTCCCATTCCACCTCCTTCCCATCTGAATTTGGACTCCACCCTGAGTCCAAATAGGTAAGTTTTCAAACCTAATCTTGCCTAGAAAAAAGCCTCCACCTCACCTCTAGACAGACACTAGCTCCAAACCAAGCTGGAGAAGCCTTAGACTTCCCCACCTTCCAATTGTCCTTTATGTGTTATCTTCCCCTATTAGAATGTATGCACCTGGAGGAAAAGAACTGTCATGCCTACCTCTACTTGTATCTCCATTGCAATTTATAGTAGGCATTCCCTCTCTGCCCCTCTCCTACTTCTCCCTCCTTCCCCCCCCCTCCCCTCTCTCTCTTTCTTTCTGTTTTCCCCCTCTCCCTCTCCATTCCTTTCTCCCTCTTCCTTTCTTTCTTTCTCCCTTTTTCTCTTTCCCCTTCTTCTCTGTCTGTCTTTGTCTCTGTCTCCCTGTCTATCTCTCTGTCTCTTTCTGTGTCTGTCTGTCTGTCTGTCTCTCTCTCTCTCTCTCTCTCTCTCTCTCACACACACACACACACACACACACACACACACACACTGACCCTAGTAACAAGATTAAACCTTTCAATCCATGCTGCCTTTGAGGAGAAGCCAGGACTGTACATTCAAGATGAAGAAATTGGACAATTCTGTAGGTTTTCAGGATTTCCACATTACTTCTGTGAGGCTAAGGAAAATTTATAACTAGCAAATTTTGAATATTTGCACTTAAGAGAAGCAATATAAAACATACCTTGGGGCAAGTGGCACATAGCAAGCTTTCAAGTAAAATTATTAAGACAATTGTGGATGGAGAAGACACTTCAGGACACTGCCCCATAGAAGCAGGATGGTAGGGAGAAAGAAATGAAGATTATGGCTCCACAGGAAATCTATTTTGGGCATAAGGGAGGATGGATACAGGGTCCCTCACCTGGGATGCAGCCACTAGAGTGGTAGATATATACCATCTGGTAGCTTTCTAATTTTACTAATTATTCTTGCTAAGTAGTTTCAAAACTCAATTGTTTCCATGGTGCTGAAGAATTATAAGCATTGTCAGCAATCTCTAAATATCTTCTGGAAAAATTTTCCAGTAATCCCATCCTAGTTATGGCTCTGGCCTGGAGTTGGGGACAAGACTTGGCCTTTGCATTCCAAATTAGCTGTATTATATTAAACTGTTACTGGTAGGGACTTGGCATTAATCAACAAGCTTTTAATAACATGCCCAGTCCTGTCCTCCCTACCACTCATCATAGTATAGAATGACCAGGACACTGTTGTTGCCAACTGATAGGTTCCATTCCATAATCTTCATAATCAGGGAATCAGTAAAATGTAAGCTTCTTGTGGACAGGGACTATTTTTCATTTGTTCTGCCACCTCACCACCTAGTATCATTTCAAGTACCTAACAGATGCTTAGTAAATGTTTGTTGATGCTGCTGCTAGGCATATATTCCAAGGCAATAATTATCGAGAAAGGCTTTATACACAACAAAATATTTCTAGAATCTTCTTTTCTGGTAGCAAAGAAATGGAAACAAAATAAATGTTCATTAATTGAGAAATGGCTAAACAAATTATGATTGTATAACAAATTATATGGAAATAACAGACTATGGAAATAAATTGTGATTGTAATGGATATTACTGTTCTATAAGATTTAACAAATATGATGACTGGAGAGAAGCATCTGAAGACTTACCTAAACTGATGAAGAGTGAAGTATGTAGAGCCAAGAAAAGAGCATACACAAAGAGAAGGAAACAGAGGCAGGAAAACAATGTATACTCTGACTGCAATAACGTACATAGAAAGAACAACCATGACACAATCAAAAAGGAATATTTCAAAATTAGATAAAACAAGTGTGGTACCAAAGGAAAAAATACAAGAACAGACCTACACTTGCTCCTTTGCATAGATGAAAGGTTTCATGAGTGTGGATCACTCCATATGTCTGATTTTCTTTCAATGTAATGATTTATTTGACTAGATTGTTTTTTTAACTCTTCTTCCTCTTTTTCTTTTTCCTTTTGAAATTCTTTATTACACAGAAAGGGAAGAAGACAGAAATGAGATGTCAGAGAAAAATTTAAGTGATATAAAACAAAAGATACCAATAAAAATCTGTTTCTTCAAAGAAAAGAAAAATGTGTTGAGTTGAATTGATGCCACATATGATAGCATGATACAGTAAAAAGTATACTAAATTTGGAGTCCACAGACCAAAATATAGGTTCTGACTCTTCTGACTACTGGCTCTGACGATTGGCACCTCTTTGGTCCTTGTATCAAAATCTATAAAAGGAAAGGGTTCACCAACTGGAGAAAGGCTAAACAAATTAATATCATTGGACTATAAAAAAAGATGATTATGATAAATACAGAGAAGCATGGAAAGAGTTATGGGAACTGATGCAAAATTATATGAGCAGAACCAGGAAAACAATATGCAATGATAACAGTGCAAATGCAAAGAATTGCCAAAAACATTAAAAATGAATATGTAATATTTTAAGAGCAAGCTCAGCCCTAGAGAATAGATAGGAGAACACACCTACATCTGCTCCTTGAAGAAGTAGTCCAGGAATGTGGTCATTCCATATAATATCCGATTTATTTAATGTATTGATTGGTTTGGCTGATTTTTTTTACTCTTCTTTTTTTTCTTTAAAAAAATTCTTTGGGGGCGGCTAGGTGGCGCAGTGAATAGAGCGCTGGCCCTGGAGTCAGGAGTACCTGAGTTCAAATCCGGCCTCAGACACTTAACACAAAAAACTAGCTGTGTGACCTTGGGCAAGTCACTTAACCCCAACTGCCCTCCAAAAAAAAAAAATTCTTTGTGATAAAGATGACTCTCTGGAAGGTGGAATGGAAAGGATATCAGGAAAAACTGGAGTGATAATAAAAACAAAAGATAATAATAAAAAGGAAAAGTTTGAACAAGATTTGTAATCATATCCAGATCATTATCATCAATTAGCTAGTAAAGGAACCAGAAAATTCAGGGATTCAATTGGGATAGGATGGGATCCCGGAGCTTGTAAGTATTGTACAGAGGCTTAGATTCCTTCTAGATCACTGTGACCCAGCTGCTTTTCAAGCCTGTAACTGTCTATATAAAATTAACTCACCAACAAGCATTACCTGGTACTGACAATATACCAACAACTCACATTTCTTCAGTAATTTAAGGTTGAGAAAGCACTTTCCCTACAGCAACCTTGGTGTGAAGTAGGTCGTATAATTATTATATTCTTCATCTTATAGACATAAAAACTGAGGCCCAGGGATAGAAAGTGGCTTACAGGTGAAGTAATTAGAAAGAGCGCTGGACTTGGAGTAGGGAAGATTGAAGTTCAAATCTGGTCCATCACTTACCAGCTGTATGATCCTGGGCAAGTCACCCTCAGCTCCAGTTTCCTCATCTGTAAAATGGGGATAATAATAGCTCAGATAACCCATGTAAAGCATTTTTTCAAGCCTTAAAAAACTAAATAAATACTAGCTATTATTATGATTTGTCCAAAGCTGGAAAGTATAGACTTTGAAGTTAGAGGACTTGGGTTCCAGTCACCACTCTGACACTTAATACCTATGTTGACTTTGTACAAATCACTAAAGTTTTCCTGGCCTCAGTATTCTTATATCTGCAACGAAGGGGTTAGAAAAGCTGGTCTCTGTAGCCTCACAGCTCTCCATTTATAAACTATGAACTCAGGTAATAAGGGATTTGAAGTCAAAGATGTCTCTTCTAAGTCTAGTAAACTCCCCTTACACTTCTGTGTTTTAGTCATTCCAGTCATAAATGACTCTTTGCAACTTTATTTGGGGTTACTGGTTTGCCATTTCCTTCTCCAATTCATTTTACAGATAAGCAAACTAAGGCAAATAGGGTTAAGTGATTTGGGTCTAGTAAGTGTCTAAGGTTAGATTTGAACTTGGGTCTTCCTGAGTTCCTGGACGATGCTCTATTCACTTCATCACCTAGCTGCCCTACACTGCCCTTCACAAAGTGAGGCAAAGTACTTTATAATTTACAGAGTTTACAATTTACAATACTCTTTGATGTTTTCTAAGCACTACACAGTTTATACTGCATTTTCATATCAATTTTTTTCATACTTCACAACATCTCTGACCTAATAATAACAACTCACATTTCTATAGCTTTAAGCACTTTCTCCCTGGTAGTTTTATGAGATAGAGAGAACAAGTCTTACTATTTTCATTTTATAGTGAGGTTATTGAGGTTTGAACAAAGAAAGTGACTTCCCCAGGGTCATGCTAACAGGAAGTGATCAGAGCTTCTTACTGCAAGCTTGGTGTTAAGAGAGCCTTCATCTTGGTAAGAAAGAATTTTTTTAATTTAAAATTGCCAAGATGTTTAGAAGTTAGGTCCCTGAAATAGATACTAGGACACCAAATCTTCAAAAAGATATATAAATGGAGAAAACCTTTCAAGTTTTACTGTGTTAAAGTTAATTATAAAGTTCATTTGGAGCTATATTTTAACATATTTGATCAGCAGCATGATACCTAATCTGTGTCTGGTCCTGGACTCCTATCATGGGACCACTAGGACCTTTGGATCCAGCATCAGTTTTAGCGTAAGCTCTGTTCTCATAACATGTTTCATTTGACCCACAGATCACCTTTGCTAACAGCTACTTGAGTCAAGGGAAAAGGGAAAAGTGTTGAAAGTCAGAAACATGTTCAAGACCCACATTTTATTATGTTTTGGCGTTTAAAAATTTATATTGCTAATCTTTGTTTTGACATCAATTACATTTCCAAATATGACCCTCTCTACCTCTTTCTCCTTCTTGCTCCCAGAGAGCCATCTCTTATAACAAAGAAGAAGAAAAAAGAAAAAAAAAATTCAGTTCACCGATACTAACCAACAAATCAGCCAAATCCTATCCTATAGGTTGTGTTCTACATTCATGGCCCTCCACCTCTCTGATCAGAGAAGGAAAGGAATACGTTTTCCTGTCTTTTCTTTGGGGCAAGCTTAGACATTACAACTTCACAGCATTGAATTTCAACTGCTTTGTCATCATTTCCATTTACATTGTTTTGGTCATTGCAGATACTGCTTTCCTGGTTCTTCTTCTTCTACTTTGCATCCTTTTATATAGGTCTTCCCATACTTCTCTGGATTCTACATAGCCTTTTCTGTAGTACTGTAGAATAAGTCATTTTCCCATTTGCACAATGAAGGGCTAAAATGTCCAGCTCTAATTTTATATGTTACCAGGTCTCTTCATGTGCCATAATGTGTTACACATTCCCCATTCAATAGGCATGCACCTCGTTTCCTATTCTTTATTAATACAAAAAATGCTACTACAAATATTTTGACCTATATAGTAACTTTTTAAAAAAACATGACCTCTTTGACATATATGTCTCCTTAGAGTATAGGTCAATAAGATATATTTTAAAGAGAAGTTTAATATCTGCATGACATTGGTTAGCTAGGATGTAAGCACCTCGAGGGCAGAAACAATTTCATTTCTGTCATTGTGTCCTCAGTGCCTAGTATGGTGCCTGATGCCTAGAGCACTTAATAAATGAGGAAGGGAAGGGAATAAGTATCTTTCTAGTGCTTACCTTGCACCAGGCACTGTTCTCAGTGCTTTTTACAAAAAAAATATCTCATTTGGTCCTCACAACCACCCTGAGAAGTAAGTACTATTATCCCTATTTCGAAGTTAAAGAAACTGAGGCAGATAGAAGTCAAGAGTCTTGTCCAGGATCACACAGCTAATAAGTGTCTGATGCTAGATTTTAACTGAGGTCTTCCTGACTCCAGGCACAGCCACTAAATGTTTGTTAATTGTTTCATTGATTAATAAAAAGTTCTAATGCTATAACTTTTGATAACCAGGAGTAGGTCACACAGTAAGATAGTAACTAAGCCAGGTCAAGAAGTATGATGTGGCAGAAAGAGCATAGATCTGAGTTTGAATTCCAGTTTTCCCTCTTACTTGCTGTGTGACACTTTAATCTCTTAGAGTATCTGTTTTCACCTCTTAAAATGACGGATTGGATGAGTTGACCACTAAGGTCCCTCCCAGTTCTGATGTTCTATCGTTCAAGTCTCCTGAATTCCTATCCATTGTTTTTCCTCATTTAAAAGGCCAAGTGACGGAACCTGAGGATGACTCCAGGTCTTCTTTCTCCAAGTCTGATGAACTGTCCACTCTATCACATTCTGGTTCCAGCTCTGACAGTGATAGCCATTTCAACCACAGCAACTCCTGAAAGCAATTTACTAAGACATGGGCTGCAACCTGCACTGGTGGAGGGAGTACTCTTAAAGATAAAAATTCAGTTTTTCAAAGTATAGAGTAGCAGGGGGGCACTAAGTTCAATGTGAACTGAAAAGTCATTTTCCCATTTGCACGAAGAAGGGCTAAAATGTCCAGCTCTAACTTTATATGTTTCCAGGTCTCTTCCCAATTTAACAATTCTCTGTTATTGAGCCCCTATTAGCTCTAACATTCTATGTTCTAGGATCCCCTCTCACTCTAACCTTCTATGTTCTATGTTTAAAGGTCCTTCCCATCTATGGCATTCTGTGCTCTAAGGTTTCTCTTAGCTCTGAAATCCTTTGTTCCAGAATTCCTTCTAGCTCTGCCATTCTATATTCTAAACTCTAGCTCTGACATTTCATACCCTGTGATCTTCTACCTCTAACAATTTAGGGTCTGAAATCTTTTCCAGCTTTAATAGTTTTGAGTCTAATTAGAAATATATCTGGTTCTTTTCATTCTCCTAAGTGACCAGAGTCATCCTGACTCTGGAGAAGCAGGGGCAGAGAAGCTGGTGATTTGGGTGCATGTGGCTAATTCAAGGTTCCCTAATCAACTCTGACTCTCTTTATTCCCTTCTGCAGGAAGGCAAAACCTGAGCACATCTTGCCATCCTCAGCCCATCACTGCCCTCAGACTGACAGGCTAAGTCTTGGAGTTATTCCTGGTTACAAAAACCAGAATTAACTGCATTAAAAAAAAAACCAACAACCATAATTTTCCCCCTAAACTTTTAAGGAAATAGAAATACTGGACAAAGTCCAATCAATAAACACACACACACACACACACACACATACACACACACACACACACACACACACACACACA
>CM053595.1:139458975-139472307 GCA_028646575.1 Pseudocheirus occidentalis
AGTTAATGCAGTGGACACCCACATTCCCAAGCCTTCACAAATAGAAGAGGATCCCTCAAGCAGGGATCCCTCTCAGACTCACGACAGTTTCTCAGCCTGGTCCTTGGAAGTTCTCAGTAGAAGCTGTAGAAGCAGGATCTCAGGAAAAGGTGCAAGCTCCCGGTGGTGTCTGTTTTTTAGCTTTATTTCTTCTGGCTTGATAAATGAGGAGATTGCCCCAGGTGCTTCCAATCCACTCTCCTCTCAACTCCAGCTGTGGCTTCTCCTAACCACCCTGGGGCCAGGCCTCAGTTTCGGGCTGGGCTGGCTTCGACTCCCAGTCTGCTTTGATGAGCCCCTCCCTGTTCAGGTGTGAGTTACTCCCAAGGAGTTAACTGGAAGTAAGGAGCTAAGCCTTTGAGGTGCTAAGTGCCTTTAGAAGGTGCCAATAGAAAGGGGCATGGAAGATCTTCTGGTTTCATTAACATTACACCTGGTCATCCTTCTTCAGTCTTCTAGCAGTTCATTTGGCTGTAGGACCCAGTAGAAAGCTCAGCCCTCGAGACAGCAGCCACTTCAGCCTTCACCAAAGTCTGGTCTCAAGAAAACTCCAACTCTGTGTTTAGTCAGCTTCCAGAGAGAAGAAACACACTTCCATATGGGAGAGAAACTCTCTCTTTCTCTCTCAAAAGAACTTCAACTCAGTTCTCAGTCCAGCAGCCCAGCTCCCAGATGCTGGGGCAATTATGCTCCCTCCACCAGGAGCCAGCCAGAACATTCTCTTTTTTTTAATTAAATTGATTTGTTTATTTACTTTTAGTTTACAAAATTCAGTTCCACAATCCCTTGAGTTTCATTTTTTTTCTTCCCTCCCACTTCCCCCCCCACCACAGCAGCATGCAATCAAGTATAGGATCTGCAAATACTTTCACACTAGACATTTATCTGGTTTTATAGAGGGGTTGTAACCAATGGAATGAACAGTGGGAAAAAAGAAAGAGAACCAAACATGATAAAGAACTATAGCATGTAGACTGCTTCAGTCTCCATTCAAACTCTGGTTTTTCTAGATCTTTCTCTGAATATAGATATCTTCTTCCATACTGAGAGTTGTAGAGTGGTCTTATAACTGTGTGTTGCTAAGAAGAGTCCAGTTTATCAAAGTTGGTCTTCATACCTATGATGTGTGTGTGTGTGTGTGTGTGTGTGTGTGTGTGTAAGTGTGACCAGGAACATTCTTGACTCTGATTCTTTGTCTCTGGAGTTCTTCTTATATACACACACTGGCCCCTTGTCTCAGCCAACCATCTCCTGCCACATCAGCAACAGGAGACAGAGTTCATGCCTTCTGTTCACAAAGGAGGCTAAGTTCATACCTTCTGCCTCTTTCACAGAAGAGACAGAGTTCACACCTTTTATACTTAGCCCTTAGTAACTAAGCACTAAGTACCTGCTAAATTAATTACTGTTACAAGAACCATATAGTTTTGTACAAACTATAAAATAGTTCACATGATAGTTATTCCTTGTGAAACAATACCCCTTATGAAAATGGACCATCCTACTGAAATAATTGTCAGAGGAATTGCAAGTTTTGGTTGTACAGATAGAATAAAATTGGGAGCTAAAATATGGGTAAAGTAGAAGCCAGATGATGTTCCAAAGGCTGTGGAGATTATAGCACACGGGAAAGACAATGCCATGGCTGTTGTTTATTCAGAAGATGAGTGCCACATTATACCCTTAATTCATATATTCTACTCTGAATGAGGATATGATAGTGAGTTCATGGACTCCAGAGGGACAGCTGAGCCTCTATTTGTTTCTTTTTGTCTTTTTGTCTGTTAAATTTCTTTGTGAGATTTGTTTCTGGAAACCTTAGTGCCCTCCATCTGCAGATGCCTGATTGCTTAAGCTGAATGCCACATCCTGTCCATGACTGTGATGTGCCACCCCCTGGACATGGCATTGACTGAGCCCCACATGCCAGCTAAATAAATGACCTTTGAATGGGACCTCCTGGACCTGTCATCAACCAAGCTCTGGATGCCAGCTAAAGAACTGACATCTCGAATGGGACCTCTTGGGGGCAGGGGCAGCTCTACGTCCAATTTCAGCTGGAAATAGCTATGGATAAGAGACCTTCACACTTTACCCCGAGATTCTAAGCTTCATTAGTTCGAGGGGTGAAACATGGGGTGCTTGTGCGCAAGCCCCCACCCTAAGATTTTATTTTATGTACTTATTTTATATTATCCATAATATATTGTTGCAAAGCTCTACTGATACCATTTACCTCACCAGTTGCCCCTAAACTCTCACTAATCTATGTAATAAAATGTATTTTTAATGTATTTTTGCTATGTAATGGACATGAAAGATCTTGGGGCTTAATGTCATGGTAATGGAAATTTGAAGATCTTCTCTGCCCCTTAATAAGCCTAAGGGAATTTGAAGAGCTTCCCTGCTTTGAAAATATATGCTGCACCCTAACAGACTGAATGTAATCACATGGAGCCTTTTGTGGGAGAAGTATGTTGAAGGGTGGAGCAGAACCCAAAGGAATCTGTGAGTCAGAACAGCTAGACATATTTGAGAAGAGAGGACACTTCCAAGGGAGGCAGTTAGGCTTGTGAATGAAAGTTGGTGTTTGCCACCTGATGTGACAGCTAGGCTTGTGTTGGTTTGTGGGAAGGCTAAAGGATGCTCTGTCTCTTTGTGCTATTATGGCTTATTAACTTCTTTGCTACTATGATAGAATAGGCTTACTAGTTTGGGGATTTGGTTTTCTGGTGTCTGAATAAATGTTTTGCTTCTGTATTTTACAGTTAAGCACTATGAAGATATATTTATAGTGACTGTTGGTGCTGTGAATATTGCATTTGTGCTACAAGAGGTAAGGAAGGACTGAACTCAAGGAATAATTATTTGCTTGTTGTTGTTGTGTTTGTCCTTCATTTCTGAAGAGGACCATGGCATCAGGGAAATGATGATATGACTTGCAGTTAATTCTGATTTGAGTGAGGAAGGACTCTGCAAGGTCACCAGCCTCACTTTATCCTCCAGAGTCATCTGGATTTAGTGACCAGACATTCTCAGTATGACTAGAGATGCTCCAGGATGCAATAGGAGACTTTTTAGGCTAAGGCCTTTTCACCTACTGACTTAAGAATGAAGAATAGATCATAAGAAGTAAGTCAAAGTCTTGTGGAAATGAATGATGTAAACTAAAAATAAAGAAAAGTTCATTAAAAAAAAGAAGTGAGTGAAGGAAGGGTGGAGTCAAGATGGCAACATAGAAGCAGAAAAACTTAATGGCTCCCCCCATAACCACCTCAGATACCTATAAAATAAATTTTGAAGTTACAGAACCCACAACATGACAAAGAGAAACAAATCTCCTGCTGAAGGTAGCCCAGAAGGCTGACAGGAAGGGTCCATCACAGCATGCTGGCAGCCAAGGCCAGCCCCACGTGAGCCTGAGGTTTTAGCCCCAGGGTGGCCCAGACCAGCCACACCTGGAGCATTCAGAAAAGTTGATCACCAGCAGCTACGGTGGTTTCCAGAACGATCAACCCATAAATGCCAAAGACAAAGTAAAAGGTCACAGTGCAACTCTGCTAAATCTAAGGGGGATGGAGTTCAGTCCAGCCTCTGGCCCCAGAAGGGAGAAGTGGTGGAGGTGCGGTAGCCCTGTAAGGCTGCTTCAGAGCTCCTGGCCTACAATTCATAGTGGGGCCAAGCAGCCATTCAGAGGCTAAGTGCTCTTGCCTGGATCTGGATCACGGTCATGGTTGGTGGTCCTGAGGTGTGTGACCAGTAAGCCAAAGCTGGTGGTGGCTGTAAATATGGCACCCTCCTAATAGCTCTGGCAGCTGCAAACCCCCCAGTGATTTGGAACAAAGCATTCTCCTCTGGAAGCAGAGTTCTACTGTGACAAAGAGCTCAAAAGTCAACTAATTGAGTGGCAATATGAGCAAGCAAAGAAAGGAAAGCCAGCACAGCAATCCAAATTTAGATTCCTTTTTGGGGGACAAAAAGGTTCAAAGCATGGAACAGGAGGAAGACAACGCAGTCAGAACTGCTGCACCAAAAGCTTGGAAGAAGAATCTGAACTGGTTATAGGCCATGGAGGAGCTTAAGAAGGATTTTGAAAATCAAGTAAGAGAAGTGAAGAAAAACTGGGAAGAAAAATGAAAATGATGCGAGAATATCATGAAAAGAGACTCAGCATCCTGACTGAAGAAAATAACACGTTAAAAAATAGACTACCTCAAATGGCAAAAGAGGCCCAAAAAGCCAATGAGGGGAAGAAGGTCTTAAAAAGCTGAATTTGCCAGATGGAAAAAAGAATTTCAAAAGCTCACTGAAAAGAATAATTCCTTCAGAATTAGATTGCAGCAAACGGAAGCTAATAACTTCTTGACAAATCAAGATACTATTAATCAGATCCAAACAAATGAAAAACGTAGAAGGCAATGTGGAATATCTCCTTAGAAAAACCACTGACCTGGAAAATAGATACAGGAGAGACAATTTAAAAATTATTGGACCACCTTGAAAGCCACAATCAATAAAAGAACCTAGAAATCATCCTTCAAGAAATTCTCAAGGAAAACAATTCCAATATTTTAGAACCAGAGGGCAAAATAGAACTTGAAAGAATTCACCAATAACCTCTTGAAAATGATCCCCAAAAGAAAACTCCTAGGAATATTATAGCCAGGTTCCAGAGTCCCCAGACTAAGGAGAAAATATTACAAGCAGCCAAGAAGAAACAATTTGAACATTGTGGAAACACAATCAGGATATCCCAGGATCTAGCAGCTTCCACCTTAGGGGACTGAAGAGCTTGAAATATGATATTCCAGAGATCAAAGGAGCTAGGCTTAAAGCCAAGAATAAGCTACCCAGAAAAACTGAGTACAATGTTTCAGAGGAAAATATAGTCATTCAATGAGGTGGAGGACTTTCAAGCATTCTTGATGAAAAAAACAGAACTGAATAGGAAATTTGACATTCAAATACAAGAAGCAAGAGAAGCACAAGAAGGTAAACAGGGAAAAGAAATCAGAAGTAAATTATCAAAGTTGAACTATTTATATGTCTACATGAAAAAATGGTAATTGTAACTTATGAAACTTTTCTCAGCATGAGGACAATTGAAGGGAATATAAATGTGCATATATTATGTATATATACATATATAATGTGCACATACATTTATGTCTATGTAGGAGTATATATATATATGCATATGAATACATATGTGAGTGTGTGTATATATGTTTGTATAGGTATACATAGATAGAGGGCACAGGATCAATTGAATAGGAAGGAATGATATTTAAAAGGTGAAATTGAAAGGTGAGTGGTGACTATAATGAGAGGAGATGGGGAGAGATAGAATGGAGCAAATTATGTCAAATAGAAGAGGCAAGGGATAGCTGTTACAATGCAGGGGAAGAGCAGGAAGGCAAAAGGGAATGGGTCAACCCTTCTCTCATTGAATTTGGCTTAGGCAGGGAATGACATACTCTCTGAATTAGGTATCTTGCCCTACAGGAAAGTAAGGGGGAAATGGATAAGAGGGGAGATCATGGAGAGAAGGGCATGTTGGGGGGGTAATTAGAAGCATACATTTTTTGTAAAGGGACAGGAACAAAGTAGAGAATACCACAAGCATGGAGGGAAATATAGTCAGTCTTTCACAATATATCCACTCTGGAAATGTTTTAAGTAGCTATACATGTTCAACCTGTATTGAATTGCTTATCTTCCCAGTAAGGGGAGGCGATGAGGGAGAAAGGGAAAGAATCTGGAATTCAAAGTTTTAAAATAAAATGTTTTTAAAAATTATTATTATTATTATTTATTTTCATGCCACTGGGAAATAAGACATATAGATGCTTGGGTATGCATTAGTCCCCTTCACACAAAATGAGGTTCAGCTCTATTGAACTACTTAACTATCCTCACACAAGTTATTCCATCCCCTAACCACATGCCTCACCCCACAGTCCATAAGCCTGGAATGCATTTCTTCCTTACCTTTACTTCTTAGACAGCATGGTCTGCAGTCTTAAATTGTACACATATCCACAGTTCATGTACTACCTCCTTGAAATCTTTTTCTTATTCCCCAATATCTAGTACTAGATCCTTCTTGCCCCACCAGAAAGTCAGAGGGAGCATGGGGGATGACATAAGACAGAGTAGAGTGGGGGAGGGGGTATTCAGCAGGACTGTTGTCTTGGAGTGGTGAGTAGGGGAAAGGTGGGGAGAAAATGTGTAACTCAAAATCTTGTGGAAATGAATAATGTAAACTAAAAATAAACACAAAAGTTAATTTAAAAAAAGAAGTGAGTAATGGGATGACCCCTTTAATTAGAAAAAGAAAAAATAAAGCTCAGAGGGGAAGACCCTTGGGGTTGCTGTTCCAAAGAGAAAGGAACAGTTACCATTGACATTCACTCTAAGACAGGAGGACCCAAAATACAGCCATTAAGTGGAGTTTGGGCAGGGACATATTATGGTCCAATCTATGAGCTTCAGAGTTAACCTGGTTAAAGGTTTTGGAAGAAAGACAGAGAGTGAGAGAGAGAGACAGAGAGAGAGACAGAGAGAGAGAAAGAGAGAGGAAAGGAGAGAGGGAGGGAGGGAGTAAGTAAGGAAGGAATCTAGTCAGTAAATCCCAAGTTAAGGGAGCAGCTTTTGGCCATCAAAATTTACCTTCCTTTGGATAGAAGGTGAAGGAGAGGGAGAGGATGAGCTGAATTGGCATGAAGACAGGATACAGATTGTTATATGTGAGAAATAGAAAGAAGGCCATTTTGACTAGATGAGAGTGCATGGAAGGGAGAACAATGTACAATGAAGTTGGAAAGATAAGTTGAGGCCAACTTATATTATGCAGGAGGAAAGAAGTAAGTAGATACAAAATATATAATATTCAAAGTTAAAACAAAATATTTCCAAGTATGTACTAGATACTGGGGAATAAGAAAAAGATTTCAAGGAGGTGGTACATGAACTGTGGATATGTGTACAATTTAAGACTGCAGACCATGCTGTCTAAGAAGCAAAGGTAAGGAAGAAATGCATTCCAGGCTTATGGACTGTAGGGTGAGGCATGTGGTTAGGGGATGGAATAACTTGTGTGAGGATAGTTAAGTAGTTCAATAGAGCTGAGCCTCATTTTGTGTGAAGGGACTAATGCATAAGTCTGGATGGGGTAGACTGGAGCCAGGTAGTGAAGAACTCCAAATACCAGACCACAGAGCAGAAATGGAAGACAATGCCAATAGAGGTTACTGAAGAGGGGTGTGATATGGGCAGATCTGCACTTGGGAAAAATCACTTTAAGAGCTGCGGAAAGATTGGTTTGGAGAGGGGAGAGTCTTGAACCAAGAACGGTAATTAGGAGACTAATTAGAAGGCTAATATGGTAATAATCTAGGTATGTTTAAATTGGGGTGGTGCGTGTGGGAGTAGAAAGGAAAAAACGTGGGAGATGTGGTAGAATGAACAAAGTTGCCAATTTATTAGATATATTAGTGTGGTAGGGAAGTCATGGATTAAAGATGAGTTCAAGTTTGCAAACCTGGGTAACTGGGAAAATAGCAATCTTTTTAACAGAAAGAGGACGTTAGAAACTGGGGTGAATTTCAGGGAAAATATACTATGTGCTGCTTTGAATGTGTTGAATTTATGATACCTATGAAAGATTTGGTTGGAAATGTTCAATATGCTGATGATAATAAAGAACTGGAGCTTAGATTAATATCTGAAGGTTGAATTCATGAGAACAGATGAGGATACCTTTAGGGAATGGGGCATGGATGATTATCCAGCAATGGAAGACTGAAGTGTAGCATGAAAAAATGAGAATTGGGGGTGGCTAGGTGGCGCAGTGAATAGAGCACCCGCCCTGGAGTCAGGAGTACCTGAGTTCAAATCCGGCCTCAGACACTTAACACAAAAACTAGCTGTGTGACCTTGGGCAAGTCACTTAACCCCAACTGCCCTCTAAAAAGCAAAAAAAAAAAAATAAGAATTAAGAGAGATCAGTAGCATGAGAACCCAGAGAAGAGAGAATATCCAAGAGGAATGGATAATAATAGTGTTTAGTGATGCAAAGAAGAAAAGAAGGATTAATGCTGATAAAAGGCAGTTAGATTCTGCCAATAGAGATCAGCATTGTAAAAAAAAACAAACAAACAACATTTTCTGTGATGGAAAGATTTCTGAAGCCAAATTACAAGAATCTGAGACCTTGGTAGGGAGAGAAGAGGAGGCAAAAAAAGTCGAGAATTCTCTTCCCCCTGCCACAGGAGTACAAAATAACTAGACATACACAACCCAACTTGAGCGGCAATAAAAGGTGGGATTTCAAGATACAGCCTTTTTGGGATTTTCTTTTGGCTTCACTCCTTTCCTATGGGCTGGGCTTGAAAACATCACCCTAACAAGTGTACCTTCCCCTCCCTCCATGTTCACCCCACTTTTCCCCTTTAGCTTCCTTTTTCTGTGCTCTCTTGCCCCATTAGAAATATAATCTCCTTGAAGGCAGATGTCTCTCCCTTTTTGCTTGTTTCTGTTCTCTCTTTGCTCTTTTTCCTCAGGTTAGATCAGTGAGTAAAGCCGTCCTTTCTTGATTCTTTCTTCCTTTAGAACAGTGGTTCTCAACTTGTGGGTTATGCTCAATTTGTAACAATGAAAATACATCCTGCATATCAGATATTTACATTATGATTCATAACAGTAGCAAAATTACAGTTATGAAGTAGCAACAAAAATAGTTTTATGGTTGGGAGTCACCACAACATAAAGAACTATATTAAAGGGTCATGGCATTACGCAGGTTGAGAACCACTGCTTTAGAAGATGGAACTGTGTAAAATCAGCCACTAATGCAGTCATTTTGAAAGTGACGTCATGTCACTTGACGTCATGTCAACTTTGCTTGACTGCGAGGAGGGTAGTCCTACATGTCCATGTGTGTCCATGCACATTCTGAATGTGCTCCTCAGTAAGCATATCTCCTCAGCGGGATCTCCACCTGGAAGCAGCTGCCATGCATGCTCCCTAACCCCATCTCCCCTACAATCAAAATACTTAAGGAGGAGCTGAGGCTGTACTAATCCCACCTCCTCGTGATTGTGTAATTCAATCAAAATACCTTTGCCCTTACATAGAAGATGCTAACTCCAGTCTATAAAAGTAGGGCTTCCTTGGAATCCCCTGTGCCCCAAGGACTGGGCCCAGCATGTGTTTCTTTGGTGTGTTAAACTCTTTTATCTTAATGAGTTTTGCCTCCTTAATTAAGGCCAGAATTTTCCATTTAACAGAACAATAGGAAGACTAGTGGCCGATCAGCTTTTTTTATGGAAAAAGGTAGGTAGTAGAATGTCTTCTTTGGAGTAGGACACCAAACATTCTTTTCCTTTTGTCTCTTTTTCTATTAGAAGCTGGGAGGTACACCCTGTCAATGTCAAGTTAGGCACTAAAAGGTCTCAGATAAA
Source organism: Pseudocheirus occidentalis (assembly GCA_028646575.1). Taxonomy (NCBI): domain Eukaryota; kingdom Metazoa; phylum Chordata; class Mammalia; order Diprotodontia; family Pseudocheiridae; genus Pseudocheirus; species Pseudocheirus occidentalis. Next base: position 139,468,479 of record CM053595.1, read on the forward strand.
TAATTATTAGATGCATTGCTGTCCTTCAGAAAAGGCCTAGAATAGTTTTGTGCCTTGAATCTTTTAATTATTACTAAGGATTCTAATTTTCACTTCTTATAGTTGTATGTTTGGATTGAGCTCTTGACGGGCATTACACCACATATTGTTATTGGCCTAATCATTTCTTCAATATTACATGTGACCAAAACTGTCTACTCAATCGATACCTTGCTTCATTCGTTCTTTAACTAGATGACTCTGGAGGAGAAAGTGAGGTTGGTGACTTTGCACAATCCTCCCTCACTTAAATATGACTCACTTGCATGCCATGACATCACCTCCCTAGTGTCCTGGTCCTGTTCAAATAGAAAGGACAAACAACAACCTAGACTTTTCCAAAGTCTCCTAATTGGTCTCCCTTTTTCCAGTCTCTCCTCACTTCACACAGCTCATAAAATGAATTTCCTTGAATGTGGATCTGACCATGTAATGTCATAAAATAGATATAAATTAATTTTCAAGGAAGATAGTAGTTGGAATTATAAGGGAATGCTTCAGATAGTAGAGTGGCATTGGAGCTGGGTGGTTCTAAGAGGTGGATAAGTGTATTCCAGTCAAAAGGAAGAGCTAGGAAAAAGCTACAAAGTTAGAAGAAAGCATGTCTTTTAAGAAGAACTGTGAGGTTTGTTTGAAGAAGGTGAGTTTGACTGGACTCTAGTAAGGCACTGCTTCTGATGTTTTGGACTTCAATACCCAGTCCTAACATGGTCACCTACCTGTTCTCTTTCACATCTTTATTCCCCTCAACTCATCCTCTTTTGTGTGTTATCTTCCCACCTAAGATCCTTGAGGGCAATTTGTATAGATTCTGGCAGTTAGTAAACCCTAACATTAATGCTTGTGGCCCTGTCACTTCACTCCATTATTAAATAAATTTCAGTGACCAAGCATTAACTCCTCTGGTTAGCTTAAAAGGACTTTATAACCTGGTTGCGACATGGTCTTAAGTTAGATTTCTAGCCTGATTACATATTATTTCCCTTCCCAAATTTTTGTTATTCAGTCATGTTTGACTCTTGCTGACCCTTTTCTGGGGAGCTTTTTTTGACATGGATATTGGAGTGGTTTGCCATTTCTTTCTCCAGTTTATTTAACAGATGTGGAAACTGAGGCAAACAGCGTTAAGTGACTTACTCAAAATCACATAGCTAGTAAGTGTCTGAGGTCAGATTTGACCTCAGGTCTTCCTGACTCCAGGTTCAGTGCTTTATATGCTGAGCCATCTAGCTGCCTCTATAGTGCAGCAAGGAAAACTGTACTTCTAATCTTCATACATGACACAGCATCTTCTGTGTGGTATTTATTTTCTATTATTTATTATATATATATATTTACATCTGTATGTGTTGTCTTCTGCATTGGGATTTAAGCTCCTTATGAATAGAGATCGTATAACTTATATTTATATCTGTATAGCCTAGCACATTGCCTGGCACACAGTAGGTTCCAAAGAAATACAAATTATATAATTTTTGATGAATTTCAGCACCAAAGCAATATAATACAATTTTATGTCAAATATTTGTTGTTTTTAAAGATACCTAAGTTAGGAAATATACAAGCCATTATATACCTCATTATATACTTAATTTCACTGGTAATATTTTTTTAAAATTGATTTATTTACTTTTAGTTTACAAGATTCAGTTCCAGAATCCCTTGAGTTTCAAATTTTCTTCCCTCCCTCTTCCCCCCAACCCCCATGGTGTCATGCAAGCGAGTATAGGATCTGTAAATACTTTCACATTGGGCATTAGTCTGGTTGTATAGAAGGATTGTAACTGATGGAGTGAACAATAGGAAAAAAAGAAACAAATCCAAACATGGAAAAGAACAATAGCACGTAGATTGCTTCAGTCTCCATTTAAACTCTGTTCTTTCTAGATCTTTTTTCTGAATGTAGATATCTCCTTCCATCCTGAGACTTGTAGAGTTGTCTTATAACTGTGTGTTGCTGAGAAGTGTCCAGTTTATCAAGGTTGTTCATCACATATATGATGTGTCTGTTATTGTGTACAAATTTTTCCTGGTTCTGCTCTTCTCACTTAGCATCAGTTTGTATAAGCCTCTCCAGGTGAATATGAAGTCCATCTCTTCCCCGTTTCTTAAAGCACAATAGTACTCTATTACATTCATATACCACAACTTGTTTAGCCATTCCCCAATTTATGGGCAACCCCTTAATTTCGAGTTTTTTGTCACCACAAAAAGAGCTGCAATAAATATTTTGTACATATGGGTCTTCCACTTCCATAGTCTCTTTGGAATACAATCCAAGAAATGGTATTACTGGGTTAAAGGGTGTGCAATTATTTATTAGCCCTTTGGGCATAGTTTGCTCTCCAGTTCATAGCTCCACCAACAATGCATTAGTGTTCCAGTTTTTCCACATCATCTTCAGCATTTATTATTTTCCTATTTTGTCATCTTAGCCAATCTGACTCGTGAGATGTGATACCTCAAAGTTGTTTTGATTTGCATTTTTTGAATCAATAGTGATTTAGAGCATTTTTCATATGCTTACAGATATTTTTAATTTCTAGCTCTGAAAATTGCCTGTTCATATCCTTTGACCATTTGTCAATTGGGAAATGACTTGTATTCTTATAGATTTCATTAAATTCCCTGTATATTTTAGAAATAAGTCCTTTATCAGAGACACTGGTTGTAAAAATACTTTCCCAGTTTCCCACTTCCCTCTTAATCTTTGTTACATTGGCTTTGTTTGTACAGAAACTTTTCAATTTAATATAATCAAGATTATCCATTTTGTATTTTATAATGTTCTCCAACTCTTCTTTGGTCATAAAGTCTTCCCTGCTCCATAAATCTGACATGTAAACTATTCGTTGCTTCCTCAGATTACTGACAGAATCTGCCTTTATACCTAGATTGTGCACCCATTTAGACTTGATTTTAGTATACGGTGTTAGATAATGGTATATGCCCAGTTTCTGCCATGCTATATTCCAGTTTTCCCAGCAGTTTTTGTCAAATAGTGAGTTCTTATCCCCAAAACTGGGTTCTTTGGGTTTATCAAACAGTATATTACTATAATCGTTGACTACTGAGTCTTTTGTACCCAATCTATTCCATTTATCCACTACTCTATTTCTTAGGCAGTACCAAGTAGTTTTGATAACTGCTACTTTATAATAGAGATTAAAATCTGGTATGGCTAGGCCACCTTCCCTAGCATTTCTTTTCATTATTGCCTTAACATTCCTGACCTTTTGTTCTTCCAAATGAATTTTGTCACTATTTTTTCTAATTCTGTACAGTTTTGTTAGATTGATAGGTATGGCACTAAATATGCAATTTAATCTAGGTAAAATTGTCATTTTTATTATATTAGCTCTACCCAGCCTTGAGCAATTGATGTTTTTACAATTAGTTAGATCTGATTTTATTTGTGTGAAAAGTGTTTTGTAGTTGTGTTCATATAGGTACTGGGTTTGTTTTGGCAGGTAGCTTCCTAAATATTGTATAATGTCTACAGTAACTTTATTTTTTTTTATTTAAAAATTTTTTTATTGACTTGTTTGTTTACTTTTAGGTTACAAGATTCTGTTTCATAGTCACTTCAGTTATAGATTTTTCTCCCCTTCCTCCCCATCCCCCACCCGACCCCCCCATGGTGGCATACAATCATGTATAGGATCTGCAAACTCCTTCACATTGTACAATTGTCTGGTTGTATAGGTGTTATAGCCAATGGAGTGAACAATGAGAAAAGAGAAACAAAAGCCAAACATCGAAAAGAATGATAGCATGTATTGCTTCAGTC